>OY741991.2:2645825-2982635 GCA_963555575.2 Hygrocybe coccinea
CTACTGTCATCGAACACCATTTCCACATATATCCACAGTCATCGAACACCATTGCCACATATTTCCACAGTCATCGAACACCATTTCCACATATATCCACAGTCATCGAACACCACTGCCCCATATTTCCACAGTCATCGAACACCATTTCCACATATATCCACAGTCATCGAACACCATTGCCACATATTTCCACAGTCATCGAACACCATTTCCACATATATCCACAGTCATCGAACATCATTTCCTAGCATGTCTCCTGTCATCGAACACCATTTCCACATATATCCACAGTCATCGAACATCATCTCCTAGCATGTCTACTGTCATCGAACACCATTTCCACATATATCCACAGTCATCGAACAACATTTCCTAGCATGTCTACTGTCATCGAACACCATTTCCACATATATCCACAGTCATCGAACATCATTTCCTAGCATGTCTACTGTCATCGAACACCATTTCCACATATATCCACAGTCATCGAACATCATTTCCTAGCATGTCTACTGTCATCGAACACCATTTCCACATATATCCACAGTCATCGAACAACATTTCCTAGCATGTCTACTGTCATCGAACACCATTTCCACATATATCCACAGTCATCGAACAACATTTCCTAGCATGTCTACTGTCATCGAACACCATTTCCACATATATCCACAGTCATCGAACACCATTGCCACATATTTCCACAGTCATCGAACACCATTTCCACATATATCCACAGTCATCGAACACCATTTCCTAGCATGTCTACTGTCATCGAACACCATTTCCACATATTTCCACAGTCATCGAACAACATTTCCTAGCATGTCTACTGTCATCGAACACCATTGCCACATATTTCCACAGTCATCGAACACCATTTCCACATATATCCACAGTCATCGAACATCATTTCCTAGCATGTCTCCTGTCATCGAACACCATTTCCCCATATTTCCACAGTCATCGAACACCATTTCCTAGCATGTCTACTGTCATCGAACACCATCTCCACATATTTCCACAGTCATCGAACACCATTTCCACATATATCCACAGTCATCGAACATCATTTCCTAGCATGTCTCCTGTCATCGAACACCATTTCCACATCTTTGCAGTCATCGAACATCATTTCCTAGCATGTCTACTGTCATCGAACACCATTTCCACATATTTCCACAGTCATCGAACATCATTTCCTAGCATGTCTACTGTCATCGAACACCATTTCCTCGTATGTCCACAGTCATCGAACACCATTTCCTAGCATGTCTACTGTCATCGAACACCATTTCCACATATATCCACAGTCATCGAACACCATTTCCTAGCATGTCTACTGTCATAGAACACCATTTCCACATATTTCCACAGTCATCGAACATCATTTCCTAGCATGTCTACTGTCATCGAACACCATTTCCTCGTATGTCCACAGTCATCGAACACCATTTCCTAGCATGTCTCCTGTCATCGAACACCATTTCCACATATATCCACAGTCATCGAACATCATCTCCTAGCATGTCTACTGTCATCGAACACCATTTCCACATATTTCCACAGTCATCGAACACCATTTCCACATATATCCACAGTCATCGAACACCATTTCCTAGCATGTCTACTGTCATCGAACACCATTTCCTCGTATGTCCACAGTCATCGAACATCATTTCCTAGCATGTCTACTGTCATCGAACACCATCTCCACATATTTCCACAGTCATCGAACACCATTTCCACATATATCCACAGTCATCGAACATCATTTCCTAGCATGTCTACTGTCATTGAACACCATTTCCACATATATCCACAGTCATCGAACACCATTTCCACATATATCCACAGTCATCGAACACCATTTCCTAGCATGTCTACTGTCATCGAACACCATTTCCACATATATCCACAGTCATCGAACAACATTTCCTAGCATGTCTACTGTCATCGAACACCATTTCCACATATATCCACAGTCATCGAACACCATTGCCACATATTTCCACAGTCATCGAACACCATTTCCACATATATCCACAGTCATCGAACACCACTGCCCCATATTTCCACAGTCATCGAACACCATTTCCACATATATCCACAGTCATCGAACACCATTGCCACATATTTCCACAGTCATCGAACACCATTTCCACATATATCCACAGTCATCGAACATCATTTCCTAGCATGTCTCCTGTCATCGAACACCATTTCCACATATATCCACAGTCATCGAACATCATCTCCTAGCATGTCTACTGTCATCGAACACCATTTCCACATATATCCACAGTCATCGAACAACATTTCCTAGCATGTCTACTGTCATCGAACACCATTTCCACATATATCCACAGTCATCGAACATCATTTCCTAGCATGTCTACTGTCATCGAACACCATTTCCACATATATCCACAGTCATCGAACATCATTTCCTAGCATGTCTACTGTCATCGAACACCATTTCCACATATATCCACAGTCATCGAACAACATTTCCTAGCATGTCTACTGTCATCGAACACCATTTCCCCATATTTCCACAGTCATCGAACACCATTTCCTAGCATGTCTACTGTCATCGAACATCATTTCCTAGCATGTCTACTGTCATCGAACACCACTGCCACATATTTCCACAGTCATCGAACACCATTTCCACATATATCCACAGTCATCGAACAACATTTCCTAGCATGTCTCCTGTCATCGAACACCATTTCCACATATTTCCACAGTCATCGAACACCATTTCCACATATATCCACAGTCATCGAACATCATTTCCTAGCATGTCTCCTGTCATCGAACACCATTTCCACATATTTCCACAGTCATCGAACACCATTTCCACATATATCCACAGTCATCGAACATCATTTCCTAGCATGTCTCCTGTCATCGAACACCATTTCCACATATTTCCACAGTCATCGAACACCATTTCCACATATATCCACAGTCATCGAACATCATTTCCTAGCATGTCTCCTGTCATCGAACACCATTTCCACATATATCCACAGTCATCGAACATCATCTCCTAGCATGTCTACTGTCATCGAACACCATTTCCACATATTTCCACAGTCATCGAACACCATTTCCTAGCATGTCTACTGTCATCGAACACCATTTCCACATATTTCCACAGTCATCGAACACCATTTCCACATATATCCACAGTCATCGAACATCATTTCCTAGCATGTCTCCTGTCATCGAACACCATTTCCACATATTTCCACAGTCATCGAACACCATTTCCACATATATCCACAGTCATCGAACATCATTTCCTAGCATGTCTCCTGTCATCGAACACCATTTCCACATATTTCCACAGTCATCGAACACCATTTCCACATATATCCACAGTCATCGAACATCATTTCCTAGCATGTCTCCTGTCATCGAACACCATTTCCACATATTTCCACAGTCATCGAACACCATTTCCACATATATCCACAGTCATCGAACACCATTTCCTAGCATGTCTACTGTCATCGAACACCATTTCCACATATTTCCACAGTCATCGAACAACATTTCCTAGCATGTCTACTGTCATCGAACACCATTGCCACATATTTCCACAGTCATCGAACACCATTTCCACATATATCCACAGTCATCGAACATCATTTCCTAGCATGTCTCCTGTCATCGAACACCATTTCCACATATTTCCACAGTCATCGAACACCATTTCCTAGCATGTCTACTGTCATCGAACACCATTTCCACATATTTCCACAGTCATCGAACACCATTTCCACATATATCCACAGTCATCGAACATCATTTCCTAGCATGTCTCCTGTCATCGAACACCATTTCCACATATTTCCACAGTCATCGAACATCATTTCCTAGCATGTCTCCTGTCATCGAACACCATTTCCACATATATCCACAGTCATCGAACATCATCTCCTAGCATGTCTACTGTCATCGAACACCATTTCCACATATTTCCACAGTCATCGAACACCATTTCCTAGCATGTCTACTGTCATCGAACACCATTTCCACATATTTCCACAGTCATCGAACACCATTTCCACATATATCCACAGTCATCGAACACCATTTCCTAGCATGTCTACTGTCATCGAACACCATTTCCACATATTTCCACAGTCATCGAACAACATTTCCTAGCATGTCTACTGTCATCGAACACCATTGCCACATATTTCCACAGTCATCGAACACCATTTCCACATATATCCACAGTCATCGAACATCATTTCCTAGCATGTCTCCTGTCATCGAACACCATTTCCCCATATTTCCACAGTCATCGAACACCATTTCCTAGCATGTCTCCTGTCATCGAACACCATTTCCACATATTTCCACAGTCATCGAACACCATTTCCACATATATCCACAGTCATCGAACATCATTTCCTAGCATGTCTCCTGTCATCGAACACCATTTCCACATATTTCCACAGTCATCGAACACCATTTCCACATATATCCACAGTCATCGAACATCATTTCCTAGCATGTCTCCTGTCATCGAACACCATTGCCACATATATCCACAGTCATCGAACACCATTGCCACATATTTCCACAGTCATCGAACACCATTGCCACATATTTCCACAGTCATCGAACACCATTTCCACATATATCCACAGTCATCGAACATCATTTCCTAGCATGTCTACTGTCATCGAACACCATTTCCACATATATCCACAGTCATCGAACACCATTGCCACATATTTCCACAGTCATCGAACACCATTTCCACATATATCCACAGTCATCGAACACCACTGCCACATATTTCCACAGTCATCGAACACCATTTCCACATATATCCACAGTCATCGAACATCATTTCCTAGCATGTCTACTGTCATCGAACACCATTTCCACATATATCCACAGTCATCGAACACCATTGCCACATATTTCCACAGTCATCGAACACCATTTCCACATATATCCACAGTCATCGAACATCATTTCCTAGCATGTCTACTGTCATCGAACACCATTTCCACATATATCCACAGTCATCGAACACCATTGCCCCATATTTCCACAGTCATCGAACACCATTTCCACATATATCCACAGTCATCGAACACCACTGCCCCATATTTCCACAGTCATCGAACACCATTTCCACATATATCCACAGTCATCGAACATCATTTCCTAGCATGTCTACTGTCATCGAACACCATTTCCACATATATCCACAGTCATCGAACACCATTTCCTAGCATGTCTACTGTCATCGAACACCATTTCCACATATATCCACAGTCATCGAACATCATTTCCTAGCATGTCTACTGTCATCGAACACCATTTCCACATATATCCACAATCATCGAACACCATTGCCACATATTTCCACAGTCATCGAACACCATTTCCACATATATCCACAGTCATCGAACAACATTTCCTAGCATGTCTACTGTCATTGAACACCATTGCCACATATTTCCACAGTCATCGAACACTATTTCCACATATATCCACAGTCATCGAACATCATTTCCTAGCATGTCTACTGTCATCGAACACCATTTCCACATATATCCACAGTCATCGAACATCATTTCCTAGCATGTCTATTGTCATCGAACACCATTGCCACATATTTCCACAGTCATCGAACACTATTTCCACATATATCCACAGTCATCGAACATCATTTCCTAGCATGTCTACTGTCATTGAACACCATTTCCACATACATCCACAGTCATGGAACACCATTTCCACATATATCCACAGTCATCGAACACCATTGCCACATATTTCCACAGTCATCGAACACCATTTCCACATATATCCACAGTCATCGAACAACATTTCCTAGCATGTCTACTGTCATCGAACACCATTTCCACATATATCCACAGTCATCGAACATCATTTCCTAGCATGTCTACTGTCATCGAACACCATTTCCACATATATCCACAGTGATCGAACAACATTTCCTAGCATGTCTACTGTCATCGAACACCATTTCCACATATATCCACAGTCATCGAACACCATTTCCACATATATCCACAGTCATCGAACACCATTGCCACATATTTCCACAGTCATCGAACACCATTTCCACATATATCCACAGTCATCGAACATCATTTCCTAGCATGTCTACTGTCATCGAACACCATTTCCACATATATCCACAGTCATCAAACACCACTGCCACATATTTCCACAGTCATCGAACACCATTTCCACATATATCCACAGTCATCGAACATCATTTCCTAGCATGTCTACTGTCATCGAACACCATTGCCACATATTTCCACAGTCATCGAACACTATTTCCACATATATCCACAGTCATCGAACATCATTTCCTAGCATGTCTACTGTCATCGAACACCATTTCCACATATATCCACAGTCATCGAACATCATTTCCTAGCATGTCTACTGTCATCGAACACCATTTCCACATATATCCACAGTGATCGAACAACATTTCCTAGCATGTCTACTGTCATCGAACACCATTTCCACATATATCCACAGTCATCGAACACCATTTCCACATATATCCACAGTCATCGAACACCATTGCCACATATTTCCACAGTCATCGAACACCATTTCCACATATATCCACAGTCATCGAACAACATTTCCTAGCATGTCTACTGTCATCGAACACCATTTCCACATATATCCATAGTCATCGAACATCATTTCCTAGCATGTCTACTGTCATCGAACACCATTGCCACATATTTCCACAGTCATCGAACACCATTTCCACATATATCCACAGTCATCGAACATCATTTCCTAGCATGTCTACTGTCATCGAACACCATTTCCACATATATCCACAGTGATCGAACAACATTTCCTAGCATGTCTACTGTCATCGAACACCATTTCCACATATATCCACAGTCATCGAACACCATTTCCACATATATCCACAGTCATCGAACACCATTTCCACATATATCCACAGTCATCGAACACCATTGCCACATATTTCCACAGTCATCGAACACCATTTCCACATATATCCACAGTCATCGAACAACATTTCCTAGCATGTCTACTGTCATCGAACACCATTTCCACATATATCCATAGTCATCGAACATCATTTCCTAGCATGTCTACTGTCATCGAACACCATTGCCACATATTTCCACAGTCATCGAACACCATTTCCACATATATCCACAGTCATCGAACAACATTTCCTAGCATGTCTACTGTCATCGAACACCATTTCCGCATATATCCACAGTCATCGAACATCATTTCCTAGCATGTCTACTGTCATCGAACACCATTTCCACATATATCCATAGTCATCGAACACCATTTCCACATATATCCACAGTCATCGAACACCATTGCCACATATTTCCACAGTCATCGAACACCATTTCCACATATATCCACAGTCATCGAACATCATTTCCTAGCATGTCTACTGTCTTCGAACACCATTTCCACATATATCCACAGTCATCGAACATCATTTCCTAGCATGTCTACTGTCATCGAACACCATTTCCACATATATCCACAGTCATCGAACAACATTTCCTAGCATGTCTACTGTCATCGAACACCATTTCCACATATATCCACAGTCATCGAACATCATTTCCTAGCATGTCTACTGTCATTGAACACCATTTCCACATATATCCACAGTCATCGAACACCATTTCCACATATATCCACAGTCATCGAACATCATTTCCTAGCATGTCTACTGTCATCGAACACCATTTCCACATATATCCACAGTGATCGAACAACATTTCCTAGCATGTCTACTGTCATCGAACACCATTTCCACATATATCCATAGTCATCGAACATCATTTCCTAGCATGTCTACTGTCATCGAACACCATTGCCACATATTTCCACAGTCATCGAACACTATTTCCACATATATCCACAGTCATCGAACATCATTTCCTAGCATGTCTACTGTCATCGAACACCATTTCCACATATATCCACAGTCATCGAACAACATTTCCTAGCATGTCTACTGTCATCGAACACCATTTCCGCATATATCCACAGTCATCGAACATCATTTCCTAGCATGTCTACTGTCATCGAAAACCATTTCCACATATATCCACAGTCATCGAACACCATTTCCACATATATCCACAGTCATCGAACACCATTGCCACATATTTCCACAGTCATCGAACACCATTTCCACATATATCCACAGTCATCGAACAACATTTCCTAGCATGTCTACTGTCATCGAACACCATTTCCACATATATCCATAGTCATCGAACATCATTTCCTAGCATGTCTACTGTCATCGAACACCATTGCCACATATTTCCACAGTCATCGAACACCATTTCCACATATATCCACAGTCATCGAACAACATTTCCTAGCATGTCTACTGTCATCGAACACCATTGCCACATATTTCCACAGTCATCGAACACCATTTCCACATATATCCACAGTCATCGAACAACATTTCCTAGCATGTCTACTGTCATCGAACACCATTTCCGCATATATCCACAGTCATCGAACATCATTTCCTAGCATGTCTACTGTCATCGAACACCATTTCCACATATATCCATAGTCATCGAACACCATTTCCACATATATCCACAGTCATCGAACATCATTTCCTAGCATGTCTACTGTCATCGAACACCATTTCCACATATATCCACAGTCATCGAACATCATTTCCTAGCATGTCTACTTTCATCGAACACCATTTCCACATATATCCACAGTCATCGAACACCATTGCCACATATTTCCACAGTCATCGAACACCATTTCCACATATATCCACAGTCATCGAACATCATTTCCTAGCATGTCTACTGTCATCGAACACCATTTCCACATATATCCACAGTCATCGAACATCATTTCCTAGCATGTCTACTGTCATCGAACACCATTTCCACATATATCCACAGTCATCGAACATCATTTCCTAGCATGTCTACTGTCATCGAACACCATTTCCACATATATCCACAGTCATCGAACATCATTTCCTAGCATGTCTACTGTCTTCGAACACCATTTCCACATATATCCACAGTCATCGAACATCATTTCCTAGCATGTCTACTGTCATCGAACACCATTTCCACATATATCCACAGTCATCGAACATCATTTCCTAGCATGTCTACTGTCATCGAACACCATTTCCACATATATCCACAGTCATCGAACATCATTTCCTAGCATGTCTACTGTCATCGAACACCATTGCCACATATTTCCACAGTCATCGAACACCATTTCCACATATATCCACAGTCATCGAACATCATTTCCTAGCATGTCTACTGTCATCGAACACCATTTCCACATATATCCACAGTCATCGAACACCATTGCCACATATTTCCACAGTCATCGAACACCATTGCCACATATATCCACAGTGATCGAACAACATTTCCTAGCATGTCTACTGTCATCGAACACCATTTCCACATATATCCACAGTCATCGAACATCATTTCCTAGCATGTCTACTGTCATCGAACACCATTTCCACATATATCCATAGTCATCGAACACCATTTCCACATATATCCACAGTCATCGAACATCATTTCCTAGCATGTCTACTGTCATCGAACACCATTTCCACATATATCCACAGTCATCGAACATCATTTCCTAGCATGTCTCCTGTCATCGAACACCATTTCCCCATATTTCCACAGTCATCGAACACCATTTCCTAGCATGTCTCCTGTCATCGAACACCATTTCCACATATTTCCACAGTCATCGAACACCATTTCCACATATATCCACAGTCATCGAACAACATTTCCTAGCATGTCTACTGTCATCGAACACCATTTCCACATATATCCACAATCATCGAACATCATTTCCTAGCATGTCTACTGTCATCGAACACCATTTCCACATATATCCACAGTCATCGAACATCATTTCCTAGCATGTCTACTGTCATCGAACACCATTGCCACATATTTCCACAGTCATCGAACACCATTTCCACATATATCCACAGTCATCGAACATCATTTCCTAGCATGTCTACTGTCATCGAACACCATTTCCACATATATCCACAGTCATCGAACACCATTGCCACATATTTCCACAGTCATCGAACACCATTGCCACATATATCCACAGTGATCGAACAACATTTCCTAGCATGTCTACTGTCATCGAACACCATTTCCACATATATCCACAGTCATCGAACAACATTTCCTAGCATGTCTACTGTCATCGAACACCATTTCCACATATATCCACAGTCATCGAACACCATTGCCACATATTTCCACAGTCATCGAACACCATTTCCACATATATCCACAGTCATCGAACAACATTTCCTAGCATGTCTACTGTCATCGAACACCATTTCCACATATATCCACAGTCATCGAACATCATTTCCTAGCATGTCTACTGTCATCGAACACCATTTCCACATATATCCACAGTCATCGAACACCATTGCCACATATTTCCACAGTCATCGAACACCATTGCCACATATATCCACAGTCATCGAACACCATTGCCACATATTTCCACAGTCATCGAACACCATTTCCACATATATCCACAGTCATCGAACATCATTTCCTAGCATGTCTACTGTCATCGAACACCATTTCCACATATATCCACAGTCATCGAACATCATTTCCTAGCATGTCTACTGTCATCGAACACCATTTCCACATATATCCACAGTCATCGAACACCATTGCCACATATTTCCACAGTCATCGAACACCATTTCCACATATATCCACAGTGATCGAACAACATTTCCTAGCATGTCTACTGTCATCGAACACCATTTCCAGATATATCCACAGTCATCGAACAACATTTCCTAGCATGTCTACTGTCATCGAACACCATTTCCACATATATCCACAGTCATCGAACATCATTTCCTAGCATGTCTACTGTCATCGAACACCATTTCCACATATATCCACAGTCATCGAACATCATTTCCTAGCATGTCTACTGTCATCGAACACCATTTCCACATATATCCACAGTGATCGAACAACATTTCCTAGCATGTCTACTGTCATCGAACACCATTTCCACATATATCCACAGTCATCGAACACCATTTCCACATATATCCACAGTCATCGAACACCATTGCCACATATTTCCACAGTCATCGAACACCATTTCCACATATATCCACAGTCATCGAACATCATTTCCTAGCATGTCTACTGTCATCGAACACCATTTCCACATATATCCACAGTCATCGAACATCATTTCCTAGCATGTCTACTGTCATCGAACACCATTTCCGCATATATCCACAGTCATCGAACATCATTTCCTAGCATGTCTACTGTCATCGAACACCATTTCCGCATATATCCACAGTCATCGAACATCATTTCCTAGCATGTCTACTGTCATCGAACACCATTGCCACATATTTCCATAGTCATCGAACACCATTGCCACATATATCCACAGTCATCGAACATCATTTCCTAGCATGTCTACTGTCATCGAACACCATTTCCACATATATCCACAGTCATCGAACATCATTTCCTAGCATGTCTACTGTCATCGAACACCATTTCCACATATATCCACAGTCATCGAACATCATTTCCTAGCATGTCTACTGTCATCGAACACCATTTCCACATATATCCACATTCATCGAACACCATTGCCACATATTTCCACAGTCATCGAACACCATTTCCACATATATCCACAGTGATCGAACAACATTTCCTAGCATGTCTACTGTCATCGAACACCATTTCCACATATTTCCACAGTCATCGAACACCATTTCCACATATATCCACAGTCATCGAACATCATTTCCTAGCATGTCTACTGTCATCGAACACCATTGCCACATATTTCCACAGTCATCGAACACCATTTCCACATATTTCCACAGTGATCGAACACCATTTCCCCATATTTCCACAGTCATCGAACACCATTTCCACATATATCCACAGTCATCGAACATCATTTCCTAGCATGTCTACTGTCATCGAACACCATTGCCACATATTTCCACAGTCATCGAACACCATTTCCACATATATCGACAGTCATCGAACATCATTTCCTAGCATGTCTCCTGTCACCGAACACCATTTCCACATATTTCCACAGTCATCGAACACCATTTCCACATATATCCACAGTCATCGAGCATCATTTCCTAGCATGTCTACTGTCATCGAACACCATTTCCACATATATCCACAGTCATCGAACACCATTTCCTAGCATGTCTACTGTCATCGAACACCATTTCCACATATTTCCACAGTCATCGAACACCATTTCCACATATTTCCACATTCATCGAACCCCACTTCCACATATTTCCACTGTCATCGAACACCCTTTCCACATATATCCACCGTCATCGAACACCATTTCCACATATTTCCACAGTGATCGAACACCATTTCCACATATATCCACAGTCATTGAACAACATTTCCTAGCATGTCTACTGTCATCGAACACCATTTCCACATATATCCACAGTCATCGAACACCATTTCCTAGCATGTCTAGTGTCATCGAGCACCATTTCCACATATATCCACAGTCATCGAACACCATTGCCACATATATCCACAGTCATCGAACACCATTTCCTAGCATGTCTACTGTCATCGAACACCATTGCCACATATTTCCACAGTCATCGAACACCATTTCCACATATATCCACAGTCATCGAGCATCATTTCCTAGCATGTCTCCTGTCACCGAACACCATTTCCACATATTTCCACAGTGATCGAACACCATTGCCACATATTTCCACAGTCATCGAACATCATTTCCTAGCATGTCTACGGTCATCGAACACCACTTCCACATATTTCCACAGTCATCGAACACCATTTCCACATATATCCACAGTCATCGAACACCATTTCCACGTATTTCCACATTCATCGAACACCACTTCCACATATTTCCACAGTCATCGAACACCCTTTCCACATATATCCACCGTCATCGAACAACATTTCCTAGCATGTCTACTGTCATCGAACACCATTTCCACATATTGCTACAGTCATCGAACATCATTTCCTCGCATGTCTACAGTCATCGAACACCATTTCCACATATATCCACAGTCATCGAACATCATTTCCTAGCATGTCTACTGTCATCGAACACCATTTCCTCATATGTCCACAGTCATCGAACACCATTTCCTAGCATGTCTCCTGTCATCGAACACCATTTCCACATATATCCACAGTCATCGAACAACATTTCCTAGCATGTATACTGTCATCGAACACCATTTCCACATATATCCACAGTCATCGAACAACATTTCCTAGCATGTCTACTGTCATCGAACACCATTTCCACATATTGCTACAGTCATCGAACATCATTTCCTCGCATGTCTACAGTCATCGAACACCATTTCCACATATATCCACAGTCATCGAACATCATTTCCTAGCATGTCTACTGTCATCGAACACCATTTCCTCATATGTCCACAGTCATCGAACACCATTTCCTAGCATGTCTCCTGTCATCGAACACCATTTCCACATATATCCACAGTGTTACCTTTTCGCCCTGTTTACTCACCGCTCATTTCCCACGGCCACTTTCCCACGGAGAAGTGCCAAGTCCCACGATCCTATTGGCTACCACTCCTTCGGTTCCAGGTTCTCGCGCTTTGACATCACCACATGTACGATCAATCACATGTCTGGTTATCATCCAATCATATCGCGCTTACTCATCCAAGATAAGAGGGCTTAATGCCATTGGTTGGAGATTAGAGAGCTTATTGCCATTGGTCAGAGATAAGAGGGAGTTATGCTATTGGTCGATAGGTTATTACCTCCCCTCAAGTTGTTTTCTTTATATATCGTCGATGTATGTACAATGTACTTTACGTTTAGTCTGGTTTATCCCACCGGATCGTTAATATACTCCCTTCTCCCCTTCATCGTCCGAATCAGTCCTGAGTCTGTTTGTTGTCGGAGTCGTCCCGTAGACGATTCGTAACAAAAGACTAAACGTATCTCTCTCCCCCGACAAATCGACTCACGTCACGAAGACGCTTGTCTATAGTTGCTGCGTTTGTATTCGGTTTATCCGATACAAAGCCTATACAAGCCCCCGAACCCGAACCCGAACCCAAACCCGAACCCGAACCCGAACCAAGTAGTCACGACGGATTACTCTTATAGTCGCGAAGACTACGAGAACTCCCAATACCACCTACCCTGTAACTCCTTCCCTCCTTACCTCTACGACCCAGACCATCCCGACTACGATTATCATCACCAATCCTCCACTCTACCCACACCCTCACCAACACCTTCCGTACGGTCAGAAGAATTGATCGAAACCGTACCCATCGAAACGATAACCGAACCCGTCCGTGTTGTAACGCCTGATCGACCAAAAGTCTGGCCGTTCTATCGTTCCACAAACCCACCCAACCCCTATAATCATTTTTTCGATTCCTTCCACGGCACTGAACCAGCTTTGGGCAGGGATCCAGTCGACATCCCCTCTGGTCTAAGTGAGGACACTGAGTGGCAGAGAGGCAAATTGCCCGTTGCCCCCGCTCAACAAACTCGAGACATTCCCATCACCATAAACGATACTCGTGTTATCCAATCAAGACCGCAGAAGTTTGTTAATTTCATCCGACACCACGCAAAAGCCACCACATCCCTCCATCGTTCGGTTGAACGCTGGATATCTCGACTGTTCGCCGTCTCCTCCATCCCCATAACGCCCCCTTCCAACATCGCCTCATCTTCTGGAAGTGGGAAGCAGGCCGATACCTCGAAGAACAAGGATTCCCCGACATCATCGGTGTCCCCGGAAAATCCTTCTTGGTGACCGACTTACCCTTGGTCTACCCGTATTATCGCACCGTCGTTTGGGCTAAGGAATACACCCCATTCGAAGACCACTTCCCTGTTGACTGGAAAGTCCTCGTACATTCGGGTCTGAAAAGATCATACGAAGACTATCGCGAAACTCTCCCCATTCCCCCCGCACATTTTCCTCGAACCTTACGATCTGACTACGGCGGTCCTATCCGTTGGCTCCCCGACCCCTTAACACGCCTCGATCATCGGATCACACGTCTCTGTAATACACGAGCACTGAACAGCGATCAAGGATTACAGCGATTGGTCAAACGCCTCGGATCACGCAAGAGAAAATACATCTCGAATTGGACCACCAGCCCCGCCTACGACCACTACCTCCGACGAAAGAACCGTTCTTCCAGACGGAAACATTAGAAACATGGCTTCTATGAAATCGCTTCTCCCCCTTCCCCCCAAGTTCAACGGTGACAAGGAAGAGTTCCGTTCTTTCATGCGGGCGGTCATCATCTTCGTGGCTGCCAACGCCACGTACTTCGAAGACTACGGGACCACGGAAAATCCCACCCCAGTCGAAGTACGACATGAAAGGAAGATCTTCCTCGTCCTGTCGCTGATGGACAAAGGTGTTGCTGCCGAATGGGCCAATGATTTCTGCGATACCGTCGCAGTTGATTATCATACTCGCCTATCCGCGCATACTCCTGGAGACCCGGACCCCCCGCAGATGGATTGGGGAACATGGCCCGCCTTCACTGCGTCGATGCAGGCGCAATTCGACAAACCCGACGACAAACGAGACGCCGCGATAAAACTCAATGCGCTCCGTCAAGGCAAGTTGACGGCGGACGAGTTTTGGCTTCAATTCGAAGTCCTGTATAAACGCGCTGGGTGGCACCCGATCACCCAACAGGAGCAACTTATCCCGCTCCTCGAAAATCATCTGAACAAGCCGCTCGTTGACCGAATTTTCGGTCTCGAGCATATGCCCACTACCGTCGCCGAGTGGAAAACGAAGACCATCTTGTTGGATTGCCAATGGCGTCGTCGCAACGAGATCGAACGACTTACGGGTGGAAGTAACCCGACGAAGAAGAACGAGAAGTCAAAGATGACTTCCGTTTCTGTTACAGCTGCCGCAGTGCCTGTACGATCGAAAGACCCCGACGCCATGGACGTCGACCGAGCCGCTGTCGCGGCTGAGAAACTGAAGCAGCCTATGTCTGCTGAACGAACGGAGTTGATGAAGGCCGGCCTCTGCTTTAACTGCAAGCAGCCCGGACATCTCTCTCGCAATTGCCCGTCCCGCGTACAACGTGTGCGCGTATTGAATGTTGAACAGGAGCAACATGTACGCTCCATGAACACCGAACCCGCGTCGAGCGGTCAAGACATTATCCAAATGCTCGAAGCTCGCTGCGCCCAACTCGAGGATGAACTCGTTCGGGCTAAGAAGGATTTTTAATTCGGTCGAAGAAACGCATGGACTCTTCGGCCCTGTCTCAGTTGTCTACCGCTCCCCCTGTACTTATATCACCGATCACTGTTGAATTCGATCGCATTTTATCTGAACTTCGGACAATGAGACAAGACATGCAAAAAGAAATAAAGAAAGAACAAACGAAACGATGGCCTGACTCTAAGTTGCCATCTAAACATCAACAGGTAGTGGAAATACGATCCGAGTATACTGAGATGCCAGTAGAAAAGAAAACCATGCCTGTTGTGGTCGCATCACGTCAACCTATCATCGAGAGTGAGTTTAATGCGGAGGAAACGATGGTTGCCATCATGAATACCGATATGTATAACGCCCTCGATCTCATGAATGACTGGGATATCCATGGGCAGCATACCATGAAAATCGGTCCGGGGTTAATCGTAAAATTACGGCGTATGCCTATCGACAAGGCTATCGAGTATTTGGTCACGGAACTCCCCCAGATATACCAGCAACCTCCAGCACAGAAGACGGAACCGATTACAAAGCCTACCGCAGTTAAAATCCACAAAATGCGACAGATGGAACCTCTCATCACGAAAGCCGATAAACGATCTGCAGAATGGAGACTTCGGGAAGTCAATCGACGGATCGAACAATTGGTTGCATCACAAGATAACAGTACCATGATGATGTCAATCAGCGTCAAAGGTCAACTTACCACTATCGACGACCAGCGAAGGTTCTCTGTTACCTGTCTTTTGGATTCAGGTTGTACAGTCTCAGCCATCAATTCCGGTTTCGTACAACAACATCATCTTACGACACAGAAATACGAGAAACCTTTCCCTAGCTACAATGGGGATGGTACGATGTCAAAAGATGGATTAATCACGGAATACGTCGAGATGAACTTACGGCTTGGCGAACATATGGAACGGATACATCTTACGGTAATTCCTCTGGCAAAGATCGACATCTATCTCGGCTTTGATTGGTTGAAGAAACACAATCCCGAGATCGATTGGCTGACCCAGACGGTCGACTTTGCTCGTTGTCTTTCTGTCTGTGGTCATTCCCCTGGTAAAATCGAGGGTGTCATGTTCAAAACCGCAATCTATGACAAGCCTGCTTGGTATCGCGCTTTCCAGACAAAATCTACAGAACTGGCTCGCGCCAAAATGACCAATGAAGGTGTCAAACCAGAACAGTCCATCGTCGACCAATTACCGGATGTATACAAAGAATATGCCGACGTCTTCGATCCCAAAGCCACCGATTCAATGCCACCATCACGACCATGGGATCATGCGATCAACCTGAAACCGGATGCCCCCGACCATTTGAATTGCAAGCTTTATCCGCTATCACCCCCAGAACGCGAGAAACTTGACGAGTTCCTCGACGAAAACCTGAAAGCTGGCAAGATTAGACCGTCAAAATCACCTTACGCCTCACCATTTTTCTATGTACACAAGAAGGATGCTACCGAACTACGTGGTGTACAGGATTATCGAAAACTGAACGAGCATACCATTCCGGATAATTACCCATTGCCGTTGATTGACGATATCATAAATCAACTCGATGGTGCAGAGTACTTCACAAAGCTAGATGTTCGTTGGGGTTTCAATAACATACGGATCAAGGAAGGCGATCAGCATAAAGCCGCATTCTTGACACCAAAAGGATTATTCGAACCGACAGTGATGTTCTTTGGTCTACGGAATTCTCCTCCGACCTTTCAAAGGATGATGAATCACATCTTCCGATATGAAATACGTGCCGGCTGGCTACATATCTATATGGACGATGTCATCATCTTTTCTAAAAATCTGGAAGAACATCAGGAACGAACACGTCAAGTATTACAGAAATTCCGGGATAACAAGCTATTCCTAAAGATCGGAAAATGTACTTTTGATACACAACGAGTGGAATATCTGGGTCTTATTGTCGAACATGGAAAAGTACGAATGGATCCGACCAAAACTGATGCAATAACCGATTGGCCGATCCCAAAGAACAAGAAAGAATTACAGTCGTTCTTGGGTTTCCTCAATTTCTATCGCAGATTCGTTCGGAATTTCGCACAAGTCGCATTACCCTTAAATTCCTTAACCGGTAAAAAGGATTGGGAATGGAATACGGAACAACAAGTCGCATTCGAGGAATTGAAACGGATCATCACAACAGATCCTGTTCTCGTTATTCCTAACAATCATGGGAAATTCAAGATCGAATGTGATGCCTCAGATTTTGCTACTGGTGCTATCTTGTCACAGCAGCAAGACGACGGCACATGGCATCCAGTAGCGTTTCTGTCAAACAGCATGTCCCCTGCGGAAAGAAATTATGATGTCCACGATAAGGAATTGCTCACGATCATCCGTTGTTTCGAACAATGGCGACATTTCCTTCTTGGTGCTCCGGAAATTATCGACGTTTACACCGATCATCAAAATCTTACCTACTTTAGGCAACCACAAAACTTGACTCGACGACAAGCCCGATGGATCTCTTTCCTCCAAGATTATAACTTTCAGCTTCATCACCGTCCTGGAACCCTGAACCGCAAGGCAGACTTGCTTTCACGACGTGTCGACCACGACCGAGGTCTCGACGACAATAAAAACGTTGTTGCACTCCCCAATACCCTATTCATGGCTTCTATCGATACCACCACGATGAATCCCCAATGGCAAGAACAATTCATCAAACATGGGCTTCAACTGGACGAACAAGTCAGCGAAGGACTGAAGGACCCCAGTTCCCCTTGGAAATGTATGGATGATGGTTTGATCTATTGCAACGATCTATTATATGTCCCAAAAGATGACCATCTCCGGGGAGAAATCATACAAGAACATCATGATACTCCCTTATCCGGACATCCTGGGCAGGAAAATACATTCAGGGCTATCGCACGACATTTCACTTGGCCATCCCTCCGCGTCGACGTCAATAAATACGTCGCAGCGTGTCTGCCATGTCAACAGAAGAAAATCCATCGTGGAAAGAAACCAGGATTATTACATCCTCATACAATCCCCCCGTATCCATGGCATACTGCATCGATGGACCTAATTGGCCCTCTGCCCGAGTCACAAGGTTTCAATGCTATCCTGGTGGTGATGGATAAACTGAAGAAACAATCAGTCCTCATCCCTACTACTACGACATTAACCTCGGAAGGATCTGCACGCTTATACCGAGATCACGTCTTCAAACAATTCGGATTGCCTCATGTCATCATTTCTGATCTCGGGACACAATTCGTATCTGGTTTCACAAAGGAATTGAATCGTTTACTAGGGATCGTCGGACATCCAACGACTGCTTATCATCCACAAGCAGATGGACAAACGGAACGGGCCAATGCTGAAATCGAGACATACCTCCGTCTGTTCATCAACCAACGACAAGACGACTGGGCTGAGTGGTTGGCTTTGGCAGAATTCGCCTTAGCCAATCACGAATCTTCATCTACCGGCATGTCTCCATTTTACGCAACAATGGGTTTCCATCCCTGGAAAGGAAAAGAACCAGTCAAAGAAGAGATCGTCAACGAATCCGCCGCTTCGTTCGCAGAACGGATGAACCGTATACAGGAACAAGCATCAAATGCTCTGGTCATTGCACAAGAGAAGATGAAGAAATTCTATGACAAAAAACATCGTCCTGCCCCGGAATACCTTGTCGGCGACAAGGTGTGGTTGGAATCCACGAACATCGATTCTCTCCGTCCATCCAAAAAGTTGGATGACAAACGATACGGCCCATTCCCCATAGTAAAGAAGATCGGACGGTCATCTTACGAGTTGAAACTTCCCTCTACGTGGTCTAAAAAATATCCCATCTTCAATGAAGTGCTCCTGTCACCTTATGTTCCACCCGCTTTCCCACAACAAGCCGCCGCGTTGCCACAACCACCCGCGGAGATCGTTGATGGACAAGAAGAATATGAAGTTGAAGAAGTCATCGATTCCGTCATCCGTAGGAATCGTTTGTTTTACCTCGTTCATTGGTTGGGTTATCCCCGCGAAGAAGACTCGTGGATCCCTGCGTCGGAGACAAAGAATTGCAAAAAGCTTGTCTCCGAATTCCATCGGTTGCACCCCCGTGCACCTACTTCGGCCAATTTACGCATCTCCATCATCCCTCGTCCTGTCGATGCT
Source organism: Hygrocybe coccinea (assembly GCA_963555575.2). Taxonomy (NCBI): domain Eukaryota; kingdom Fungi; phylum Basidiomycota; class Agaricomycetes; order Agaricales; family Hygrophoraceae; genus Hygrocybe; species Hygrocybe coccinea. Next base: position 2,666,408 of record OY741991.2, read on the forward strand.
TCTCCGTTGCGTTCTCCCGCTACCGATGTCATTGTGTCCGTTGAACCCAATGTCATCGCTTCGTTCCTCTCACGACAGGAGAATCACGACTTTCGGTCGTTTGCTTTCCCGACCTCAGTCCGTCGTCTATGGTTATTCGAGCTTGGCGAAGTAAACGCCATCACTCATGTCATCACGGTCGGTACGCCGAGCACTCGTGGTCACCTCCGTGATGTCTCTGGCGGTCTGAGTAATCTCGCCTTCAATGATGGACGTTTATCGACATACGCTGTCATGACCCTAAATGACTTTAGGTGTAATGTCATGGTTTCATTAGTAGAGCACAGAGATAACCACTCATACCTAGTATACATAAGCACACCCCACATTCATTAACATTTATTCCATATTTTTCTATAACACGTATGCAAGTGAATAGGCATAGTAAAGTATACCCTTACTGCCTAGCATTAGCTTTGGATATTTTTTTTATAGTGTTCCTACTTAGGCCCAGGCTTAACCACTTGGTGCTGGCATTCATAGACACTATCCACACTCATTTACATTTATTTCCTATTTTTCTATGATCTGTGTGCAAGGGAACAGGCATAACAAGGATATGTTGTGCACTATTATTGTTGGAAGGAAGATGACAAATCATGTTGGACTTTGTTGATTGTTGTTAGTCTTGTTGCCACTCAGCAGACCAAACAGATAAGGGGAGAAGAGATAAGATAGAGAGAGGGATAAGATAAGATAAGGAATTGGAATAGAGGACCAATTGTTTTGTACCTACATCCTAAATGGGGATAACATAGCAGGGTTATTTGAAATTGCAGCAGATCTGATGCTGATCTGTCCTAATGGAGTTAACACAGCCTTGGAGCACTCCCTCCATTGTTCCTCCTTACTCAGCCCCCATTGTTGTCTAGTCCCCATTGTTCTCAGTCCCCATTGTTCTCAAACAGTATATATAGAGCCCCAAATTGCCCAGTAGTCAGTAACACTTCTCTCCCCCCAATTTATACCTTCCCCTTAGTGTTCACCCCTTCAGTCTTATAGTTAGTGTTATTAAGTTAGTGCTAGTAGTACTCAGTTATAGTAGCTAGTATCCTTATAACAGTTCACTATCAGTTTATCTTTCTTGCTTGTTGAGTCAGTGGGTCTATCTTTGACCACTCAATAGGTGCATATCAGTCTGTCAGTTTGCTGTGCTTAGTCAGCTATTTGGTTAGCTTGTATTAGTCAGCACCCATATTTGGTAGTTCATATTTGTCTATCATCATTCTTGCTTGTTGAGTCTGTGGATCTATCTTTGATCACTCAATAAGTACATATCTGTTATCATTCTTGCTTGTTGAGTCTGTGGATCTATCTTTGATCACTCAATAGGTGCATTCTTAGTCTGCCAGTCCATTTTTGTGCTTTGCTTAGTCAGCTATTCACTTAGCCTGCCTTAGTCAGCATCCATATTCAGTAGTATTAGGGTTAAGGTTACTTCTATTCAACAGAGTATTGAAAAGATATTAAAGTATATCCCTGAACTAGTAGCCAATGTGCGTTTGAAGCTTCGGACTAAGTAGATAATTCAATATCCAGAAGATACTCTTGTTGCTTAGCTTCCTTACCAGTTCATTCAAGTCTGTCAGTAGTCATTAGTATAGTCCATTATCATTGCTAGTCTGTCATCATTGCTAGTTCATCTATAGTGGCTGCTTATCATTTACTGCCCATTGCTCATTGCTTGCTTGCTCTTTGCCCATTGCTTGCTTGCTTACTCAAAGTCTCAGTCCCACCTGAGGAGAGACCTCACTGTTCACTGCTCATTGTTCACTGCTCCTTGATTGCTTGCTCACTGTCTATTGTGTGCTTGCTCACTTAAAGTCTCAGTCCTACATCAGGAGAGACCTCATTGTTCATCTGCTCACTGCTCACTGCTTGCTTGCTCACTGCTTGCTTGCTCACTGTTCATTATTGCTTGCTCACTGTTCATTATAGCTTGCTCACTGTTCATTACAGCCTGCTCACTGTTCCATATAGCTTGCTCACTGCTCATTGCTCACTACTTGCTTGCTCACTGTTCATCACTGCTTGCTTGCTCACTGCTCACTGCTTGCTTGCTCACTGTTCATTATAGCCTGCTCACTGTTCATTATAGCTTGCTCCCTGTTCATTGTTATTCTATCAATATTTGTATAAAGGTGTGTTCAACCTTGACAATAACTTCAACAAATTTAGTTTAGCCTCAGAACAACAAGGCCTCTGTCTGAAAAAAGTCAATTCCACAAGCCTTGGTGAAAACATTCATTCACACAACATAATTTGGAGCCCACCGCGAGGGGTAAATAAATTTGTTGAAGGAGTGTTATCATCATACATACATACATATAAAGGTTAGTTCATCAAGTGCCTTATCAATTTAATATATATATCCTTGATATATATATTAACATCTAACATATATATATATTCAATATATATATACATACATACATACATACAGTCATACCATCAGGTATATCATCAATCCCTTATACATCAAGACAATCTACTATAACATACAATGTCTTCAAGTACTACACCAGGTACCAGTACTCGTACACCTGACATGATGCCTCTATTAGGACAGAAGTCTGCTCCAGCCAAGTTCACTGGAAACTATGAAGAGGTTAAAAGGTTTCTTAGGCATTTCAATCAGATGTGTAAAGCCTATGGAGTGTCAGACAAAGAGAAGTGTGATAGAGTTGTGGACTATTGTTCCACCAAGGTAAACAAACTCATTGAAGCTTTAGAGAGTTACAGAAGTCAGACTTGGTCCCAGTTAGAGACTGACATCCTTCATTACTTTGATGCAGCATTAAAGGAAACCAGGTACACCTTGAGGGATCTCAAGACCCTCACTAGCACTTGGAAGCTCAAACAGATCAAGACACTCACCAAGTGGAAACATTATGAACGTAAATTTACTACTATTGCTGGATGGTTAGAGAATAAGAAGAAGATCTCTGCAGATGAAAAGGCTTCATACTTTTGGTATGGGATCAATAGAAACCTCAGGCAGACCATAGAGACACGTTTAAGCTCTAGCTCTACTCCCTTGGATGTTACTTCACCATTCCCTATCAAAGAGATTATCAAGGTTGCAGAGACTTTGTTTGAAAGAAATAGGTTTGACATCAACCTAGCGGACACTGATTCAGATGTGCCTGGAGGATTGAACCATTTCTCAGAAGACTCCTCTGATGATTCATCAGAAGAAGAAGATTCAGACAGTGAATATGAAAGTTGTGTAAGAAGGAAAAGAAGAGAGAAGAAGAAGAAGGCATATAAGAAGGCACACAAGTCCAAGATCCCAGATTCAGATGAAGAAGTAGTAAAGAAGTCACATAGGAAAGAAGGAGAAAGGAAGGAACATGCCAGGAAGAACATGGAGAAGAAGAACAATAGCAGCAGCCCTCAGAATGAAGTGGAATCTTTGATCAAGCAGATGGAGAAGCTATCATTGGATGACCCAAGGTATGGGTACATTTACTACAGAGCTCTGAAGCTAGATCCAGACACAGCACGTTGTGTTAGAGCACCCACACTTCAGCCTCCACCGCAGCAACAGCCACTTCAGCAGACTCAAAGGCCCCCATTCAAGATATCTGCAGCCAACAGTATTGGACTTCCACCCAATTCTCCCCCCAATCCCTTCAATCCCTTCAATCCTGCCAATGATCAGAGAGGACCCATGACATGTTATGGTTGTGGTGCCCAAGGTCATGGAATGCTAGCATGTTACAAGATGAATGAATTAATCCAGTCAGGAAAGATATCCAGAGATGCCTTTGGCAAGATTGTTCTTCAAGATGGATCTTTTATTCGTAGAAATCTAGGAGAGACATTTATTCAGGCAATTGATAGGATTATAGCTGAGAAAGCTAGCAATGTCCAATCCCACTTCTATGTAATGCAAGAACCATCCACAGATTATTACCAGACAGATGTTGAAGAAGATGTTGATACCTTTGTTATGCCAGATGTGAAAGAAGAAGAAGAAGAAGAAGAAGAAGTAGAAGTTATGCCTGCTGTTAGAGGACAACAGAAGATAGCAGCTGCTAGGAAGGAAGTTCTGGATGGAGTATATCCTCCCCCAGCTAATAAGGGCAAGGGGAAAGAGAATGTAAAGCCCACTCCAGTCATACCTCCTATTCCTAAAGGTTCAGTTAAGCCTGGTCCTCTGTCTACTCAAAACAAGCCTCATACACAGGTACCTCAAGTACACTTACCTGCTCCATTGCCATTTCCAATCAAGAAGGCAAATCCTGTAGATCCTGCAATAGAACTCAAGCGCATGCAGCCTGTCCCCATGGATATGAGGACCAAGAGAATTATCCCATCAGATACAGATACAGATGTGGAGATGTTAGATGCTTTACCTCCCAAGCCACTTAGAACTCAGAAGCAAGGACACAAGACCACTGCTGAGAGGAACAAGATCATGGCAGAGAGAAATGCAGCTATTAATCGCCCCAAGCCACTTCCCAGACAATCAGAAGTTTCTGCAAGCATTGGAGAGACACAGGTTATCAATCAGCTCCTTAATACACCAGTTACATTGAAGATTCGTGAGGTATTGGCTTCCTCAAAGGACTTATCAGAACAGCTCTCAGATATGATTAAAAGAAAGAATGCAAAGGTAGCTGTGATGGCTAGTTCATTCACCACCAAGGATCGTGGAGTATTAATTAGACTTCAGATGGAATGTGATGGAAGGCCTATTGAAGCAATTATTGATACAGGATCTCAGCTCAATGTAGTCAGCAAAAGAATTTGGAAGGAAGTTATACAAAGGCCCATGGATATAGGAAAGACACTTACTATGAATGATGCCAATGGAGGAGAAGGGACATTAAAAGGATTAGCATCCAATGTTCCTTTGTCCTGTGGTGGTGTCCTCACTCATGCCAACTTATACATAGGAGAATCAGTACCCTTTGATTTATTGCTTGGTAGACCTTGGCAAAGAGGAAACTTTGTCACCATTGATGAAAGAGTAGATGGCACATATTTGGTCTTCAAGAGTCCTGATGATTTAGAGAATAGATATGAGATCATGGTTTCCCCAGCCAGATCAGAAGTGAATCAAGCTATGAGATTCTCCAGAAAGAAAGTCTCCCCATCCTCCTACATGTGTACTACAGTCTCAGAGCAAGAGACAGTCCCTACAGCCCTCTCAGAGCCAGTTTCAGACCCTCCAGTACCATTTTGGTTACAGGATGACCGCTTTCAGCCATTATTTCAAACTCAGCTGACTGTGAAATCACTCAGTCAGGTGACCGCCAAACAGATATCTGGCGGAAATGACCGCTCTAATCCGACATTTCAAACTCCGCTTAAATCCGAAATTGTCACATGTATTGACCAGGATATTTCCAAAACAGGTGGAGATAAGCCCCAATTTCATAGAGATACTGAAGAGTCAGGTACCCCCATCCCCATTAATGCCTATAATGGCTCGAAGAAATTTACATTGTCCAGTACTCATTGTCCTGATAAGGATAATGAGTTTTCTAAAAGGAAAAAGATAAGAAAAATTGATTATTTTTGCGAAAATTTAGGTCAGAAATGCTATAAAAACCCAGGTGAAGTCGAAATGTCTGTAGCAATGCCTGCTACTCAGACCCCCCAGATCCCCCCCTACATGATCAATGATATCCCCCTCCCTCTTCCTGTTGAAGGACTTCATTCTGTAGGACACCCTGATGCTGCTCGACTTATCACTTCCATTTTAGGAAATAGCTTCGATTACCAATCACCTCATTTGGCTAGATACCTTATTGCTGCTGCTGTAGGATTCAGGCTCTCTCCTGGTGTAGACCAAAATGGAGTAGAATTTGAGCAGGGAATTTTATTGAATGCCAGTCTAGCTAGTCTTAATTTCACAGGCCCTCCTGCTTTGAGGATGGGACATTTGGTGTTTCAGTTCTATCCATTTACTCCCCCTCCTGTTGATTTTTCTGTGACAACCCCTACTTTGCCTCCTCCTCATATTGAGGAATTTTTCCAGTTCCCTCCAGCTTCTCAGGACCCTAGACCACGCCCCAGAGATCTTACTTCACCATTGCAGCCACTTAACCGCGATATTGATAATCCAGTCACGCGGATTCCCACGGTCAGTCCAGTCCCTCAAGACTCCGCCGCCAGTGACCTGCCCAGCGACGACCGCAGTGTAGCGTCCTCGGACGACTCCTGCTCGCTCGGATGGCGACGCCCAATCGACGGATGGGAATGGGACAACGTGGTAAGCCCCAACAAGTCAAACCCGCCTTTTAATTTCACTTACAATACTCAGTTCATTGGCCATGGTGGTGAAAGCAACGCCCCGGCGGCGGATGCAGACGATCCCACCTCGGACTCTTCAGTTGATGGATCTATGGATTCATACCCCCCCGACGACGACATGAATCTCAATCCGGAATCTTTCTTTTCGTCCTCAACGGCCCCCACCAACGACGGTCGCCCCCTCTGTTTCGATAACGACATTCCGTACTGTAATTCGCCGGAAAACTACGATAGTGAGCCACAAAGGGATGTGAAGGATGAAGGGAGCGGTTTCCAGGTATGTGGCGCACCCACACCACCCAGTATGACTGCCCATGACCACCCCCCTTCGAGCCAGCCCCCATGCAACGCGCTTGGCGCACACACCCCATCAAGACGAGCATCCCCCGCCGTACAAGACGTATGTCAACCCTCTCCGAACAAGTTAGCCCTGTGCCGCCCCGTCGATCCCAGCGAATCCGCGCCCGAATGCGGCGCTGCTTTATTTTCTAGTTTTTATGTAGATTCTTCTCCCATGCATGAACAGATGGCCCCGGCGGCCAATGTTCAGTCCCCCGAAGCGATACAAACCACCCTGTATGGTATACCAACGTTATTTGACCCCTCCTCGCCAGATTCCACTTTCAGCCCCATCCCTAGCTCTCCAGCCGAATTTCGTGTCCCGTACCCGCCGTTTGACGAGCAGGCAGCCCCGGCGGCTGCTATTCACATCAACGGATCAAACCCGAGTGAATCCACCAACCCGCCGAGCATTATCGTAGACTCGCCCGAATTTTGTCTATCCCCTGTTTATACCCCCGAATCGCCCCCGAATTCACTTTTCAACGACGACGAATGGAACTGGCCCGTCGGCCAGGTTCGTACCATCAACCCGGCCCTCCTCGAAGCCCCCCGTCTCCTCAACAACGCCCAAGCCGTCAATTTTGCATTTCCGCCTCCTCCTACTCATATGCCTACCCCCCCTCCTACCCCTCTCCATTTTGATAGTGATGTTAGTACCCCTTTGTTACCTGACTGCAGTAGTAGCAACTTTGACTTGCTTTATGGAGATTTGGAGTATTCTCCCAGATCCCCCTTATTTGAGAAACATTTATTTTCTGAATTAAATAGCAGTGAAGAATTTTTGTATTCCAGTAAAGACATAGAAAGTCTTCCAGTTTTGTCTTATGATCAATTCCTTTCTTTGTATTCTGGGAGTGATTCAGGATATAAGGGTGATAACCAAGACCCTAGTTCAGATACACTTGCCTCAGCCATTGTTTCTAGTCCAGCTCCTTCTTTTAGTTCTTCAGTGCCAGAGCCCCCTTTTGATAAATGTGGCACCCAGTCTAGGCCTATCAGTATATCCTCAGATGAAGACAATGATTCTTCAGGAGATGAATCTATGGAGGAAGATTTTTATAGTGATCTCAAATGGTTTTCTTGGACCAGGTCAGCTGCTCCATCCCCAGAAGATATGTCTATGTTTAATCCAGATATCAGTAATGCTATTGGACAAGCTCAGGACCCTATGGATTCACCCCCAGGATTAATATCAGTTTCTCCATCCCCACCCCCACTTGAAGAGATAGAATTGTTACAGTTTCCCCCAGGCTTAAAGAAAGCAGCATGGAATGAGCCCAATGGTGAGAAGTTTAACTCACCTTATGATGACTTCCTCAGGCTCCCATTTGACCATGCCCATGCCTTAAATTTAGAAGAGCACATTACCTCCATGTCTTCCAAGGATTCCAAGCTGTCACTCCCTTTCTTACCCAGCAGTAGGACAGGCCCCCTTTATCCAGAGTCAAATCTATTAGCCCAGCTTGCTTCAGAAGCACCTCCCATCCATATACAGCCACCCATTCAAGTATACAACATGACCATCCCAGATCCTGCTCCAGTCCAGTCCCTAGACCAAGCAGCTGCCCAGCTCATGGTCATGGACCCAGATCAAATGACTACCTATGATGTCCACATAGGATTCCTCAAAGCTATCAGAGCATCTTATGTTGAAGGAATTCGCCGCATTGGTTTTAGGCTCTCAAATCCTTTGTGGAGAGACTTGATCAATGAGAGGCCAAAGGATGATCCTGTCAGATTCTATTTTACCCATCAATGCCTTATGTTTCGTTTTCTCAAGGAAGGAGATCAGTCAGACCCCCCTGATCCTCCTGATTATTTCAGGACCAGCTATTTTCAAGCCTCTAATCCCTTGCTCAGTGAAGCAGAGATTAGATTCCTCCACAATGCCTCCCTCTTATTTCGCTCCAATGGTCGTTTTCTCCTATCAGATGCCATTAATGCAGTATTGGACATGCGTTTTCGTCGCCCTGAATCAGTGGCAGATCTTTTCAGGGAAGGTTACTTTGACCCTCCCAAGTTCTCCAAGATCAATTACTAGTTGTGAATCAGCCCTATGTAAAATGTACCCATCTTTCTCTTATATACCTTGTATGTTCTTGCCAGGCTCAGTAGGATACCAGTTCCCTTATGAAAACACTTCAGTCATGATCCAGAGTAGTATACCCATGTACAAACAGGTTGATCTGATGAATTTTATACCCATCAGATTGTATAGCAGTCAGAAGTCTAAGAGAAGTCTAGAACAGCTACCAGAAAAGAGTTATAGCTATTATCATACTATCAAGAGTATTCAGGAGACAGAGACCCCTATTCTAGTATACCCTGAGGATGAGGATGAAGAAGATGTAACCCCTATTCAGGATGTTGTTGAAGAAGTTAATTTAGTAGCCCTATTCAAGGACTTGGACAATAAATCAGAGGAACCTGATTATTATTATATCACAGATGAAGAGAAGTTTAATTGTGAAGAAGGAGACATCCTTATATTCCCCTGTGAAGAGACAGACAGTGATGGATTAGCCCAGACACTTACAGCTTACAAGAGAGTTGACAAGAAAGTGCTTCCAGTTCCTGGAACATTCCCAGAAGCAGCTCGTGTTACAAGAAAATTCCCTCATGATCCCCTTGCAACACTACCTCCTCTTCCTAGGAATCCACCAGACTTCCAGCCCACAAAGAGACTCTCAGAAGAACGTTTGAAGGTGCTCAAGGTTAATGATACCAATTTCTTATGGCCTGAAGAAGAACGGTTATTTATCCATGTAATGTCACTTAATCAACATGCCATTGGTTTTGAAGACAGTGAAAGAGGAACACTCAAGGAATCATATTTCTCACCATACATCATTCCTACCATTCCACATGTGCCTTGGGCATTAAGGAATATTCCTATACCTCCTGGAATTCAAGACAAGGTAATGGAAGTTTTGAAGAGAAAGATAGAAGGAAAAGTTTATGAGCCCAGTCAGTCCTCTTATAGATCAAGATGGTTTTGTATTTTGAAGAAGGATGGTAAGTTAAGGATAGTCCATGATCTTCAGCCCCTCAATGCAGTTACAATACGTGATGCAGGCCTCCCTCCAATATTAGATGAATTTGTAGAGCCATTTGCTGGTCATCAGTGTTACACAGTATTTGATTTACTATGGGGATTTGATGCCAGAAAAGTACATCCTGCTTCCAGGGACCTCACAGCATTTATGTCACCCCTTGGATTACTTCGCCTCACATCACTCCCCATGGGATTTACAAATTCTCCAGCAGAATTCCAGAGATGCATGACATTTATTTTACAGGATGAGATCCCTCAGGTAGCCAACATCTTCATTGATGACTTGCCTATCAAAGGACCCCAATCACCTTACTTACAAGAGGATGGAAGACCAGAAGTATTATTAGAGAATCCAGGGATTAGAAGATTTATTTGGGAACATGCCCAGGATGTACATCGGATTTTACACAGATTAGGTTGTGCAGGTGTGACAGTTTCTGCCAAGAAGACACAACTGTGCAGACCACATGTTGTGATAGTAGGACAGAAGTGTACCCCTGAAGGACGTTGCCCAGAAGATAGCAAAGTAGACAAGGTCTTAAACTGGCCTCCACTCAAGACACCTAAGGATGTTAGAGGTTTCCTAGGTCTTTGTGGAACAGTTCGCATTTGGATAGAAAATTACTCCGCACTTGCTAGACCACTATCAGAGTTATATCACAAGGAAGCAGAATTTATATGGGATGAAAGAAGACAAGCAGCCTTTGATATGTTAAAGGAAAAGGTAGCCTCAGCACCAGCCTTACGCCCCATTGATTACAGTTCAGACAATCCCACATATTTATCAGTAGACAGCAGCAGTATTGCCGCAGGATTTATTCTATCCCAGGTAGATGAAAATGGAAAACGCCGCCCTGCCAGATATGGTTCACTTCCCATGAATGAGAGAGAAGCAAGATACTCTCAGCCTAAGCTAGAGCTTTATGGTTTATATCGCGCATTACGCCATTGGAGACTTTTCATAGTAGGGATAAAGAATCTTCATATAGAAGTAGATGCCAAGTATATTAAAGGAATGTTAAATGAGCCAGACCTACAGCCCAATGCTGCAATCAACAGATGGATTCAAGGGATTCTCTTGTTTGATTTCAAGCTCATACATGTTCCTGCTACACAGTTTAAAGGGCCAGATGCTCTTTCTCGTAGAGAACTAGCTGATGGTGAAGAGATAATAGAACATGATGATTCATGGTTGGATGATATTGCCTTGCTAGTGCATGTCCCCAACCCTGATCAGTTGAAAGATTTTTGTTTTACAGTTCCCACTAGATTGCCATACAGGACTCATGCACTTCCTTCTGCAAACAAGGATATTTCCAGACAAGACAACATCCTGTTTCAGATCAAGCAATTTCTTTCTACATTGGAAGTACCCCCTTCAGAATCATTACAGGCTAGAAGGAGATTTTTGAAGAAGTCTGCAGATTTTTATTTGAAGGATAATAGAATGTTTAGAAGGAATGGAAAGAAGACACCCTTGTTGGTAATTATGGATTTGAAGAAGAGAGTTGCTATTCTTACACAAGCTCATGAGAATCTAGGACATAAAGGAGAACAAGCAGTATTTGATATAGTGAAGCTTCGATTTTTCTGGCCCCATCTTAGGACAGATGTGCACCATCATGTGTCATCTTGTCACCAGTGTCAAATTAGAAGTTTGAAGAAGATAGAGATATCCCCTACAGTTTCAGCTCCCACTGCTTTATTTCAGAAGGTGTACATTGATGTTATGTTTATGCCCCCCTCTGCAGGATACCATTTCATTGTAGCAGCTCGTGATGATTTATCAGGTGTAACAGAAGTGAAGGCCCTCAGATCAAACAATTCACAGAATCTAGCCAAGTTCTTTTGGGATCAGATCTACTGCCGTTATGGATCTATTGGACAAGTAGTAACAGACAATGGTGGAGAAGTTAAAGGAGCCTTTGAATCATTACTCAAGAGAATGGGAATACCTCAGGTTCACATATCACCCTACAATAAACATGCTAATGGAGTAGTAGAACGCGGACACTTTACCCTTCGTGAAGCCATAGTGAAGTCAAGTGATAAAGATAAATTTGGAAAGATTAGAAATTGGCACAAGCAGGTAGAGCTAGCTTCATTTGCAGACAGGATTACAGTCAGCAGCGTTACTGGTTATTCCCCTTATTATCTGTTACATGGCACCAACCCCTTGTTACCATTCGATCTATCAGAAGCCACATTTATGGTAGAAGGTTTTCAGTCAGGCATCTCCACTGCAGAATTATTAGCCCTAAGGATCAGGCAATTGCAGAGACATCAGGAAGATATTGACAAAGCAGCAGGAATACTAAAGCAAGCACGCTTCAAGTCCAAGTTGCAGTTTGAACAGAGATTTCATAGGAGACTTCAGAAACGCAATTATGATCCTGGAGAATTAGTTCTGGTTCGTAACAGTCGATTGGAGATGACCATTGCAAAGTTCAAGACAGAACCTCGTTACATAGGACCATATGAAGTTGTTAGAAGGACCAAGAGAGGGACCTATGTCCTGAAGGAATTAGATGGTGCAGAACATGCTGAGCATTATGCAGCATTTCGGATTTTGCCATACATTTATCGGACTGACCCTATCCTTTATGAAATAGCAGACCAGGAAGATGAAGCTGTTGAAGTAGAAGGTTGCTCAGTGAATCAAATAATACCTCTTGGATTAGGAGACATCACAGATATTATCCTTGCCATCAAGCCAGAATTTGCTGCACACATTGCCTCACGCACAAAGAATTATGAATATAGAAAATATCAAGTCCCAGCCACTGTCTGTCACATGTGGCTTTATGAAACAATGCCAGTTAGTTCCATTACAGGAGTCATTACAGTTGGTTCAGTAAAGGTACCAGGAGAAGTCAATGACCCCTCAGGTCTTGGCAATGATGATTTTGATGCAGGCTTGAAGTTATCAAAGTATGGTTATCCTATATATCATCTTCATCAGTTACCAGTGCCATTATCTGCAGAATTGCTCCAGAAGAGATACAATACTGTCATTCCTCATCGCTATTGCATAGCCCCACACTCATTCATTAACGATTTTCCTTTCTCTGCATTGATTCCTATATTCTAGCACGTTTTGTCACTGCCTATACAGTTATATCTATTGCCCCTATCGTTCATGTGACTTGCCGCTGCCCACCCTTTTTATTAGGAATCCTGCTTTATGATTGGTTGGACGCTCTTATCTATGCACATGACATGCCGCTGCCCACCCTTTTTTTAGGAATCCAGTGATTTGATTGGTCGGTTCCTTATCTATGCACATGACATGCCGCATGCCCCCTCTTTGTTTACGATGACCAAGATTTGATGTCCTAGTTTGGACATTGCATTACGAATTTGAACAATGACGCCTCAGTTTGATAATACCAGACTACCACAAATATTATGAACACTTATGAAGACAAGAAAGTAAATAAATAAAAAATCCATGTATGAATAAATAAAGAAAAGAAAATAACAATGTAGTAAAGAAGAAGAGAAGAGAAGGAACAAACGGCCATAAGAAATATATAAAGAAGAGCGCTTGACCCCAAGAGAATGAAGCCAGTGCCCTGCACTGACTCCCAATCCGTCCATCCTCCAGACTATTCGCTTCTTGATCGGGTAAGGTTATTTCAGCATAGAGAGCCGAACAGGAATTTTTCTATCAGACAAGTCAGCAGAATATCATGAAAAGAGAAGGAAAGACTTACATTACAAGCATTCGGAATATTGAAGGGAGGATAGAGGGAAATTCATAGCATTCGATTACGATTCTCTGCCAAGGAAAAGAGGCAAGAGAAAAGGAGTTTGTTTCCCCAAGGACAAGGGATAGAACTAGGGAAAAGAAAACGCGGACCGTTCATTTCTTTACTATAACCCCCACCCAACACATGGCAAACACATGTTTCCTTACATAATTAGTCCAAAAGCAGACACAATAGCATGACATCAAGGATCTGCAAGATTCACGCTCGATATGGATGTAGGACCCTTAAGAACCAGTGGAATGGTAAAATACCAATTCAGGACATCAAGTAACCTTAATTGCATTTGAAATAAGTCGATCCAGAAGTAGAAAGACCAGGAACAGTACAGTCTGGACCCACAGGGACCAACTGCAGCATAGCAGACCGTTTTTGTACTGATTGACCCACCATTCTGGCACACCCTTAGATAATCCTCACTTAAATGCCCGTTCTCGTTTAAGGCAGCAGTCATTTTTTGCCCGCTTACCAAACCTCATTTTTTTAAGCAGTCCCTTGACTACTACCTGCCTCTATACATCATGTCTTCTTCCAGCCGATCGTCTTCGTCGTCATCATCCGTTTTAGACTTCCCTAGGCGCCTAGATATCTCGGACTTATTCGTATGGCCTACTGAAGAGGAAGTAGACTTTTTTACCAGGCCGATCACTTCCCCACCTTCCCTCCCAGCTCGTGATGATATTTTCCTCTTTGACGATCACATCGATTTCGATTCCATTAATATTCGTGGAGTGGAATGTGCCCCAGCAGACGACTTCGATCTGTATCTGGACAGTTTACCAGAAAGACCTATGCTCCTGGCTCCAGTCGTTTCGAACCCAATACCCCTTGATTCAGACCTGGAAGATTTCTTGAATTCTCCACCACCCCCTTCCTCAGCCATTCCAGCATCATTGTCAGATCGCCGAAATCGTTTTGCCCGTTCTGCCAGCCCTTCCCCTTCCCCTTCACCTTCACGTATTCGTCGTTTCAATGGAAAGGTACCCGATTTCCACCTGGAGGCGTTGCTGAACTTGACGAAGAAGAATATGGATAAGCAGAAGGCAAAGGGAGTTGATGTGAAAGAATGGGAGAGATTCTACAGGAGGATGAAGCGGAGAAAGCGTAGTGGAGTGACTCAGAAGGATTTCCTATATGTAGTCTAAACTTTTCCTTTTCTTTCTCTCAGTTTTCTCCAATCTTCTTTTGTTTGTGTTCAAGTCATCTTTTTGTGTTGCTAAGTCAGTTGCAACTGGGGACAGTTGATTTCTTTTGTTCCCTGTGAATGTCATGACCCTAAATGACTTTAGGTGTAATGTCATGGTTTCATTAGTAGAGCACAGAGATAACCACTCATACCTAGTATACATAAGCACACCCCACATTCATTAACATTTATTCCATATTTTTCTATAACACGTATGCAAGTGAATAGGCATAGTAAAGTATACCCTTACTGCCTAGCATTAGCTTTGGATATTTTTTTTATAGTGTTCCTACTTAGGCCCAGGCTTAACCACTTGGTGCTGGCATTCATAGACACTATCCACACTCATTTACATTTATTTCCTATTTTTCTATGATCTGTGTGCAAGGGAACAGGCATAACAAGGATATGTTGTGCACTATTATTGTTGGAAGGAAGATGACAAATCATGTTGGACTTTGTTGATTGTTGTTAGTCTTGTTGCCACTCAGCAGACCAAACAGATAAGGGGAGAAGAGATAAGATAGAGAGAGGGATAAGATAAGATAAGGAATTGGAATAGAGGACCAATTGTTTTGTACCTACATCCTAAATGGGGATAACATAGCAGGGTTATTTGAAATTGCAGCAGATCTGATGCTGATCTGTCCTAATGGAGTTAACACAGCCTTGGAGCACTCCCTCCATTGTTCCTCCTTACTCAGCCCCCATTGTTGTCTAGTCCCCATTGTTCTCAGTCCCCATTGTTCTCAAACAGTATATATAGAGCCCCAAATTGCCCAGTAGTCAGTAACACTTCTCTCCCCCCAATTTATACCTTCCCCTTAGTGTTCACCCCTTCAGTCTTATAGTTAGTGTTATTAAGTTAGTGCTAGTAGTACTCAGTTATAGTAGCTAGTATCCTTATAACAGTTCACTATCAGTTTATCTTTCTTGCTTGTTGAGTCAGTGGGTCTATCTTTGACCACTCAATAGGTGCATATCAGTCTGTCAGTTTGCTGTGCTTAGTCAGCTATTTGGTTAGCTTGTATTAGTCAGCACCCATATTTGGTAGTTCATATTTGTCTATCATCATTCTTGCTTGTTGAGTCTGTGGATCTATCTTTGATCACTCAATAAGTACATATCTGTTATCATTCTTGCTTGTTGAGTCTGTGGATCTATCTTTGATCACTCAATAGGTGCATTCTTAGTCTGCCAGTCCATTTTTGTGCTTTGCTTAGTCAGCTATTCACTTAGCCTGCCTTAGTCAGCATCCATATTCAGTAGTATTAGGGTTAAGGTTACTTCTATTCAACAGAGTATTGAAAAGATATTAAAGTATATCCCTGAACTAGTAGCCAATGTGCGTTTGAAGCTTCGGACTAAGTAGATAATTCAATATCCAGAAGATACTCTTGTTGCTTAGCTTCCTTACCAGTTCATTCAAGTCTGTCAGTAGTCATTAGTATAGTCCATTATCATTGCTAGTCTGTCATCATTGCTAGTTCATCTATAGTGGCTGCTTATCATTTACTGCCCATTGCTCATTGCTTGCTTGCTCTTTGCCCATTGCTTGCTTGCTTACTCAAAGTCTCAGTCCCACCTGAGGAGAGACCTCACTGTTCACTGCTCATTGTTCACTGCTCCTTGATTGCTTGCTCACTGTCTATTGTGTGCTTGCTCACTTAAAGTCTCAGTCCTACATCAGGAGAGACCTCATTGTTCATCTGCTCACTGCTCACTGCTTGCTTGCTCACTGCTTGCTTGCTCACTGTTCATTATTGCTTGCTCACTGTTCATTATAGCTTGCTCACTGTTCATTACAGCCTGCTCACTGTTCCATATAGCTTGCTCACTGCTCATTGCTCACTACTTGCTTGCTCACTGTTCATCACTGCTTGCTTGCTCACTGCTCACTGCTTGCTTGCTCACTGTTCATTATAGCCTGCTCACTGTTCATTATAGCTTGCTCCCTGTTCATTGTTATTCTATCAATATTTGTATAAAGGTGTGTTCAACCTTGACAATAACTTCAACAAATTTAGTTTAGCCTCAGAACAACAAGGCCTCTGTCTGAAAAAAGTCAATTCCACAAGCCTTGGTGAAAACATTCATTCACACAACAACGCGTATCCGGTTGTTATGATGCATCGTATGCACACCCCCCTTCCTTCGGCCTTGTTGTGGGATCGTTACGACGTGTTGCCTCCTCTTCGTTTCTGCGAGGTGCCGCCCCGTCTTCTCTCCGATCACCCCGTCAACCCCTTCCTCCGCATCTTTTGATGCTCGTGCGTCCGCGACGACGTTAAACTATGATGTACAGAGTCGGGGGTTTGGAGACCCCCTTTCTGTTGTTGGCTACGATATAACTTATCCGCCAGATCTGCGACCCCCCGACACAGTCTGCCCCAAGCAGCCTTGCTGGCCGCCATGTATGGCACATGGTCCGTCCCTGATATACCTCCTATTCATTCTGTTTATTTTCCTTTCCCTTGCCCGTTCTCGTTCGCGCGGACGCGAACCTTGTGGGGGGGGTATTGTTACCTTTTCGCCCTGTTTACTCACCGCTCATTTCCCACGGCCACTTTCCCACGGAGAAGTGCCAAGTCCCACGATCCTATTGGCTACCACTCCTTCGGTTCCAGGTTCTCGCGCTTTGACATCACCACATGTACGATCAATCACATGTCTGGTTATCATCCAATCATATCGCGCTTACTCATCCAAGATAAGAGGGCTTAATGCCATTGGTTGGAGATTAGAGAGCTTATTGCCATTGGTCAGAGATAAGAGGGAGTTATGCTATTGGTCGATAGGTTATTACCTCCCCTCAAGTTGTTTTCTTTATATATCGTCGATGTATGTACAATGTACTTTACGTTTAGTCTGGTTTATCCCACCGGATCGTTAATATACTCCCTTCTCCCCTTCATCGTCCGAATCAGTCCTGAGTCTGTTTGTTGTCGGAGTCGTCCCGTAGACGATTCGTAACACACAGTCATCGAACAACATTTCCTAGCATGTATACTGTCATCGAACACCATTTCCACATATATCCACAGTCATCGAACAACATTTCCTAGCATGTCTACTGTCATCGAACACCATTTCCACATATTGCTACAGTCATCGAACATCATTTCCTCGCATGTCTACAGTCATCGAACACCATTTCCACATATATCCACAGTCATCGAACATCATTTCCTAGCATGTCTACTGTCATCGAACACCATTTCCTCATATGTCCACAGTCATCGAACACCATCTCCTAGCATGTCTCCTGTCATCGAACACCATTTCCACATATATCCACAGTCATCGAACAACATTTCCTAGCATGTCTACTGTCATCGAACACCATTTCCACATATATCCACAGTCATCGAACAACATTTCCTAGCATGTCTACTGTCATCGAACACCATTTCCACATATTGCCACAGTCATCGAACATCATTTCCTAGCATGTCTACAGTCATCGAACATCATTTCCTAGCATGTCTACGGTCATTGAACACCACTTCCACATATTTCCACAGTCATCGAACATCATTTCCTAGCATGTCTACTGTCATCGAACACCATTTCCACATATTTCCACAGTCATCGAACATCATTTCCTAGCATGTCTACGGTCATCGAACACCACTTCCACATATTTCCACAGTCATCGAACATCATTTCCTAGCATGTCTACAGTCATCGAACATCATTTCCTAGCATGTCTACGGTCATCGAACACCACTTTCACATATTTCCACAGTCATCGAACATCATTTCCTAGCATGTCTACAGTCATCGAACATCATTTCCTAGCATGTCTACGGTCATCGAACACCATTTCCTCGTATATCCACAGTCATCGAACAACATTTCCTAGCATGTCTACTGTCATCAAACACCATTTCCACATATTTCCACAGTCATCGAACATCATTTCCTAGCATGTCTACAGTCATCAAACACCATTTCCACATATTTCCACAGTCATCGAACATCATTTCCTAG
Organism: Hygrocybe coccinea; assembly: GCA_963555575.2. Lineage (NCBI taxonomy): Eukaryota > Fungi > Basidiomycota > Agaricomycetes > Agaricales > Hygrophoraceae > Hygrocybe > Hygrocybe coccinea. The sequence goes on from OY741991.2 coordinate 2,685,060, forward strand.
CATGTCTACGGTCATCGAACACCACTTCCACATATTTCCACAGTCATCGAACATCATTTCCTAGCATGTCTACTGTCATCGAACACCATTTCCACATATTTCCACAGTCATCGAACAACATTTCCTAGCATGTCTACAGTCAGCGAACATCATTTCCTAGCATGTCTACAGTCAGCGAACATCATTTCCTAGCATGTCTACGGTCATCGAACACCATTTCCTCGTATATCCACAGTCATCGAACATCATTTCCTAGCATGTCTACTGTCATCGAACACCATTTCCACATATTTCCACAGTCATCGAACACCATTTCCACGTATTTCCACATTCATCGAACACCACTTCCACATATTTCCACAGTCATCGAACATCATTTCCTAGCATGTCTACTGTCATCGAACACCATTTCCACATATTGCTACAGTTATCGAACATCATTTCCTCGCATGTCTACAGTCATCGAACACCATTTCCACATATTTCCACAGTCATCGAACATCATTTCCTAGCATGTCTACGGTCATCGAACACCACTTCCACATATTTCCACAGTCATCGAACATCATTTCCTAGCATGTCTACTGTCATCGAACACCATTTCCACATATTTCCACAGTCATCGAACACCATTTCCACGTATTTCCACATTCATCGAACACCACTTTCACATATTTCCACAGTCATCGAACATCATTTCCTAGCATGTCTACGGTCATCGAACACCATTTCCTCGTATATCCACAGTCATCGAACAACATTTCCTAGCATGTCTACTGTCATCGAACACCATTTCCACATATTTCCACAGTCATCGAACACCATTTCCACATATATCTACAGTCATCGAACACCATTTCCACATATTTCCACAGTCATCGAACACCATTTCCACATATATCCACAGTCATCGAACACCATTTCCACATATTTCCACAGTCATCGAACACCATTTCCACGTATTTCCACATTCATCGAACACCACTTTCACATATTTCCACAGTCATCGAACATCATTTCCTAGCATGTCTACAGTCAGCGAACATCATTTCCTAGCATGTCTACGGTCATCGAACACCATTTCCTCGTATATCCACAGTCATCGAACATCATTTCCTAGCATGTCTACTGTCATCGAACACCATTTCCACATATTTCCACAGTCATCGAACACCATTTCCACGTATTTCCACATTCATCGAACACCACTTCCACATATTTCCACAGTCATCGAACATCATTTCCTAGCATGTCTACTGTCATCGAACACCATTTCCACATATTGCTACAGTTATCGAACATCATTTCCTCGCATGTCTACAGTCATCGAACACCATTTCCACATATTTCCACAGTCATCGAACATCATTTCCTAGCATGTCTACAGTCATCGAACATCATTTCCTAGCATGTCCACAGTCATCGAACACCATTTCCACATATATCCACAGTCATCGAACATCATTTCCTAGCATGTCTACTGTCATCGAACACCATTTCCTCGTATGTCCACAGTCATCGAACAACATTTCCTAGCATGTCTACTGTCATCGAACACCATTTCCACATATTTCCACAGTCATCGAACACCATTTCCACATATTTCCACATTCATCGAACACCACTTCCACATATTTCCACAGTCATCGAACATCATTTCCTAGCATGTCTACTGTCATCGAACACCATTTCCACATATTGCTACAGTCATCGAACATCATTTCCTCGCATGTCTACAGTCATCGAACACCATTTCCACATATTTCCACAGTCATCGAACATCATTTCCTAGCATGTCTACTGTCATCGAACACCATTTCCACATATTTCCACAGTCATCGAACATCATTTCCTAGCATGTCCACAGTCATCGAACATCATTTCCTAACATGTCTACAGTCATCGAACATCATTTCCTAGCATGTCTACGGTCATCGAACACCACTTCCACATATTTCCACAGTCATCAAACATCATTTCCTAGCATGTCTACAGTCATCGAACATCATTTCCTAGCATGTCTACGGTCATCGAACACCATTTCCTCGTATATCCACAGTCATCGAACAACATTTCCTAGCATGTCTACTGTCATCAAACACCATTTCCACATATTTCCACAGTCATCGAACATCATTTCCTAGCATGTCTACAGTCATCAAACACCATTTCCACATATTTCCACAGTCATCGAACATCATTTCCTAGCATGTCTACGGTCATCGAACACCACTTCCACATATTTCCACAGTCATCGAACATCATTTCCTAGCATGTCTACTGTCATCGAACACCATTTCCACATATTTCCACAGTCATCGAACAACATTTCCTAGCATGTCTACAGTCAGCGAACATCATTTCCTAGCATGTCTACAGTCAGCGAACATCATTTCCTAGCATGTCTACGGTCATCGAACACCATTTCCTCGTATATCCACAGTCATCGAACAACATTTCCTAGCATGTCTACTGTCATCGAACACCATTTCCACATATTTCCACAGTCATCGAACACCATTTCCACATATATCTACAGTCATCGAACACCATTTCCACATATTTCCACAGTCATCGAACACCATTTCCACATATATCCACAGTCATCGAACACCATTTCCACATATTTCCACAGTCATCGAACACCATTTCCACGTATTTCCACATTCATCGAACACCACTTTCACATATTTCCACAGTCATCGAACATCATTTCCTAGCATGTCTACAGTCAGCGAACATCATTTCCTAGCATGTCTACGGTCATCGAACACCATTTCCTCGTATATCCACAGTCATCGAACATCATTTCCTAGCATGTCTACTGTCATCGAACACCATTTCCACATATTTCCACAGTCATCGAACACCATTTCCACGTATTTCCACATTCATCGAACACCACTTCCACATATTTCCACAGTCATCGAACATCATTTCCTAGCATGTCTACTGTCATCGAACACCATTTCCACATATTGCTACAGTTATCGAACATCATTTCCTCGCATGTCTACAGTCATCGGACACCATTTCCACATATTTCCACAGTCATCGAACATCATTTCCTAGCATGTCTACAGTCATCGAACATCATTTCCTAGCATGTCCACAGTCATCGAACACCATTTCCACATATATCCACAGTCATCGAACATCATTTCCTAGCATGTCTACTGTCATCGAACACCATTTCCACATATTGCTACAGTTATCGAACATCATTTCCTCGCATGTCTACAGTCATCGAACACCATTTCCACATATTTCCACAGTCATCGAACATCATTTCCTAGCATGTCTACAGTCATCGAACATCATTTCCTAGCATGTCCACAGTCATCGAACACCATTTCCACATATATCCACAGTCATCGAACATCATTTCCTAGCATGTCTACTGTCATCGAACACCATTTCCTCGTATGTCCACAGTCATCGAACAACATTTCCTAGCATGTCTACTGTCATCGAACACCATTTCCACATATTTCCACAGTCATCGAACACCATTTCCACATATTTCCACATTCATCGAACACCACTTCCACATATTTCCACAGTCATCGAACATCATTTCCTAGCATGTCTACTGTCATCGAACACCATTTCCACATATTGCTACAGTCATCGAACATCATTTCCTCGCATGTCTACAGTCATCGAACACCATTTCCACATATTTCCACAGTCATCGAACATCATTTCCTAGCATGTCTACTGTCATCGAACACCATTTCCACATATTTCCACAGTCATCGAACATCATTTCCTAGCATGTCCACAGTCATCGAACATCATTTCCTAACATGTCTACAGTCATCGAACATCATTTCCTAGCATGTCTACGGTCATCGAACACCACTTCCACATATTTCCACAGTCATCAAACATCATTTCCTAGCATGTCTACAGTCATCGAACATCATTTCCTAGCATGTCTACGGTCATCGAACACCATTTCCTCGTATATCCACAGTCATCGAACAACATTTCCTAGCATGTCTACTGTCATCAAACACCATTTCCACATATTTCCACAGTCATCGAACATCATTTCCTAGCATGTCTACAGTCATCAAACACCATTTCCACATATTTCCACAGTCATCGAACATCATTTCCTAGCATGTCTACGGTCATCGAACACCACTTCCACATATTTCCACAGTCATCGAACATCATTTCCTAGCATGTCTACTGTCATCGAACACCATTTCCACATATTTCCACAGTCATCGAACAACATTTCCTAGCATGTCTACAGTCAGCGAACATCATTTCCTAGCATGTCTACAGTCAGCGAACATCATTTCCTAGCATGTCTACGGTCATCGAACACCATTTCCTCGTATATCCACAGTCATCGAACAACATTTCCTAGCATGTCTACTGTCATCGAACACCATTTCCACATATTTCCACAGTCATCGAACACCATTTCCACATATATCTACAGTCATCGAACACCATTTCCACATATTTCCACAGTCATCGAACACCATTTCCACATATATCCACAGTCATCGAACACCATTTCCACATATTTCCACAGTCATCGAACACCATTTCCACGTATTTCCACATTCATCGAACACCACTTTCACATATTTCCACAGTCATCGAACATCATTTCCTAGCATGTCTACAGTCAGCGAACATCATTTCCTAGCATGTCTACGGTCATCGAACACCATTTCCTCGTATATCCACAGTCATCGAACATCATTTCCTAGCATGTCTACTGTCATCGAACACCATTTCCACATATTTCCACAGTCATCGAACACCATTTCCACGTATTTCCACATTCATCGAACACCACTTCCACATATTTCCACAGTCATCGAACATCATTTCCTAGCATGTCTACTGTCATCGAACACCATTTCCACATATTGCTACAGTTATCGAACATCATTTCCTCGCATGTCTACAGTCATCGAACACCATTTCCACATATTTCCACAGTCATCGAACATCATTTCCTAGCATGTCTACAGTCATCGAACATCATTTCCTAGCATGTCCACAGTCATCGAACACCATTTCCACATATATCCACAGTCATCGAACATCATTTCCTAGCATGTCTACTGTCATCGAACACCATTTCCACATATTGCTACAGTTATCGAACATCATTTCCTCGCATGTCTACAGTCATCGAACACCATTTCCACATATTTCCACAGTCATCGAACATCATTTCCTAGCATGTCTACTGTCATCGAACACCATTTCCACATATTTCCACAGTCATCGAACACCATTTCCACATATATCTACAGTCATCGAACACCATTTCCACATATTTCCACAGTCATCGAACACCATTTCCACATATATCCACAGTCATCGAACACCATTTCCACATATTTCCACAGTCATCGAACACCATTTCCACGTATTTCCACATTCATCGAACACCACTTTCACATATTTCCACAGTCATCGAACATCATTTCCTAGCATGTCTACAGTCAGCGAACATCATTTCCTAGCATGTCTACGGTCATCGAACACCATTTCCTCGTATATCCACAGTCATCGAACATCATTTCCTAGCATGTCTACTGTCATCGAACACCATTTCCACATATTTCCACAGTCATCGAACATCATTTCCTAGCATGTCTACAGTCAGCGAACATCATTTCCTAGCATGTCTACGGTCATCGAACACCATTTCCTCGTATATCCACAGTCATCGAACAACATTTCCTAGCATGTCTACTGTCATCGAACACCATTTCCACGTATTTCCACATTCATCGAACACCACTTCCACATATTTCCACAGTCATCGAACATCATTTCCTAGCATGTCTACTGTCATCGAACACCATTTCCACATATTGCTACAGTTATCGAACATCATTTCCTCGCATGTCTACAGTCATCGAACACCATTTCCACATATTTCCACAGTCATCGAACATCATTTCCTAGCATGTCTACGGTCATCGAACACCACTTCCACATATTTCCACAGTCATCGAACATCATTTCCTAGCATGTCTACTGTCATCGAACACCATTTCCACATATTTCCACAGTCATCGAACACCATTTCCACGTATTTCCACATTCATCGAACACCACTTTCACATATTTCCACAGTCATCGAACATCATTTCCTAGCATGTCTACAGTCAGCGAACATCATTTCCTAGCATGTCTACAGTCATCGAACATCATTTCCTAGCATGTCTACGGTCATCGAACACCATTTCCTCGTATATCCACAGTCATCGAACATCATTTCCTAGCATGTCTACTGTCATCGAACACCATTTCCACATATTTCCACAGTCATCGAACATCATTTCCTAGCATGTCTACGGTCATCGAACACCACTTCCACATATTTCCACAGTCATCGAACATCATTTCCTAGCATGTCTACTGTCATCGAACACCATTTCCACATATTTCCACAGTCATCGAACAACATTTCCTAGCATGTCTACAGTCAGCGAACATCATTTCCTAGCATGTCTACAGTCAGCGAACATCATTTCCTAGCATGTCTACGGTCATCGAACACCATTTCCTCGTATATCCACAGTCATCGAACAACATTTCCTAGCATGTCTACTGTCATCGAACACCATTTCCACATATTTCCACAGTCATCGAACACCATTTCCACATATATCTACAGTCATCGAACACCATTTCCACATATTTCCACAGTCATCGAACACCATTTCCACATATATCCACAGTCATCGAACACCATTTCCACATATTTCCACAGTCATCGAACACCATTTCCACGTATTTCCACATTCATCGAACACCACTTTCACATATTTCCACAGTCATCGAACATCATTTCCTAGCATGTCTACAGTCAGCGAACATCATTTCCTAGCATGTCTACGGTCATCGAACACCATTTCCTCGTATATCCACAGTCATCGAACATCATTTCCTAGCATGTCTACTGTCATCGAACACCATTTCCACATATTTCCACAGTCATCGAACACCATTTCCACGTATTTCCACATTCATCGAACACCACTTCCACATATTTCCACAGTCATCGAACATCATTTCCTAGCATGTCTACTGTCATCGAACACCATTTCCACATATTGCTACAGTTATCGAACATCATTTCCTCGCATGTCTACAGTCATCGAACACCATTTCCACATATTTCCACAGTCATCGAACATCATTTCCTAGCATGTCTACAGTCATCGAACATCATTTCCTAGCATGTCCACAGTCATCGAACACCATTTCCACATATATCCACAGTCATCGAACATCATTTCCTAGCATGTCTACTGTCATCGAACACCATTTCCACATATTGCTACAGTTATCGAACATCATTTCCTCGCATGTCTACAGTCATCGAACACCATTTCCACATATTTCCACAGTCATCGAACATCATTTCCTAGCATGTCTACTGTCATCGAACACCATTTCCACATATTTCCACAGTCATCGAACACCATTTCCACATATATCTACAGTCATCGAACACCATTTCCACATATTTCCACAGTCATCGAACACCATTTCCACATATATCCACAGTCATCGAACACCATTTCCACATATTTCCACAGTCATCGAACACCATTTCCACGTATTTCCACATTCATCGAACACCACTTTCACATATTTCCACAGTCATCGAACATCATTTCCTAGCATGTCTACAGTCAGCGAACATCATTTCCTAGCATGTCTACGGTCATCGAACACCATTTCCTCGTATATCCACAGTCATCGAACATCATTTCCTAGCATGTCTACTGTCATCGAACACCATTTCCACATATTTCCACAGTCATCGAACATCATTTCCTAGCATGTCTACAGTCAGCGAACATCATTTCCTAGCATGTCTACGGTCATCGAACACCATTTCCTCGTATATCCACAGTCATCGAACAACATTTCCTAGCATGTCTACTGTCATCGAACACCATTTCCACGTATTTCCACATTCATCGAACACCACTTCCACATATTTCCACAGTCATCGAACATCATTTCCTAGCATGTCTACTGTCATCGAACACCATTTCCACATATTGCTACAGTTATCGAACATCATTTCCTCGCATGTCTACAGTCATCGAACACCATTTCCACATATTTCCACAGTCATCGAACATCATTTCCTAGCATGTCTACGGTCATCGAACACCACTTCCACATATTTCCACAGTCATCGAACATCATTTCCTAGCATGTCTACTGTCATCGAACACCATTTCCACATATTTCCACAGTCATCGAACACCATTTCCACATATTTCCACAGTCATCGAACATCATTTCCTAGCATGTCTACTGTCATCGAACACCATTTCCACATATTTCCACAGTCATCGAACACCATTTCCACATATATCTACAGTCATCGAACACCATTTCCACATATTTCCACAGTCATCGAACACCATTTCCACATATATCCACAGTCATCGAACACCATTTCCACATATTTCCACAGTCATCGAACACCATTTCCACGTATTTCCACATTCATCGAACACCACTTTCACATATTTCCACAGTCATCGAACATCATTTCCTAGCATGTCTACAGTCAGCGAACATCATTTCCTAGCATGTCTACGGTCATCGAACACCATTTCCTCGTATATCCACAGTCATCGAACATCATTTCCTAGCATGTCTACTGTCATCGAACACCATTTCCACATATTTCCACAGTCATCGAACACCATTTCCACGTATTTCCACATTCATCGAACACCACTTTCACATATTTCCACAGTCATCGAACACCATTTCCACATATATCTACAGTCATCGAACACCATTTCCACATATTTCCACAGTCATCGAACACCATTTCCACATATATCCACAGTCATCGAACACCATTTCCACATATTTCCACAGTCATCGAACACCATTTCCACGTATTTCCACATTCATCGAACACCACTTTCACATATTTCCACAGTCATCGAACATCATTTCCTAGCATGTCTACAGTCAGCGAACATCATTTCCTAGCATGTCTACGGTCATCGAACACCATTTCCTCGTATATCCACAGTCATCGAACATCATTTCCTAGCATGTCTACTGTCATCGAACACCATTTCCACATATTTCCACAGTCATCGAACACCATTTCCACGTATTTCCACATTCATCGAACACCACTTCCACATATTTCCACAGTCATCGAACATCATTTCCTAGCATGTCTACTGTCATCGAACACCATTTCCACATATTGCTACAGTTATCGAACATCATTTCCTCGCATGTCTACAGTCATCGAACACCATTTCCACATATTTCCACAGTCATCGAACATCATTTCCTAGCATGTCTACAGTCATCGAACATCATTTCCTAGCATGTCCACAGTCATCGAACACCATTTCCACATATATCCACAGTCATCGAACATCATTTCCTAGCATGTCTACTGTCATCGAACACCATTTCCTCGTATGTCCACAGTCATCGAACAACATTTCCTAGCATGTCTACTGTCATCGAACACCATTTCCACATATTTCCACAGTCATCGAACACCATTTCCACATATTTCCACATTCATCGAACACCACTTCCACATATTTCCACAGTCATCGAACATCATTTCCTAGCATGTCTACTGTCATCGAACACCATTTCCACATATTGCTACAGTCATCGAACATCATTTCCTCGCATGTCTACAGTCATCGAACACCATTTCCACATATTTCCACAGTCATCGAACATCATTTCCTAGCATGTCTACTGTCATCGAACACCATTTCCACATATTTCCACAGTCATCGAACATCATTTCCTAGCATGTCCACAGTCATCGAACATCATTTCCTAACATGTCTACAGTCATCGAACATCATTTCCTAGCATGTCTACGGTCATCGAACACCACTTCCACATATTTCCACAGTCATCAAACATCATTTCCTAGCATGTCTACAGTCATCGAACATCATTTCCTAGCATGTCTACGGTCATCGAACACCATTTCCTCGTATATCCACAGTCATCGAACAACATTTCCTAGCATGTCTACTGTCATCAAACACCATTTCCACATATTTCCACAGTCATCGAACATCATTTCCTAGCATGTCTACAGTCATCAAACACCATTTCCACATATTTCCACAGTCATCGAACATCATTTCCTAGCATGTCTACGGTCATCGAACACCACTTCCACATATTTCCACAGTCATCGAACATCATTTCCTAGCATGTCTACTGTCATCGAACACCATTTCCACATATTTCCACAGTCATCGAACAACATTTCCTAGCATGTCTACAGTCAGCGAACATCATTTCCTAGCATGTCTACAGTCAGCGAACATCATTTCCTAGCATGTCTACGGTCATCGAACACCATTTCCTCGTATATCCACAGTCATCGAACAACATTTCCTAGCATGTCTACTGTCATCGAACACCATTTCCACATATTTCCACAGTCATCGAACACCATTTCCACATATATCTACAGTCATCGAACACCATTTCCACATATTTCCACAGTCATCGAACACCATTTCCACATATATCCACAGTCATCGAACACCATTTCCACATATTTCCACAGTCATCGAACACCATTTCCACGTATTTCCACATTCATCGAACACCACTTTCACATATTTCCACAGTCATCGAACATCATTTCCTAGCATGTCTACAGTCAGCGAACATCATTTCCTAGCATGTCTACGGTCATCGAACACCATTTCCTCGTATATCCACAGTCATCGAACATCATTTCCTAGCATGTCTACTGTCATCGAACACCATTTCCACATATTTCCACAGTCATCGAACACCATTTCCACGTATTTCCACATTCATCGAACACCACTTCCACATATTTCCACAGTCATCGAACATCATTTCCTAGCATGTCTACTGTCATCGAACACCATTTCCACATATTGCTACAGTTATCGAACATCATTTCCTCGCATGTCTACAGTCATCGGACACCATTTCCACATATTTCCACAGTCATCGAACATCATTTCCTAGCATGTCTACAGTCATCGAACATCATTTCCTAGCATGTCCACAGTCATCGAACACCATTTCCACATATATCCACAGTCATCGAACATCATTTCCTAGCATGTCTACTGTCATCGAACACCATTTCCACATATTGCTACAGTTATCGAACATCATTTCCTCGCATGTCTACAGTCATCGAACACCATTTCCACATATTTCCACAGTCATCGAACATCATTTCCTAGCATGTCTACAGTCATCGAACATCATTTCCTAGCATGTCCACAGTCATCGAACACCATTTCCACATATATCCACAGTCATCGAACATCATTTCCTAGCATGTCTACTGTCATCGAACACCATTTCCTCGTATGTCCACAGTCATCGAACAACATTTCCTAGCATGTCTACTGTCATCGAACACCATTTCCACATATTTCCACAGTCATCGAACACCATTTCCACATATTTCCACATTCATCGAACACCACTTCCACATATTTCCACAGTCATCGAACATCATTTCCTAGCATGTCTACTGTCATCGAACACCATTTCCACATATTGCTACAGTCATCGAACATCATTTCCTCGCATGTCTACAGTCATCGAACACCATTTCCACATATTTCCACAGTCATCGAACATCATTTCCTAGCATGTCTACTGTCATCGAACACCATTTCCACATATTTCCACAGTCATCGAACATCATTTCCTAGCATGTCCACAGTCATCGAACATCATTTCCTAACATGTCTACAGTCATCGAACATCATTTCCTAGCATGTCTACGGTCATCGAACACCACTTCCACATATTTCCACAGTCATCAAACATCATTTCCTAGCATGTCTACAGTCATCGAACATCATTTCCTAGCATGTCTACGGTCATCGAACACCATTTCCTCGTATATCCACAGTCATCGAACAACATTTCCTAGCATGTCTACTGTCATCAAACACCATTTCCACATATTTCCACAGTCATCGAACATCATTTCCTAGCATGTCTACAGTCATCAAACACCATTTCCACATATTTCCACAGTCATCGAACATCATTTCCTAGCATGTCTACGGTCATCGAACACCACTTCCACATATTTCCACAGTCATCGAACATCATTTCCTAGCATGTCTACTGTCATCGAACACCATTTCCACATATTTCCACAGTCATCGAACAACATTTCCTAGCATGTCTACAGTCAGCGAACATCATTTCCTAGCATGTCTACAGTCAGCGAACATCATTTCCTAGCATGTCTACGGTCATCGAACACCATTTCCTCGTATATCCACAGTCATCGAACAACATTTCCTAGCATGTCTACTGTCATCGAACACCATTTCCACATATTTCCACAGTCATCGAACACCATTTCCACATATATCTACAGTCATCGAACACCATTTCCACATATTTCCACAGTCATCGAACACCATTTCCACATATATCCACAGTCATCGAACACCATTTCCACATATTTCCACAGTCATCGAACACCATTTCCACGTATTTCCACATTCATCGAACACAACTTTCACATATTTCCACAGTCATCGAACATCATTTCCTAGCATGTCTACAGTCAGCGAACATCATTTCCTAGCATGTCTACGGTCATCGAACACCATTTCCTCGTATATCCACAGTCATCGAACATCATTTCCTAGCATGTCTACTGTCATCGAACACCATTTCCACATATTTCCACAGTCATCGAACACCATTTCCACGTATTTCCACATTCATCGAACACCACTTCCACATATTTCCACAGTCATCGAACATCATTTCCTAGCATGTCTACTGTCATCGAACACCATTTCCACATATTGCTACAGTTATCGAACATCATTTCCTCGCATGTCTACAGTCATCGAACACCATTTCCACATATTTCCACAGTCATCGAACATCATTTCCTAGCATGTCTACAGTCATCGAACATCATTTCCTAGCATGTCCACAGTCATCGAACACCATTTCCACATATATCCACAGTCATCGAACATCATTTCCTAGCATGTCTACTGTCATCGAACACCATTTCCACATATTGCTACAGTTATCGAACATCATTTCCTCGCATGTCTACAGTCATCGAACACCATTTCCACATATTTCCACAGTCATCGAACATCATTTCCTAGCATGTCTACAGTCATCGAACATCACTTCCTAGCATGTCCACAGTCATCGAACACCATTTCCACATATATCCATAGTCATCGAACATCATTTCCTAGCATGTCCACAGTCATCGAACATCATTTCCTAACATGTCTACAGTCATCGAACATCATTTCCTAGCATGTCTACGGTCATCGAACACCACTTCCACATATTTCCACAGTCATCAAACATCATTTCCTAGCATGTCTACAGTCATCGAACATCATTTCCTAGCATGTCTACGGTCATCGAACACCATTTCCTCGTATATCCACAGTCATCGAACAACATTTCCTAGCATGTCTACTGTCATCGAACACCATTTCCACATATTTCCACAGTCATCGAACATCATTTCCTAGCATGTCTACAGTCATCGAACATCATTTCCTAGCATGTCTACTGTCATCGAACACCATTTCCACATATTTCCACAGTCATCGAACACCATTTCCACATATTTCCACAGTCATCGAACATCATTTCCTAGCATGTCTACAGTCGTCGAACATCATTTCCTAGCATGTCCACAGTCATCGAACACCATTTCCACATATTTCCACAGTCATCGAACAACATTTCCTAGCATGTCTACTGTCATTGAACACCATTTCCACATATTTCCACAGTCATCGAACATCATTTCCTAGCATGTCTACGGTCATCGAACACCACTTCCACATATTTCCACAGTCATCGAACATCATTTCCTAGCATGTCTACTGTCATCGAACACCATTTCCTCGTATGTCCACAGTCATCGAACATCATTTCCTAGCATGTCTACAGTCATCGAACATCATTTCCTAGCATGTCTACGGTCATCGAACACCACTTCCACATATTTCCACAGTCATCGAACATCATTTCCTAGCATGTCTACAGTCATCGAACATCATTTCCTAGCATGTCTACGGTCATCGAACAACATTTCCTCGTATATCCACAGTCATCGAACAACATTTCCTAGCATGTCTACTGTCATCGAACACCATTTCCACATATTTCCACAGTCATCGAACATCATTTCCTAGCATGTCTACAGTCATCGAACATCATTTCCTAGCATGTCTACGGTCATCGAACACCACTTCCACATATTTCCACAGTCATCGAACATCATATCCTAGCATGTCTACTGTCATCGAACACCATTTCCACATATTTCCACAGTCATCGAACATCATTTCCTAGCATGTCTACAGTCATCGAACATCATTTCCTAGCATGTCTACGGTCATCAAACACCACTTCCACATATTTCCACAGTCATCGAACATCATTTCCTAGCATGTCTACTGTCATCGAACACCATTTCCTTGTATGTCCACAGTCATCGAACAACATTTCCTAGCATGTCTACTGTCATCGAACACCATTTCCACATAGTTCCACAGTCATCGAACACCATTTCCACATATTTCCACAGTCATCGAACATCATTTCCTAGCATGTCTACGGTCATTGAACAACACTTCCACATATTTCCACAGTCATCAAACATCATTTCCTAGCATGTTTACGGTTATCAAACACCATTTCCAACATGCCAGGAAATGATGTTCGTTGACTCTGGTAACACGTGGAAATCGTATTCAATGATCCTTGACATGCAAGAACATGATGTTCAATGAATGTGGAAATATCTCAACATGGTGTTCAACGACTCTACAAACATGTCGAAATGAGCGTAGACATGCTATCCAAAGGTATTCTACGACATGACGTTAGATCACTGTGGAACTATGTGGAACTGGTGTTCGATGACTGTGGAAAATGTGCTCAATGCTCTGCGACATGCCAGGAAATGATGTTCGATGGTTGTGGAAACATGTGGACATGATATTCGATGAGCATACACATGCTAGGAAATGTTGTTCAATGACTGTGAAAATATCAGGGAATGGTGTTCAATGAATGTGGCAATATGTGGAAATATTGTTCAATGAGTGTGGAAATATCTGCAAATGGTGTTCAATGACTGTAGACTGGCTAGGAAATGATCCTCTACAATGACTCCAGACATCTTAACCAATGATCTGCAATGTCTGTCAACATGTCACGACAAGGTGTTCAATTACGAGCAAATGGTCTTTGATGACCATAAACATGCTTGGACAAGATGTTCAAGGAATGTGGCAATATCTGGAAATGATCTTCAATGCCTATCACCACCCTCATAGAAAAATATTTCTTAGCATATCTTTGGTCTTCGAACAGCATTTCCACAGATTGCCACCATCCCCGAACATCATTTCCTAGCATGTTTATAGTCATTGCCCACCATGTCCACAGATTGCCCCTGTCCTTGAACACCAATTCGACAGATTGCCATCGTTATTGAACAACATTTACCTAGATTGCTAAAGTCATTGGACACCATTTCCTAGCATGTCCACTGTCATTGAACATCATTTCCTCTTATCACCAGTCATTGAACACCACTTCTTGGCATGTCCACTGTTATCAAACACCATTTACACTTATTGCCAAAGTCATCAACCACCATTTCCTTGCATGTGTACAGTCATGGAACATCATTTCCAGAAATTGCCAGTCACCTTCCCTAGCATGTCTACAATCCTCAAATGCAACTTCCACATATTGCCACTGACAACCCATCATCAAACACCATTTCTACTCATTTCCAACACCATCCACCCCCAATTCCAATCATTTCCACGGATACTGAACATCATTTCCTTCCATGTCTCCCATCATCAAAAACATTTCCACATATTTCCACATATTTTAAATGTCACTGAACACTTCCAGATGACAAGATGAGTTATGTACCTTGTCTTATCTTGCAACCACCAATCACCAGCCTAATCATCCCATTCCATCTTGCATACAACTGGAATGTCACACAGCCTTGTGCACTTTGCAGGCCAATGGAGGCCTGGCTTTCATTGCAACAGTGCAAAGGCCTTTTGAATAAGTGCTGGAGAGGCAGTGAAGAGGCTCACAGGACAAAAGCAGAGCCAACTACAGGCAAACCCAGCATATGCTGTAACAATAAACTTTTGGATAACAATGTGGAATAGACTGAGCCTAACTATACATTTAGGACTCAGAACAGCAACAACAATGATACAGAAGACCAGGCCACAGACACAGAGGCACCTGTTTTGATATGCACTTGCCTAAATAATCATTCAAATCCATTTCAAATTTGACAAGATTCACAGCTCCACATGGTCAACTTTTTTAAGTCCATATTCTCTTATTAATCATAACCCAACACTCACAACCATCCCCAACATTGCTCACAAACCCTTCATCAAACGGTAACGACTTGCAATCGCAGAATTTTTGGAGCAAGTCCCGAACTTGCTCGCTTTCCTGTACGCAAACTCCCTTTCAAAACTACCTCCATCATACTCTGCCCTTGCTTGATCTGCTATCTCTTTATCCTGCCTCCTCCGTTCCTCCTGCAGTCCAGCCAATATTTTAGATGCACAGTACCTTACTCCATCCTTTGACCACTTTGCCCAGAAATCCTCTGTTCCCATGTTTCGATATTCAGTCATAATGTACTACAAGAAAAAAATTCGTGAGAGCCAGGTCCAGTTTATCTCATTCACAAACCTTCCAGGAATGCCAGGTTTGCTTGATGCCTGTCCAAATCTTACTACCTTTTCGGTGATGTGAGTATACATTCCGCCAGTGCTTAAGTGCAATGGGAATCCCTTTTATCACGAGCGGCGATGAACTATCCCATTGGGCCGAAGAATCATCCCAGATGCAAGCCAGTTTTGTAACATCCGCGGTGACATGGATGGCAGGCGGATCTGGGACATCGTTGGCGTTGTAATGAAGCTCTTGGCCATCTCCGAGGACGAGAACACGGGCCTTGATGATACCCTGAGGAGCAGGAATTAATGGAACAAGATTATGAGTCGAGGATGACAAGACGAGATTGGGATTCAAAGGTGCAGGGGCAAGTGCTGGAGCGGACGGCGCAGAGGTGATGGTTGGAATTGGTACAGACTGTACTTGCACTACTCCACCCTGCGACTGAATGACATCGACGACATCGGACACGATGCGAGAAATGGGGATCGGCGCCGAAGATGGGGGATGTATGATAGCGCATTCCAACAAAGGACCGGGTTTGAGGGACATGACGTCGTTTGCCTAATGCCTGGTCCATAACCATACATTTACTCGCGCAAAAAACCACTTACCCAATCTAGAAGATTCCGACCGAGAGGAACGCGAGCGTGTCCAGAGCCACCTATCGTCAACGTATTTGTACGCACCAACGCTTCCCTACGTCGAGTTGAGAGCTTTGCTTTCCGCGGCGAGGCAGCTCCGGAGCCGGCAGTTGATTCACGAGGGCCTTTATGACGGCGTCTCTTGACGCCCTGCCGGAATGCCCTGATCCCGCGAGCGTATCAGAAAGCGCAGCGTGCAAACGATGAACTCACGTCCAGGCATTGTTATCTCCACTGAAACCGACCAAACTCTTGAGATATTCCTCTTTCCTATTCGTCCTCGGTCTGAGCGCGAAGTATCGACAGAGTTTCTGCAAGTCTGCAGCTTTCATCGAGTAGCTGGATGTTGTTAGCGCATGAAAACCGTCGGGTATCGTTGAGCTTACATATCCCTGTGCACAACGTCGATATTTCCGTCCGAAGTGAGCTCTCCAGGAAAAGGAAGGCCGGCGGACTGCGAGACATTGTTTGGATTTGGGTTTGGATTTGGGAGTGTGGACATAAAAACGGAGAGCCTGTGAGGACTGGGGGGCTGAGGAGTACCAGATATTGCACCAAGTGCAATGAAGGGAATTGAAGTCACTTGGCGCGAATGGCGGACATCGGAGCAAAACTCTCGCGCGTTTTGGTAATACAATTCAATTTAGAAACAGAGGAACTACAACCAGAGGACGGAGAGAACGTGCACGCGAGGCTTTGTCTAATGAATCTAGAAATTGCAGCGAAAGGATTCGCCAGGGAAAAACGATTGATTCAAACGAGGCCGCCGTCGAGGCGTTTCAAACGAGGGGCGTGGACCGTTGAGGCACGAACTGACCCACTGAGTTGGCCTGGGGCCCGGGCACGCAGGGAAACGACGTGGGATTTGGGACTTTAGGGTAAAATCTTAGCATTGCTCACGTACACTACTGAAAAAGGTGCGTGACAAGGTTGGACGATAAATGCGCCGGAGCGCCCGTGACCGTCCAAATAAGCGCCGAGACCGTCAACATTTTGGGAGAAGCCGAAGAAGGTGGTTAGTAAAAATATTTTCCTGGTGGTGACTTGTTCTGCAGCCCTGCCAGGCCATCAGGAAATTTACAAATCGCCTTTTTTGGGCTTTCCGTACTTTTAAAAGCCCGAAAAGCTCAAAAAGCCCGAAGCTGAACCAACTTATATTAGCGGGGTCGGTCCGCTAATATAAGTTCCTAGAGCTTTTCTAAGTTTCAAAAAGCTATGGAAGTCCACAGCTTCAGCGGGAAGCATTGGTACTTTCACATAGTGCATCTGACTTATGCAAGCAGGATGAAAAGTGCACAGGGTATATATTTTTTAGATACGGTACGGGTCGGGGCAGATAACGAAAGGGGTGGGCAACGAAAGGGACGCGACAGGGAAACACAGAGCAGTATTACTAGATCAGACAAATGATGAGGGTTGCAGGATGGTTACGGTATCTCAGAGCTCTTCTTCTGTATCGGATTGCTGAAGCAGAAAAATCTCTTCCTTGTTCTCGATGGCAAGAGGTCCAGGATCTTCGGTCTGGATGTCAAAAGCAAATTGGTTGGAGGACCCCCGAAATTCCCGCAGGAGGTATGTTAGCAATCCGGTCATATTTCCTCTCAAATGTGCCGAGGTTACCTCCTATCCGGGCATAATCCTGGCCAAAATTTCCTGACCTGTGTTTCAGAGTCCGGGCATCACCCCCCGATTTGACGGGGTCTGTTCCGAGTCCGGGTACAGGAAGCTTCGTCTACAGTTGAATACCTCATAATTAGAAAGTGCACGAGTAACTGCCCTGACACCACTGCACGCAACGGCTGACAAGAATGGTGGCACCAGGTGGGGATTCATTCTGTTTAACGGGTCTATCATGCTCGGTGAAGGTAAGCAAGATTTTCTGTGTGCAAGATGGACAGCTAATCTATTCGAAACAGTTCTGTCGCTGTATTCAAAGACTGGTGGACATAGTGGCAAGCACGCTTGGGTTGCCAGTGTCTCCAACATATCCATGGCGTCGTACATTGCAATGCAGGCCTACGAGAACATGTACAATCGACAATTCCGCCCAATTTTGCGCACTGTCCAAGAGCTACAAGTCAAGACTTTTACACTGCTGGTGCCGTCTCACTTCCTTTGCACGTTGGACCAAATTCCTCGCGATCTGGGTGGAAATAAGGAGATCACGACCACAGACTATCAGCGTTTCACAGTACTACGCAACCAAATACAGTCTATTACTCTGGTATTGAAGCAGTTAAATACGAGGAAGCAGCAGGGGGGAGAGGAAGAGGAGGAGGAGGAGGACTAAATACATTGCGTAGTAATTTTTTTTATGTATGTGCCATCATCCGGGTATAATCCAGCCTGAAGTCAATGTAACTGCTGGAATCCGGGTACTAGACGCCGCCTCTCAAAAATTTTATCCGGGCACCGACTTTTTGGTGCAGAACATACCTCCTGCGGGAATTTCGGGGGTCCTTTGGTTGGCTGCCGCGATAATGGCGTCCCACTGTTTGGCACTCAACCCCTCTACAGAGGGGAGTAAAGCCGAGGCCCGTTTCTCTGTCTTCGCATGACCATTGGATCCGATCACCTGTCGATCGCCGTAGTTTTCTGCCGAAAAGTGCCCAAGCTTGCCAGCAGGGATCACCTCTTCACCAGTCAACCAGAACGTGAAAGCTCGCAAGACCTGTGATGTTGTCGTAGTTAGCTACAACACACATGAATATTAGTAGGCTTACCGCTTGGATTGATAGGATCAGCGCTCCCACAGGATACTTCGCCCGGGCATCTGCATCCGCTAATTTGATGTGCTTGCTGTGCGATGACAGGGTGTACGTCACAACATCTGATTGGAAGAGCTGTTGGATGTGATCACCAGTGGGTTTCAATTGTAATTTGCGTGAACGTACCAATTTCTTGTGGTCTTTGCGTACCTTCCAGTAGAAGGGGCGGTTAGCTGGGGTGGTACCAATGAAATATGCCGCAGCTTCGGCGCGGTCTTCTTTGTCTGCATAATCAGATCCCATAAGCAGAGACCGGACTGCTATCATGGCATGCTGAGCAAATCCATTATGCCAGGCTTTGAGACGATAACCAATCTAGCCTCTAAGTTAGTTAAGGTACCTGTAATCAGCAGGCAAGCTCACCAGTTGTCGGACAGGGTCATCCGTCTCCCATCCAACCTTGGCACGATCCGAGATATAAACGTCGTTCCAGATCTTCTCCAGTATATCGATATTTGGTTCGGACCATGCGGGTATCAAACCAACGTAGGCTTTGACGCCAGGTATGAAGATTGTTCCGAACCTCGCGGAAGTATTAGCCAGCAGATCACCGAGCGTTACCTTGCCTTTGCGACCCTTGTCCTTGATTTTCTGCGCAGACACCGACCCTTGATCTGAATTGCCAACTTTTATCTGTGCAATGGACTTTGTACGTTTCAGGTGCGCAGTCACTGATTGTCGGATGATCAATGAAAAACACTTACAGCATATTTTAAGTTCCCTTCGGTTTTAATGGTGGGCGTGGGCGTGGGTGTGACCATCGAATGTCCCATCCTTGACTCTTCCTGATCGCTGATCCCACCAGGGAGGTCCAATGTTAGGTTAATCTCACCGAAGCTTTGGTCCAAGTCAGAGGTAGGTGCAGTACTGATACTGAATCTTTGACCGGTTCAACCGGTCCGGTTGTAGGAGTGTCCCACCCACGAACCAGCCCCACAGGTGGCTTGCTCGCCTTAGTGCGCTTGGCTGCGGACCTAAGAGGATCAGTCAGATCGCATAGAGGTAGAACATGTGTCATTTCGGTGGGGGTTCTCACTGTTTTTTGGGTGACATGTGAACATCAGCTTTACGTTTATCTCCGGGTTCCGGATTAACACGCTGCTCTGTCACACGTAACCTAGCTGCCTCGCCTTTTGCTTTTAACTTACTGATTTTTTTCGCTATGACCTCGGCAGCATCTTCCTTCTTACCATCCACCGGCTGCTCGATAACCTCAGCTCTGGCCTCCCCTGTCCCCTGGACAGAGCCTGGCTCGCTCCCATTGACGTGAGGATTGTCGGCATCTTTCCCCTCCAGGATGTTGTCGTGGTCATCCATGATGTCCTGGAGGGAAAAGGGATCTGTGCGTTGCATAGTGAGTAGATGCTATCTCAATTGTTCCATTGCATGTCTTTACCATCATTTGCGGCAGCATTGGTATTCCCGGCGAGCTTTCGCGCGACACGTACCATGTCACTGGCAACAGGGTTGTTAGCAGTACGCTGGTTATCACTCTCCTTAGCCTTCTGGTCCTCCTCGATGGTGGTGACCCTTTTCAATGCCAGCAGGTCTTTGCTTTCTTTCGCTGCCTTGGTCTCCTCAGCCAATTTTTTTCTTGCCGCTACTTCTTCCTTTGTTGCCCTTTTCACAGGCATATCAGGCAGGCCCACGACATGATTTTTGTTGCCAGTGCGAGTTGCAACGCCCGAAGTGATGATAGGCAATTTTTTGGGGGGCATGGTTCGAGTTCAATGTGGGAAGGTTCAATGTAATTTTTTTTTTTTTTTTCAATAATATGTCATTGAATATTTACTGTACAGTACCAACTTGAAACGCCGCCCTGTCGCACAGCCTGTAATTTAATCCTCCCTTCATGACTTAGTGTGTTAGGCATGAATCGACTCAAGAAACTTTTTCGACCTCTAATATTCCAGTGCCCACATCCTGGATGCAAACGATTTTTTTGCAGTCAGTCAGGACAGACACAGCATCTACACACACACAGGGAAAGGCAGGCTCCGATCCCTCCAAGCTCGTCCTCCCATTCGCCCCCACATTCTCTTCCATCCCAAGCTTGCTCTCGCTCTCCAAGCCCCCCCTTCTCTCTGATTCATGCCATCGAGCCACCGCTTCCAACAGGACCCCATATATTGAGACATGGCATCATTGACGGTAAGCCAGAACTTGATTCATCTACGACTGGTGATTCTCAGTTGGCTCTAGGCACACCCTGTGATGAGTTTGGGGATGATCTCCCACCCGATTCCTCTCCACCACCTCTTTCCTCAAGAAACAAGGATGATTACTCCCCGTACACTGGCCGTCCAGAATTTGAAATGGCTGAGTTCCTGTTCCGCCAGGTCGAGATGTCCGCCGGCAATATCAACCACCATATGGATTTATTAGCCGCATTGTACCCCGATAAAGACCCTCCATATGCAAATGCCGATGATCTACATGCTACTGTGGACGCGACACAAGGAGGTGACGCAACCTGGTCGAGTTTTGAAGTCAGCTACACGGGACACATCCTGGAAGAGAACCCTCCATGCTGGAAAACCGCTACTTATGAAGTCTGGCACCGTGACATTCTGACAGTCATGGAACACCAACTGGGCAGCGCAGATTTTGTAGGAGAGATTGACTATGCGCCAAAGCGTGTCTTCTCATCAGATGGACGGCGACAGTACACGGACTTGATGTCAGGCAATTGGGCATGGCAGCAAGCGGTCAGTCTCACTAGCCCTCCTATGCCATGTGCCATGCTGACTCTGCATTAGGATGTCATTGCACAGGATCCGGCAAATCATGGGGCCATGTTCGCACCAATTGTACTCGGCAGCGACAAGACAACGGTCTCAGTTGCCACTGGGCAAACTGAATACTATCCCCTCTATGCCTCACTTGGACCTGTCCACAACAATGTCCGACGGTCTCACCGAGACGCCATAACAGTAGTAGGCTTTTTATCAATTCCAAAATGTATGTCTTAGTTCAGACCTTGTATGGAATCATGTTACGATATTGTTACAATTTTCACCTTTTTGCCCCTGTCTTTTGCTTTGACAGCACGTGACACCCATACATTCCCACGAAGATGTGCCAAGTCCCACGCTCTGATTGGACGATACCTTGTTACCGAACTCTCGGGTTGACCCCATGTCCTCATTGGATGACTTGACGGTGCATAACCATTCATGCACAACCAGAAGCTGAAGGAACCTGAAGACAATACAATCCAAACTTGACCATTCCATTCTTGTCACAACCCATGACTGGTGTGCATACCCGGAGACAAGAATACTCCATGACCCAACCACCGATCATACCCAGCAATCGGAATACTCTGGTTCTCCGCCGACCGATCATATGTCCACACCCATATGCTCATGACATTGTCATTGTTCTTTCACAATTCACCTACACGGTTCCTTGTGCCTGTCACAGACGAATGAATAGCCTTGTGCCTGATGACCGATCGACTTTCCTATTTTGAAGAAGACCGACATGTCATCCCGATCCTCATGGTTACCTTTGATGCCCAGCTCATCGCCACGATTGTGATATGTTCTATTGGCATCTCCACCCTTGTGGGCGTCTACATCTATGCAACCTATATTCGGATAATGCAACATCCCCACAATGACTCGGATATTGGATCCATCATAGTTGCCGACAACCGATGACTCCTTTGACCTATCTTGGCTGAACATCTTGCTCTTCTTCACATGTCACCTCCACATTCATTCGCCTTTCTTCTCATCAGCTGACCACCGGTGCTCAGCTAACAACCCGAACTCGCATGTATGACAAGTCCCCTTGATGCTCCACAAAGACTTGCATTCTGATGTGTTTCATCACCTTTGTGTACCAGTCCACTGGTCAGGAATATCCATACCTAGTCGACATCCCAGTCATCCAGTACCCTGCAGCCAAGAAAGGTTATATGAAGCACCCTTGCTTATCGTACTGCAGGAACTACAGTTGCTGGTGTATGATTACCAGTGTTCATTGCATTGACCTCATCATGGTTCTTCCCCATCCAGTGATTCACCTTCTCTCCTGCCTCCAATGATGAAGCATCATGTTCACCTTTCCATCCCGATCCCGCATACACATACTCATAGTCGTATGCTGCTATTGGCCAGGCATCCACTACCAATGCAAACCATTAGGAAGACGAACCAATCTCATCATTCCCAAACTAGGAACTCAGCCACATGACATCCACATGGCCGCCTCATGTTCACCATGTGCCTGCTGACGCATCCACTCATGGATTGTTTCACCTCCTTACCATGAGGCAACCATGAGGCGCAGGGTCTGGACCCTTGATTGCTCCGAACCATTTCCTTGCAATCACTACTTGAAACACTGATTGACATGCTATACCTGCAGGGCAGCCTTATTGTTCTTGCATTTCTCTCGGTTTGTACATACAGACCCGGTAGTCTGTCTTTCATGGCAATTCCCTAACTCTTTTGTATTTTAACCTTCATCTTCGAACTGTTCCTCTTTTTCCCTTCCCTTTCCTCACGTTTAGTCTGGTTTTCTCTCCCTGGTTCACTTTCCTAGCCTTCCTCCCTCCCCCAGACTGCTACTTGCTGTATAGTAGTGGTAGACCATGAATACACCATTCATCTTGTGTTTCCTCTGGTCTGATCTCAACATGATTTAGTTGGTTGTTGCTGGAGCCCGCTGATCCAGCGATCCATAACAAATCATCCCTCACCTGGATATCGTCACCACAGCAGATCGTGAGGATGAGACAGATCCAGAATTTCGCCGATTTCGTCGACAACTATTTCATAGCTCCCTCACCGAGATCCTACGCTCTTTACGTCCACACGTGACAACCCCCCGAGTCACAAGATGTGGGGATGGCCACTTCCGTCGTGTAATCTATGGACTTGGTCCCTCCATAGCTGATTACCCTGAGCAAGTGTTGCTCGCATGCATCGTGCAAGGTTGGTGCCCTAAGTGAGTGCCATATCTCATATCCATGACCCTCGCTGACTCTCGGCTCAGATGCCATGCTCCATCTGACAAACTCGATTCGGGTGAAGCATTTGGTAACCGCACACAAATACATACTGATGCGCTTCGGGAGGCATTTGACCTCCAGGAACTGTTATGGATCGCTAGATCAGCGGGCTCCAGCAACAACCAACTAAATCATGTTGAGATCAGACCAGAGGAAACACAAGATGAATGGTGTATTCATGGTCTACCACTACTATACAGCAAGTAGCAGCCTGGGGAAGGGAGGAAGGCTAGGAAAGCGAACCAGGGAGAGAAAACCAGACTAAACATGAGGAAAGGGAAGGGAAAAAGAGGAACAGTTCAAAGATGAAGGTTAAAATACAAAAGAGTTAGGGAATTGCCATGAAAGACAGACTACCGGGTCTGTATGTACAAACCGAGAGAAATGCAAGAACAATAAGGCTGTCCTGCAGATACAGCATGTCCATCAGTGTTTCAGGTAGTGATTGCAAGGAAATGGTTCGGAGCAATCAAGGGTCCAGACCCTGCGCCTCATGGTTGCCTCATGGTAAGGAGGTGAAACAATCCATGAGTGGATGTGTCAGTGAGCACATGATGAACATGAGGCGGCCATGTGGATGTCATTGTCACGACTAGTAGCCGCGCTGATGCGGTTTCCACGTCTATGACCCCGAATAAAGAGGTAATAAAAGATGAAAACGTCGCTAGTGTGCGAACGGGACTTGGGACACTCCCGAGTGTAACGCGATAGAGCGCGATAAAACGCGATAAAGCACGCGGTATAATAAACAAACGCGGCGACACGGAAAAGATACGCGGTACGAGAACGCAACAGAAAGAATCGGAGGGCTTAGCTAAATGTCCTAGGTGACAACGCGGTTCGCGATGGTTACGCGGTGAGACGAGGGTTTCGCGCTAGAACTTTATCGTAATAGCGGTGAGTACGCAGCAAGAAGGGACTCAGATGAAGTGAGGATGAGTGTTTTTAGAACTAAAGCGCAGACTGGTGGGGAAGAGAGAACTAGGTTCTTCTTATTTCGCTACTACAGGACAGTTTTTATACTCTAAAGGGATAGGGGTTAAAGGGTAGGTGAATGAAATAGAAATGTGAAAATGTCACATGAAAAGAGGTGAATCGGCTTCAGGATGGTGAAGATAGTGAAGGATTGGAAATAAAGGTGGGTATCACATGAAAAGAGGTGAAAGGAAGAGAAGAGACCGGGCAAATTACATCCCTTGTATCGGACTCGGCATCCGAACGCGTAGGACGTGTTAATCGTGGTGTTTCATCGTGCTGAGGTCGGGTCGCAGGGCTAGGACAGAGCGAGAGGTTATCACAAGATAGCGATCTGAGGTCTGAGTATGCGCAAAGCTTCATGTAAGTCGGCGAGGGATTGGTAGCCGTGCGCGCACGAGTATCGCATGTTGCGCGGGTGTCTCGTACGTTCGCTGATTGCGGAGGTATCGCGCTATGGTTCAGGGGAAGTGGAAATGAGAATATTAACGTTTCCGTGCCCGGAGGGGAGAGCTGCATATCAGCGCTATCTGGTGTCGCTCAAAGGGTTGCACGATGTCGGAGATCGGAGGTCGGCCTGACGGCTAGGTGCTGTTAGCGTGAGGGCGACCGGAGGTTATCGAGGATATGAGCGCTTATACGTGAGACTCGATCAGATGTTCGAGACTTCAGGGATAAGGTTTGAGAATGAAGAGTGATAAGGGTCTTTGATTTGAACTTCTATCGGCGTCGTTGTACAACTACTAGGAGATGGTACAGGAGGTCAAAGTTAAAGTAAACTACCGGTACTTCGATGTCTTTTATACGTTTCCCCCCCTTCCGCAGTATCGATGAGTCGTAGCAAAAATGATTCGCTTTTCGTCGTATGATGGGTCGGAGGGCTGACGCGTTCGTGTTGTTCCTGCTTCGTAATCGCACTGCCCTCGGCATTGCTGCGATTCGTAATCGTGCCGTCTCGGCGTTTGGATGCGTCAGCGGATTCGTATGCTTCGTGGTACGCGTCATCACGGTTTCCCCATCCGTCGTAAGGGTTATCGTTGCCGCGTGATGCGTCGTTGTCGATCATGGGAGGCCGGTGGAATACGACGGTGGTTAGGGGGATTTCGGGGTCGGCGATGTCGTAAGTCTGTCGTATTCCCCATAGTAATGAAGCCAGAATGAGAATAAGGATGAGAAAAAAGATGAGGATCGTGGTGGTCATTGGTTCGATCATGGTTAAGGGTCTGGGCGCTGTGTGATGGTGGTTTGATGGAGAAAGAGACAGCGTGGGAGTCGGGGGTTTCAACCTCCGGTCACGTGGATGGATCGTGAGATTCTGTGAGCGGAGGGTCGAATGCGTGAAGGCGTGCTGGTGGTATAAAGCTCCGTTGTCCTTTGGTCTTCGTTCTTCAGCATGCGATGTATCCCCACTCTTCTCACCGTCTTACATTCTTCAAGATGTCCGCTCTGTTCCTTCCAACCTCCCCTATCGCGGTTAATTGTATTACGCATCACTACGCCCTCTCACTCTCGGACGCTGATCGGGATCTGTATTGGGCTACTGGTCGGTGTTTCGCTTGCGGGAAGGCGAAGCATCGCACGGAGTGTTGCCCACTTCCTGTACGCAACAAGAGGCTTCTGTGCGAGTTATTGGAAAACCTGTACGGTGAGTGTTTGGTCTTCCTCTGGTCGTTGATTATGTTCTGATGATTGTTGGTCCTTTTCTAGCGTTGGACGATGCGTTCCCCCCCTCTCCGGTACCATCAGCCTCGATGCCGTCGCTCGAGACGGTCTCGTGGGCGGACTCCGAAGACGACCTCTGGCTGGGGTATCGTAAGTCCCAGCCTCGTTATCGCTTTGGTCTTGCTGATTGGTTCACTCGGAACTGTCGGGCAGCGGTCAAGAAGGCGTTAGAGGGTGCTGTTCAGGGCATGATCGATGAAGGTTCCCTCTTGGTCGATACGGGGTGTGTCGGGGGATCCGGAGTTGAGGCCGGGGGGTCCAAAGAGGATCCGTTTATCGTAGAGTAGTGTTCCCCTTCGGGGAACATGTCTATAGTCGTACTCCCTCTAGGGGAGTTGTAGTTGTAACTTGTCCGTCGTGCTCTGTCCCCTTCGAGGGGATGTAAATGTATTGCTTCGCCCCGCTCCGCATGTCGTGTGAGAAATAAGTCGTGAGCCTGAGAGCTGGAGAGGATCGTCATGAAAATATGGGAAAGTAAGGAAAAATGTATAGGGGGTGACGTATTTTCATGACAGTCATGTGGCTGAGTTCCTAGTTTGGGAATGATGAGATTGGTTTGTCTTCCTGATGGTTTGCATTGGCAGTGGATGCCTGGCCAATAGCAGCATACAACTATGAGTATGTGTATGTGGGATCGGGATGGAAAGGTGAACATGATGCTTCATCATTGGAGGCAGGAGAGAAGGCGAATCACTGGATGGGGAAGAACCATGATGAGGTCAATGCAATGAACACTGGTAATCATACACCAGCAACTGTAGTTCCTGCAGTACGATAAGCAAGGGTGCTTCATATAACCCTTCTTGGCTGCAGGGTACTGGATGACTGGGATGTCGACTAGGTATGGATATTCCTGACCAGTGGACTGGTACACAAAGGTGATGAAACACATCGGAATGCAAGTCTTTGTGGAGCATCAAGGGGACTTGTCATACATGCGAGTTCGGGTTGTTAGCTGAGCACCGGTGGTCAGCTGATGAGAAGAAAGGCGAATGAATGTGGAGGTGACATGTGAAGAAGAGCAAGATGTTCAGCCAAGATAGGTCAAAGGAGTCATCGGTTGTCGGCAACTATGACGGATCCGATATCTGAGTCATTGTGGGGAGGTTGCATTATCCGAATATAGGTTGCATAGATGTAGACGCCCACAAGGGTGGAGATGCCAATAGAACATATCACAATCGTGGCGATGAGCTGGGCGTCAAAGGTAACCATGAGGATCGGGATGACGTGTCGGTCTTCTTCAAAATAGGAAAGTCGATCGGTCATCAGGCACAAGGCTATTCATTCATCTGTGACAGGCACAAGGAACCATGTCGGTGAATTGTGAAAGAACAATGACAATGTCATGAGCATATGGGTGTGGACATATGATCGGTCGGCGGAGAACCAGAGTATTCCGATTGCTGGGTATGATCGGTGGTTGGGTCATGGAGTATTCTTGTCTCCGGGTATGCACACCGGTCATGGGTTGTGACAAGAATGGAATGGTCAAGTTCAGATTGTATTGTCTTCAGGTTCCTTCAGCTCCTGGTTGTGCATGAATGGTTATGCACCGTCAAATCATCCAATGAGGACATGGGGTCAACCCGAGAGTTCGGTAACAAGGTATCGTCCAATCAGAGCGTGGGACTTGGCACATCTCCATGGGAATGTATGGGTGTCACGTGCTGTCAAAGCAAAAGACAGGGGCAAAAAGGTGAAAATCGTAACAGGAACTATGGTATGGTTATGGTGTAGTTGGTGAAGTTGTCGTAAGTCTGAAGTGACGCCATACATTGCCCAATTCTAACTACGTTTGCCAGCCATTTACCGCCTACTTCCCACGAGCCGATATCCATGAACTTCTGAGCCCAGACATACTCCACCAACTGATCAAAGGAACGTTCAAGGACCATCTTGTTACATTTGTCGTCGAGTACATAGAACAAACACATACTGCCGCAGAAGCATGCAGAATCATGGCTGACATTGACCGCCGTATTGCTGCCGCACCAGCATTTCCTGGCCTCCGCCGTTTCCACCAAGGCCGAAGATTTAAACAGTGGACCGGTGACGACTCAAAGGCTCTCATGAAGGTACGCTAAGTAAAATTTTCATGATGCAAGGATATGGCTGACAATATAGCTGCAGGTCTTCCTTCCTGCTATCGTTGGCTATGTCCCTGATCAAATGGTCTGCGCATTCAGCGCCTTCCTTGATTTTTGTTATTATGCACGTCGATCAGTGATAGACGAGGACACACTGCAAGCACTCAGAGCTGCGCTCGTGGACTTCCATCGTGACCGTCAGATATTCATCGAAGTTGGTGTTCGCGAAGACTTCTTACTACCACGACAACATTCCCTTGATCACTATTTAGCGTGCATACAAATGTTCGGTGCCCTAAATGGCCTCTGCTCGTCAATAACAGAGTTTAGACACATCAAGGCTGTCAAACGTCCTTGGCGCCGATCAAGTCGCTGGAATGCATTGGGTGAAATGTTGTTGACAAACCAACGACTGGACAAATTGGCTGCAGCAAGAGTTGATTTCACAAACCGTGGAATGCTTGAAGGCCCTGTCACGGGCATCTCTCCTCCTTGCTTAGTGCCACCAGTACTCGAACAACAGGACCCAGATGCCGATGATGAAGGGGCAGTGGACGGGAAGAAGTACGAGGGTGAAGTGCAGCTAGCGAAATCACGAGGTATGTTGCCTTCGGGACTAACTACCAATACTAATGTAATGCCAACTCAAGCACGCGGTTACCCATCATCTCTTCCGGCTCTTATGCTTCACATTAACCAACCCCGACTTCAAGAGTACATCCGCCGCTTCCTGTTTGATGTTCTGTACCCCGACTCCCCTATCTCAGGCTATGAAATTCCCTTAAATGACTGCCCTCCCTTCACAAGCCGAATCTTTGTCTACAATTCGGCCACCTGCGTTTATTATGCACCTAGTGACTTATGTGGTATTGGAGGTATGCACCGAGAAAGAATTCGTGCAACCCCGTCCTGGTACAAGGGGGCACCTCGTTATGATACCGTCTTCATTGTGAAAGACCAACACCTTGCTGGATTCCGGGGGCTCTACACCACACGAGTGTGGCTCTTCTTCGATTTCATGTATGGTGATGT
Organism: Hygrocybe coccinea; assembly: GCA_963555575.2. Lineage (NCBI taxonomy): Eukaryota > Fungi > Basidiomycota > Agaricomycetes > Agaricales > Hygrophoraceae > Hygrocybe > Hygrocybe coccinea. The sequence goes on from OY741991.2 coordinate 2,716,096, forward strand.
CAAGTACCCATGTGCCCTTGTGGAGTGGTTCAAACCCTTGGGTGGTATGGTAGAGCCATGTGAGCTCACACGGATGTGGATGGTCGAGCCTGACTTAGTGCGAGGACATCGCAATATGGCAGTTATACACACAGACACCATATTACGCAGTGCGCACTTGATGGGGGTTTATGGTGGTCAGGCACTCCCACATCACTTCCGCTTCCATCACACATTGCAAGCATTCCACTCTTACTATGTGAACAAATATATAGATTACCATGCCCATGAAACCGTGTTTTAAAATAGGAACTTTTTTGAACTTATGATATAATTTCTCGTTGAGAAAAGGTGGATGATAAGTCTGCCGGAAGTTAGCAGAAGTAAGCAAAAAAAGCTAAAGCTGACAGTCAAAAGCGGAAGTGGCTGATAAGTCCGAAAAAGGAATGTGTAGATTTCCTGATGAGTGCCAAGCTGCATATAGGATAGTGATCACTATGCGACGCAATGATTAATACCATCGATAAAGTTCCCCTGGTGTATGTCGTCCTTTGATTGTCTCTATAACAAGGCTTGAGTGTACAGGTTGGCGTTCGGGTTGTCGAATTGACAGGAAGGTGATCATAACACAATTACAGAGTTTAGCCTATGCATTTGAGGCGAAGCCATACCAATCGCCTCAGTTCCGTAGATTGTGATAGGGAAGGAGTATTAACTTATCTTCGACTACCATCATGACGGTACGATGGGGTCAACGTTGCTGCTTGAACTCTGATATGACGGTCCGTTGCAAATTGCTTTGGAGACAGTGGACGTCAACCACCTTGTGTTATTGTAGCCTTATCATTATCCAGTGTACGGTGGATCCCAGCGCAACAAGCACCTCGATAAGTTTCAACTTGACACAGACCTTGCGTCGTACCAGACAGCGATCTCCAAAGATTGCTGCCCGTCGCCCGAGTCGCCAGTCAGTATCGGCCTCCCATGATCGGATACTGACAGTGTTATAGACGCCGGTACTTGTTATAGCGCCAGATATTTTTGACAACCAGCGCTTTGCACTTGGAAAGACGAAACCTCACAGCGGTTTCATTTTCCAAGTTGAGGCTACTAATTAACGAGTACAAATTTAAATAAGACACTTTCCAAGGGCCTTCTGACACTTTGTACTTCGAGGCGCACTTCACGTACACACTGAGGCCTCGATAGTCATGCTTAGGAAAATGGAGAAGTCGTTCCCAATAGAGAGGTGAGCATGGTACGCAGATGGATGCTTATATTGTCAGGTGCGATTGAAACACAACCGTTTATTTTCATGTTGTGGTTTGATTGTGGTCCGTCGACGACGGTTGAGGGACGGAGACCACTGAAAAGGGAAAGGAAGGGGATGGCATGTATTGAGTACAATTAGGAATTATACCTGAAAGTGTCTGAAACTGTACAGACTCTACGGTGATGTCTGAGAAATTACTAACCCTCTAGTCACCTCCAAAGTCGCCGCCACCGTCATATCCACCATCGCCACCATCGCCACCATCATATCCACCACTGCCTTGATCGTAACCTGCGGTACGAAAATCATACGGTGGTCATGCATCCATTAAAAATCGCTACCTTGTTCGTAACCTCGTTCGTAGCCCTCTTCCCGTTCCGCCTCATTGTGTTCTCGCCACTCATGTTCAAGAAAAGCGCCTCCAAGTAGTGCTGCCCCACCTGCACAATAATAGGCCACGCCAATTAGTCAATTACCACAACACCCGCAGTCATCGGGATATAAACCGCCGCTAATAGACTGAGGGGGCAAACATGGGAAGGACGGTCGGGGTACAAGGATAGTAAGACACGTACGTGCCTATGCCACTACCCGATTTCTTAGGGAGAGCCTGTTGGTAAACCACTTGAGGTGAAGATTGTGGTGCAGCGCCACCAAACCAACCTACATTCACAAAATAAGCGATGGTTCGAGATAAAAATGCTTGGACTACTCACCTCGATTGCTTCCATCCTGGGGCTGGTATTGGGGCTGGTATCCCTGCTGCTGTGGTCCACCACCCCATCCAGATTGAGCTCCATAACCACCCCCGTACGATGAGGTTTGATTGTAACTTCCCAAGGCTGGACTACCTTGGGGAGGTGCATTTTGGAAAGGAGGAGACCCAGGAGGAGGAGGTAGATTGCCAGCTGGGTGGACCCAGGACGAACGAGGAGGCTGTTCTTGGGTATTCACATAGTACCTACGTACAATAATTATGTTCTGAATCCCGCCTCAGCAATCAGGTCAAGCATACCATATCTTGTAGCTGGGAGACAGGATCAGTTGGCGGAAGGACTGTTCAAATCATGGCAGACAAACTTATTATCATATTGCTGAAGCCAGCCTGGGGGCAGCGGGCGAGTGTCTGGATTGGGTGGGTCAGGCTGGGACATGAAGCAATGGGCTGATGCAACGACTTCACTACGCTTTCTTATTTAAGTGGATGATGAAAGGCCACCCAATCGACGCAGCCATCAAACTAACTCACGTACACGTTGTCGCCAATTATCATATAATCATAAGCAATTGAGAATGCAGGTCGCGAATAAACGAAGCTCTGACCTAGTAGTCCATACAAGATGTACAATTAAAATGACCATCAAAATTAAAAAAAAGTACCAGGGTAGATGGGATGGGAACGGTCACGAGTTGCCGCCAGATCAATCATTTATTTTTGTTTCTTCTCCCGGCCTGCCGTGGTGGTAATTGGCGTAGACCTCGTTTTCGCCTTCTTCGACACCGGTCGCTCATCTTCATCTTCCTCTTCGTCGTCATCACCTTCTTCTTCATCCTCTGAGGACTCATCGCTGCCAGAACCAGATGACGACGTCGCTACTACCTGGGTGGACTTGGGAATAGGCTTTGACGCTGCTTTGGGTGTCGGTGGCACTTTCTTTTCGGGCTGCCACTTCACATCGACATCGAGATAATGTTTAGAACGTAAAGCTGCATACCGGAGAAGACTTAGCAGCGGGAACTTCAGCCGCTGGGTTCTTCGTGGCAATGTAGGCGGCCTTCTCGGCTGAATATCTCTCTTTTGCACTGGCATTTGCTTGGCTGTATATCTGCATTGCAAGACTCGGTAAACAGGATTTGCAGTGGGGGTCGCGCTTACCGATTTCTGTTCATCTGTCATGTCGGCCCACTGCTTCGCAATCATCTGCAAGAGATCGGACTGGGAGACATTTGGGTGCTGGGACTTGAGTTCCTTGCGAACATCATTCTGAAACATGATATACGATGAAGCGGGTCGTTTGGGTTCGTTGGGATCCCTTGGTTTCTTGACCCGTTTCTTCTTCTTACCGTCAACGTCGGCCTCAATAGCTTTCGCTTTGCGTTTGGTGGTGACCGTTTGCTTCTCGGGGGCTTCAGCAATTGTCTGAGAAAGATTGGAAGCTTGCACCGTGTTGGCGCCGAAAGGAACTATATTTATTACCTGGGCGAAGTCGTCAAAGATAGTTACACAGTTGCGCATTGCTTCAGCGACAGTATTCAGGCTTTCAACCAGCTACAGAATAAAGGCAGTGGTCAATGGAAATAAAGGGCAGCATGTTGGAAGGAATTACGAACCTGCCCTCTTTTATGTTCGAACTGATCAGGGTTGACCATGGTCGCGTATACAAGTTTCACAAAAAGAAAAAGAAAAAACAAAACAAAAGGCTTCAAGCTTCAAGCTTCAAGTTTAGGTTGAAGCGACTAGGTTGTTGAAACTTGGTTGGTTTTTGTTGAATATTTCAGTCGGAGCTCATTTCGATATAAGTTGTAAATTTGATGCCTTACTAGCGGTGTGCTCGGGACATAGCTGCCAAGCCCACAAAAATAACCACATACCTTTGTCTCAGCGCAGAAAGACGGGGGTTTGCTCCAGAAACCTTGCCCCAGCAAAGATTAGTGGACGCCACCCGGCTAACACATGCCGTCGGAGTATGAAGCGGAGATTGAGCCCGCACTTCTTAAATAAGCTGGAGTCGGCAAAGCCTCCAGCAATACCCAAGCGCACCCACTGTAAAACGAGCCAAAAGGTGATACTGTGTCGCGTTGACCGGTCTTGCCAACCTTCACTTTTCATTCACTCTCTTTTTCGCGTTTCGTTTTGCACAGAAATAAGCCGTTTTAGTGTTGCTTTACCGCCTGAGTCCTCGAGAAAAAAGAATCAATCCAGATGGATTTGTATAATTCCTCTGCTTGGCTCCATCACCAACAATCTCCCATACCCGATTCTTCTCAACATCAGCATGAAGGGAGACTCTCCTCAACTGATGACTGGAAGGAGCGCTCAACGGCGACAACGGTTGCCGGCTCACCTCCATCGACCCATCCTAGTTTGGATTTGAGCGAATTTACGTTGGATATACCGGGTGAGCAATTTTTTGAGAAAGCCTGTTGAGAATGATTCTCGGGTCAAAAAATCGGGGGGCTGATATTGGTCTTAGGCCCGTCCACGTCGACCTCATCGATATCCTCGCCATCTCAACCTTTCTATGCATACCAAAACAACTTTTTCCTTCCATCATCTGTCCCAGGACCATACAACGCCATGGCGTATGGCAACACCTGGGGAAATCAATCTCAACTTCCGCTGTCCAACTACTCGAGCTTGAACGGTGCGACCACTACCAGGTCATCGGGTTCTTCTTCACAACAACAGCAATCTTCATCACCCCAGCCGATGATGATCGAGTGCGTCAACCCCCGTTACAGTAGCAATGCATCGTCTGACTTTCTTTTACAGTCCTGCGTTGACCACCATCAATGGGTCATCCTCCAACGAAACACAACAGCAATACTCTCCTACAACTAATTATACGTCACCATCGACTCCACAGCAACAGCAGCGCACACCGTATCAATTCCAACAGCAACATTTACCTCCACCAGCATTATCTATCAACCCTTCCTATGTTCACACCCCGCACTATTACCAACCTCAACAGCAGCAACAACCTCTACAACAAGGCACTCTTTCTCCTCAGGCACTCCACTCTCCCTCAAGCTCCCTCTTGTCCTCTATCGTACCATCCTCCTTCTATCCTCAAGCATCAACGTCTGTATCACCACACGTCAAGAGAGAGCAATTCCAATTTGCCGTCCGACCATTATTGCAAGCCTCGTCATTTACTGGTGCCCAGGCCGTGAACTCCTTGGTTACGCTTATCAGTGATTTTGGTTCTCAGGATGTCGATGCTATCACTCGACTAGAGATCCTGACGAAAATCAGGGATCACGCTGGAAATCATTATTTCCGAGCATGGTCAGAGAATGTCTTGGCCATTGACATCTCTCGTGAGTGGCTCAAAACAGCTTTTACTGCGAAGAGCGATGGCCCTTTAGTGGAGACTATCATGCCGTTGCTCCATGTGAGTGAGACCGTTTCACTTCAAAGATCCAATAACGAAGGGATTACACGCCTTCTGACAAAATCAAAATTTAGATTATTGATCGTCTACCTTTGACAGTGGAGTCATTGAAGGCATCGAAACTTGGCAAGATTGTGGTAAAGATAGTAAAAGATCCTCCTACCCCAGGTGAGTTGGTTATATTTCTATGCGATCGATCCGCAGCATCCTGGACTTGTCCGTCTGCGTTAGCGGAAGAGATGACTGTTTTGACTTGGGCAACGACATGTTCACCTGTACTTTCCTTACACACTCTTGGCAAAGTTTGTGGCGGCGATTAATTACATGTATCTAACTTTTTGCATTTTGTTTCTTCCCTCCGTTTGAAAATCTTAGCGATCAAGGATATGGCATCCAATGTCGAACGTAGATGGCGACAGATGGTCGCAAACCAAGATTCAGGGTCAAAGTTACCTGACTCTAATACAACTGAAGGTGCGCTATGACAATTCATCTCACCAATATCTGTAAATGATGTTGTAATTTCGTAGATTTAAAGAGTAAAAAGCGGAAACTGAACGACCCGCCAACAAAAGCTCCGCCACCCGTCAAGAAGCTTGCTGTTGCCGCACCTATGTCGTCATCGAGGCCGATCGTGAAGAAAGAGACGAAACCCGTGGTAACTGCCGTCAAGGATGCGAAATCGGACTCGTCCTTTTTTTCAGCACCGAAGCCGAAGCCAAAACTCCCGAGCTTCAAGAAAGCACCTGTTGTGCCCGTCAAAACAGAGCCGGATCCCAATATCGCCCAACCGTCCTCGATCGACCCTTTTCAGGAGGCTCTCAAGTCCATGGCGAAAGCACGGAAAGAGTCGCCTGCGGTTTCCACTCCCCCCCCCACGAACTTGGCAAGCACTCCTCCTGTTACAATAGGTCTTACCAAGCTCGGTAAGAAGAAAAAAACTGTTTCCTGGGCTCCTGAAGGTCAACTTGAGTTGATCCGACTCATCGAGAAGGCCATCTATGATGACGATCCAGTAGATGTCAGCTACCTCTCCTCAGTTGTCGTGGTCGTCGTATTGTACATTAATTCTGTGTGTTCTTTCGCATTGTAACAGGGTATACATACTGCGCACAGTCTACGCGATTTGGATCGAGGCGTAGGGGCTGCACTTCACGCCCAGCTTTTCGAAGAAGTGATAGACTGGTTTGAACCCATTCGTAAGCAAAATAAACGTTTTTGAACTCTTGTATTTGAATGCGGCTTACCGTCGCTTGATAGTTCTGGATATCCCCGCCGAGACTGATTTACGCCCTCGAGGAGAAGAAAGTCAAGAAAAGGTTACGCAAGAGGAACGCGAACAGACTGCCTTGGGCGCACTCTATATGTCACCTGCACATATTCCAGACAGTCCGGCGGAACCATCGATCGTTCTATCTGAGGAAGAGATCGACAATGACATCAGGTCGATGACATCAGGTCCCGACGTCGACTCTATCTTCTGGAGCGGTGGACCGATACCAACTCTTCCGCCTTTGACTTCAGTTGCTGATCTTGTAAGCCAACTTACTGCCGGAAGTGCTGATCAGATCATGGCGGTGGCGCCAGTTGATAGTCCAGACCTGAATTCCAAAGCCTTTGGGCTTGATCCGAGTGTTCTACCATCAGTAGCTGTCATGCAGAGTCTTCCTCCAGAGCAGCTGCAGCAACTTCTTCAACAATTCACGCAACAGCAGTCGATTTATACCCAACCTGGCCAAACAAGGTTACAGCCCCCTTACGGTGGCGTTGATCAGAATTGGAATTCCAGTCAGTATGCCGAATACAGTCAGGGATATGAAGAGGATGGCGCGCGGGACCGACGTTGGTCTTCAGAGAGTAAAGGTCGCGGCCGTGGTCGTGGGCGCGGTCGTGGACGAGGTGACGACGGAGGATATAGACATAGTAAAAGAAAACCGTGCAGTTTCTTTGCTGCAGGAAGGCGAGCACTGAACCTACAATAATTGTTTGAATTGAGACGGTGGCTGATTTTCACTCGTGAATTTTAGATGCAAGTATGGCGATCAATGTGACTTTAGTCATGAACCTATTTACTGAAATTTGACATTTGTTGGCTTTCTTTACGTGGAGCATGTTAAGTAGCCGGTGATTCCGCTCAAAGACGTGCACGGTCTTCCACGTCCGCTGATTTCACAGCATCAGATAGTTCCCTCTTCCTATAAGTACAAGCAAGATAAATAGATCACCGATAACACATCCTGACTAACAAGGTAAGAGAACAATGTAAAGTAAAGTACAATCTATACTGCGGAGCAATTAGCTAGTCATTGATGGGTAAGATGTGAAATCCGAAAAAAAAACAAAAATGAACAAACGAACAAAAAAGTGAGAGGAACACTACCCTCCACCTGTCGTTCGTCCACGTTTTCGAGTAACTCTTTTCGCGGGTGCTTGCTCGGCATTTGCTGTTGTTGGCGAAGAGGTCTCTGAAGTTTGCTTTCGTTTTAATGAAGCATTGGACATGGATGGCGTAGTATTTGGTCCGGAGGATCCCGGCGCAGAAGTCGGCACGGGACCCGAAGTCGGTGTGGGCGCTTGTTGGGTTGCAGACTTGCTCTGCTTCTGCGATGTTTCGGCAGGTTGGGGTACATTTTGGGGCGAGACTGAAGGTGCCGTCTGTGAACTAGCAGAAGATATCGTAGATGACGGCGCAGTGGAAAACAAGGTCACTGCTGGGGTTGCAGATAATGCGTTGACCGTCGGGAATGATTGAAAACTATCGCCAACATAGGTGGCCAGTGGGCCCTGATTAGGATTGAGCCACTGACTACCCCTGAGCCTTGCCGCAAACTTAGACAAAGCATCTAAAAATTATGATCCATTCAAGGATGGCCAAATGGATATAGAATAAACATACCAAGTGGTCCCAATTTCGTCTCATTTGCGAATGATATGAGATCAGCCATCTGCCCTACACTTTCAGCCAACTAATAGAACATCAGCGTATTAGTTGATCGAAGAACACTGGGTGGTTGTTCTACACACCTCTAAACAACGCATGGTGGCCTGCGGTATTCCAAAGGCATTCACAGGTTCTCCAGGGATCGAAGCACACTCAATCGTGACTCTCGGTTCTTCCCATTTCTTGTCCTCTTCCCGCCGCTGGTCCATGATACCAGTCACAGTCGGCACTGGTACGTTCCGGACACCAGGCGATTCCATCATCCGGTGACCCAAAATAGACTCTAGCGCGATATATTTATCATGACGATTCGCATCAAACTGAAAATTATCGAATTTGAGCGAATACGGTAGCTGTTGTGGAGTCGATTGAGTTGTTGAAGTATTTCCAGGGACGACAACGACGTGAGCCGTCAGAGGTCCTCGGAGAGTTACCGTATAACCATTGCCATACTTATAAGTCCACACAGCAGCTACACATTCCACAACGACGTGACCTGATGCGTATAATCGTTCCCGAGCACCATCCAGCGACAGAGTCATCGACTTCACGCCAGACTGTGTAGTGACTAAGAAAAACCGCGGCAAGATAGGAACACCAATCTCTGAAAGCCTTGTTCATATTCAAAGTAGAAATCACGAGAAAAATACGAACCGAAAGGCTTTGCTTCATTCCGTTGGTTGTCCTTCCAGAGAGTAAACTTCATGATTGCTTTCGGTGTAAAATATTCGTGCACCAGGGCATCCCAATAGGAGAGTTGTAATTTCTGAAAATGAAAAGGTTTGGTCTTGCGCGATTTCAGCCGAGAAAGAATCCAACTAACCGTCCCAGTTTCACTTGCGAGTAGTCCACTGAATTGCAATAACCGGATCAATCCTTGGCCAAAGCTGGCAGGGCGTCATTCATGTTACTGCAATCATAAGAAAACAGATGGCTTACATTTCTCGATTGCGTGTGTTGATTTGGCCCTGCAAAGATGCGACTTCAGAGGACGGCGGCACCGATGATGAAACAGTTGAAGATGATGAACCGGAAGCTGCCGAGAGAGAAGCTCTAGAATTAATAGGCAATGACCCGAGCTGAGGTTGATGCGACTGCGGACCGCCACTCTGTGACTGTGGCAACGCAGGTATACGTCCTGAAGAAAGGGGATTGGTGGGCAGTTGTGGTTGAGAAACGCGTGGTGTGTGGGTGGGATCAGATTGAGGCTGGGGTATTCCAGGTTGCGTAGATGGTTGAGACTGTGGCCGTTGTGGGAGCGAAAGATGGGCCATGTGATCTTGCTGTTGTGATTGTTGCTGCTGTGGAGGTAAAGGCCCCGGCGGATGGTTGTTGTGGGAGGGAGGCCGTGGTGGTGGAACGTTTGACTGTGGTGGAGAGATATTGAAATGGGAGCCATAGGTTTCGCCAGTCGGTTGCATCTGCTCATATTGCTGAGCAGGTGTCATTTGAAAACCTCCACGGCTACCCGAACCAACAAGTCCGCCGGAGATCGATTGAGGTATGTCGCCATGCTGGATGGGGGGTGTGGAGGAAGGCACAAAAGGAAATTGGCCATTGTTAGAGGGTAAACGGGCACTGGTGTGGGGCGTCTGTGGAAAGGGAGGATTTTGGAAGCTCATGAACATTCCACTATCGGGTGTGATTTGAGTGCGATTCACGGTAGCCTGAGGAGGGCCTTGGTTAGTCATGGATATATTGGACGGTGTATGCGTTTGGGAGTGAGAACCCGGACGCGGTGAAGATGATATCTGAGGTTGCTGATGGGTGATAGAGTTTTGGAAGTTGTTTTGATGATGAGAGGCTTGTATCCCACCGACATGCGGTTGAGAGAGCGCAGGCGGTTGTGAAAGGTTTCCTAGTAATTGCGCCTGCGCCGAAGCCGTCCGCGCAACGCCTTGCGACAAGTTTGTGTTTCTCAAAGCCATGGCCATCTCCGGAGGCATATGACCCTGCAATTGTTGGTGTTGTTGCAACCTCAGATTCATTTGTTGGTGTGAATGCTGTTGCTGAGCCTGACGCAGCTGACCAGGCATGCTTGTCTGTGGATTCATCCCCATATTCATCCCAGTAGCGCCTGGCTGCATCCCAAGATGGGCCGAAGATTGATTGAGTGGTTGCGGCTGAGATGCAACACGCCGAACCCCGACAGTATTCGCTGGTTGCTGCATAATGCCACCAGGGAAACCCATACTCTGGAGTTGACTGTGACTGAGTCCAGCGAGATGGGAGGTCGATGAGGCGCCAGGGGAGCCCAGGGCCTGAGGGTTCTGAGATTGTTGCATAAGGAAATTGTTCCGTCGTTGTTGTTGGTTCGCTTGCTGCAACTGCAGTTCGAAGCGTTGAGATAGATTGTTTGATTGGGCTGGACCGAGGATGCCCATAGGTGCGTTTGAATTATTGGCCGTCGGAAGTAGACCCATGTGCTGTTGTTGTTGCCCTGGCTGCTGCTGGGTCGATAAAAATTGTGGCGCATTGAGAGAGAGCATCTGTGGCGGAAGCTGAGGCATGCTCTGCTGTCGCAGTAAGTCGGAGCGGGTGTTCATCTGTGTCAGACGGGGCTGTTGGGGAAAATCGAAGGAATTTTCTGCCTCGGTAATTGTGTGAGACTGGATTGTTGACATTCATGGACAATGTGATAGAAAACCCGAGATTAAGCCAGCGAACTTGGTCCGGAATATTTGTGAGATCGTGACTTCCTAGCAGGAATCTCTGAAGCGATCAGAGGGTAAGCTCAATAAGTGCGTAAAAGGAACCACAGGTGAGACGATAGGGGGAATCCACGGGAAGCGAGTTGGACGACGGCGACGACGAGCGGAAGGAGGTCGGGAACGAGGCTTTAACAGAACCAAACTTATTCAACTCACACGCTCGTCCCGAAACGTGGGCTCGAGCAGTCTTCGCCATCAAGGGAAAATAAAGCGAAAAAGATCGTAACACTCAACATTGCATGGTTCGCCAGTTCAAGTACCATGAGCAGAAGCTCCTCAAGAAGGTCGACTTTTTAAACGTGCGCCTCACTTCCCTGTCCCCGTCAATTCTCTACTCATACATCTACAGTGGAAACAGGATGCCAACTTACGCGAAATCAGAGTAATGCGCAGATATCACATTCAAGACAGAGACGATTACCACAAGTACGGACATATGACATCGCATGGCAGCAATCTTTGATTTCGTTCTTAAGGTATAATAAGCTCTGTGGTTTATTGCGTTCATTTGCCCATCGTGTTTCCCTCCTTGCTGTCCAAGACCCTTTTCGAGCCCGCATGGAAGCCCAAATACTCTCCAAGCTGTACGATATGGGCGTTCTCAATTCAACGGCCAAGTTGAGCGATGTTGACAATAAACTCACTGTTGCGGCGTTCTGTCGAAGACGCCTCGCAGTTTTCATGTGCATGTCGAAGATGGCAGAGACGGTCAGTGCGGTAAGTATTCCGAACATAGCATGCGATACAACCGTTGAGGGATATTTTAGGCCGTTAAGTTTGTCGAACAGGGTCATGTACGTGTTGGACCGGAGACCGTAACCGACCCAGCATATTTGGTGACTCGGTGTGCAATGGCATGATGTTCTCGCAAAATTCTGTTACTCATATCTTCATTATGTAGTCATATGGCAGATTTCGTGACATGGGTTGACACTTCGAAACTGAAGAGGACAATTATGAAATACAATGATGAAGTGAGTCCCAAACATAGTCCGCTCTTCTCTTGTCCTTACCATCAAGCCGCAGCTCGACGACTTCGACCTACTATAGTTTCTTAGAACATATAGATCGCCCAATACTGTACAATGCAAATGTAAATAATAATCATGTTGCTGCGCATCAATCATTTGAAAATCATGGTGCAAGAGCACGTGCCGAATTCGGTGTTAAATCACGTCCACTGTTTCCTTCTGCAAGCGACTCCTGTCTCCCACAACGTATTGGACATGGCAGAGGCTGGGGAAGGAAACATCAAGGTCGTTGTGCGATGTAGACCTCTCAACAGTCGCGGTTCGTACAAATGCCACTTCTGGACAAATCGCGTTCTTTCTCATTGACATCTCACATCTGCTATTTCATGTCCACATATAATTAGAACTTGCGCGAGGCGCGAAGCCTCTGATTCGCATGCAAGGGAACCAGACCATGATTGATCCGCCAGAGTTTGGCTCCTTGCAGGATTCTAAACGTGCCACGGAGCGAAAGACGATGACTTTCAGTTTTGACAAAAGTTATTGGTCTGCAGGACCTAGAGACGAACCTGGTTATTGCTCGCAACAGACCTTGTACGATGATCTAGGAAAAGAACTATTAGATCACGGCTTCGCTGGCTTCAACACTTGCATATTGGCTTGTAGGTGGCGTGTTACGTCGAGTATCAGGGGTCTCTGACCGGATTCTTTAGACGGACAAACTGGCATGTGGTGTACTAATAGTATACTCGAATGACGCTGATTGTTCTCGCTTCGTCCAGGATCTGGGAAGTCTTATAGGTGGGTTCTTGACTGAAACTGTGAAGAAGTTCTGACCTCTGATATCTTCGGTCTAGTATGATGGGATGTGAGTTACTCGGACTCTCCTCAAGGTCTGGGCTTAACCTCACGTTCATTCTAGACGGGGCAGATAAAGGAATTATTCCTCTTACATGCTTAGAGCTTTTTGACCGCGTAGAATCGAAGAAGGCAGCCGATCCAAACCTTCATTTCACAGTTGAAGTGTCCTATATTGAGGTTCGCAAAACTTTGTCTATTCAATCTTTTTGACATTTCTTGACTTCAGGACGTGTAGATTTACAACGAAAAGGTTCGGGATTTATTAAACCCCAAGAATACGGGAAACCTTAGAGTTCGCGAACACCCGAGCCTAGGGCCTTATGTCGAGGATCTATCCAAGCTCGTTGTGAATAATTACCGCGAAATGATGACGCTCATGGACGAGGGAAATAAAGCCCGAACAGTTGCTGCTACTAATATGAATGAAACGTAGGCGAATTACTGTTCGTGTTTCCTTGTTTTAATCGTCTGGTTGTACAGATCATCTCGTTCGCATGCTGTTTTCACACTCCTCCTGAGCATGAAGAGGCACGATGCAGAAACGAACATGGACGCAGAGAAAGTCTCACGGATCAGGTTTGTTGGATTGTCGATCATTAATACTGTTTTGAAGTTAATTTGTCATTGCAAGCTTGGTCGACTTGGCTGGATCTGAGCGAGCAAATTCCACAGGAGCAACCGGACAACGCTTGAAAGAGGGAGCCAACATCAACAAATCTTTGACCACCCTTGGAAAAGTCATTTCATCTCTAGCTGTTGCTAGTCAGGGGGACAAGAAAGGGAAGAAGGGCAAAGCGGAAGAATTTGTTCCATATCGTGACTCGGTATGATTGTGTTCACATTTCTCATGTGGTGCTCAACACCTGTTCCTCCCTTCCAGGTTTTGACATGGCTGCTGAAGGACAGTTTGGGTGGAAACTCGAAAACTGCCATGATTGCTGCAATATCTCCCGCGGACTATGAGGAAACATTGAGCACTCTCAGGTATGCTGACCAGGCCAAGAAGATCAAGAACAAAGCCGTTGTCAATGAGGATCCGAATGCGAAACTTGTCCGTGAACTCAAAGAGGAGTTAGAGATGCTCAGAGGTGGGTTCACCTCTGCTTTATTTGGATACAATAGTCTCATCGTTCAGTAGCTCGCGTTTCGGGATCAAGTGGTGAAGATGCATATGACCCCAAAGTTCCTCCGGAGATGCAAAAAGTCACCTACAAGACCAAAGACGGAAGGCTCAAGACTGTAACAAAGGCGGAACTGCAGGAGCAGATGGAAGCAAGTGAGAAGTTGATGCAGAGTCTGAACGAGACATGGGAACAGAAGATGATACGAACGCAAGAGGTGCAAAGGGAGCGAGAGAAGGCGTTGGAAGAGTTGGGCATTACTGTCGAGAAGAATCTAGTTGGTGTACATACCCCAAAGAAGGTACGTCTGGTTTATCCTCAAGTGCAAGTTCGATCGCGATGCTTAACGACGGGATAGATGCCGCATTTGGTTAATTTGGTGCGTTTTACAACATCATTTCTCTCCGTCCAGATCTTATCTGACGAGCGGATACATGATGTCAGAATGAAGGTCAGTAACACTGTGATTCTATCCTGCGAAACAATACTCAGGTCGTTTGTCTCGCAGACCCTCTTATGAGCGAGTGTCTGATTTACCAAATCAAGCCTGGCCGCACCATGGCATGTTATCATTAATACCTGAAAAGCCAGCGGAATTGAGTTTTCATAGGTCGGAAGGCTTGACTCTGACAAGCCAGCAGCTATTCGCCTGAGTGGCGACAATATTCTTGAAGAGCATTGTTTCTTCGAAAACAGCGATGGGAAGGTCATGATTCATTGCATGCCGAGCAGTGTTACGGTGAGATTTGTGACATTTAAACCTAGGTCTTGATATATAATATCTTTCAGTTTCTCAATGGCAAGCAAATCGCGCCAGGACAAGTAAGTTGTGTCACTCCCAGTTATTGATCAAGCCATTAACCCGGATCTCCAGGCATACAAGCTTCGTTCAGGTTTCCGCATCATTCTTGGTGGGTAATTTTGGGAAAGCAAGATCAACCATCCTCATTATGTTTTTCAGGGGACAATCATGTCTTTCGGTTCAACAACCCCGAAGAAGTTCGCAAACAACGTGATCGCGCTACAGCCAAGTCTAACATGCATCTTACGGTTTCCGCTTATGAACTGGATAGCGCGGGTGACGGGAACGTTTCTCCAGCCACCCGTCCTGAATCGCCTGATTCGTCGACTGATCAAGCCGATGTTGATTGGACATTTGCCAAACGTGAAGCAGCACTTGCTCGACTTGGTTTAGATCCTACCCTCGACAACCTGCCTGATGATGACTTAAACAAACTGTTCGAAAAGATCACCAAAGTCAAGACCTTGCGTGATCATCATTCAAAATCCCGTCCCGAAAGCAGTCTTGGTCACGCAGATGATATTTGGAGCGATACTGGACGGCCTTTCTCTAGCGATGCGACGGATGACACGAGCGTAGAGGCTGCCGGGAGCCCAGAGATGGACAGCAACCTAAAAGATGTCCAAACCCAACTACAAACTCGGTTACAAGCAATAACAGAATCATCGGAAGCAGAGGATCTCAAAGTTGAAAGGGATCACATGGAGCACCAATTAACCCTGATTCAAGCGCAGATGAAGCGACTTATCGAGGCTCGTGCCCGTGGAGAGGTCGATACCAAGTTGACCGAGTTTGAACCGGTCATTTATTCCGCCAAGCAGCTCCGATTGATACGAAAAGTATTAGATAAGTGGAGAGCACATCGTTCTTTTTCGATGGCCGAAATCGTTCTGTCCAGCGCCGTTCTCGTGAAGGAAACCAATATAATCAGGTGAACCGGATCTTTTCTTCTTTTCTTCTCAGTCTGATATGAAGATGTAATAGCAAAGAACTTGGAAAGGATGTTTCCTATAACTTCACAATCTCGGCTGGCGGGTCACTCAGTGCACCTACATCTGTAGTCGACACAATTGCGGGTTTGGATGAGTTTGGCGATGTCGCTGATCCTGTTCCTGCCTCGACGACTCAGCCTTCTGTTGCTATCAAGGTCCTGGACAAGCGTCATAATGCCATATACATTTGGTCATTAGATCGTATGCAGCAGCAGCTGCAGCGGATGCGTAACTTGACGATTTACATTGACCGTCCGTCTTATACCCAACACTTCTCCTCTGACGAGCCATTCTACGATTCTCCTCCTCCGGAATATTCTTTCATTGGCAATGCCCTCATTTCTTTAGCCCCTCTTTCCCGTCGACTCTCTTCAACCTCTACCGTGCCCATATTTTGCAGGTACACTGCTGAGGCGATCGGTTCGTGTCGAATTGACATTAAGATCGTCAATGTGACGCTACTGGCAAAGCATGCTAACGGATCCAATGTTTCCTCTCGTGCCCCATCTCCTGCACCAATGACAATTCCAACTGGCAGCAAAGTGGGATTTTTCCTAACAGTGGACTGCGTGAAAGGCTTGTCTTCTCAAGACTTTTCTGGTATGCATCTACAGGTGCGATTGTCCTCATTCGTGGGCCCAACCGTTCTAGCCGAAGAGATATTTCCTTCTTCTACCTTGGATATGGATACTTCATCCTTATCAGAACTGAAATTCCGTCGTACTTTCACCATCGTCGCATCCTCGAAAGTCTTGACCTATCTACGTCAGGGGTACGCACCGGTCGAATTTTTCGCATCAGTCAGGCCGACGTACATAGAACGCTTGGAGCATTGGGATGAGATGCGTGAGGAAAAGACATCCTGCCCTTTCAGCTCAGCCCCGCCTACTGCTGAGAATTATTCCACTGTTTTACCACCGATGCGCCGCTCAGAAAATGATTTTGTTGTCGAACAATCTCATGACGTAATCGCCTGGCTGCAAATATGCGAGCTTGGCCCCGATGGCCAGTACATTCACATGCCCGTCGTTTCCCAAAACAGTCTAGATCCAGGCTATTTTGTTCTTCATCAAGGACTGCAACGACGTGTTGTACTGTCGCTGTCTTGTAACTCTGGTCAACAACTCCCTTGGCTAGAGTTTACCAAGGTGCAAATAGGACGCTTGCGTCTCCTTGACCTGAAGGGCTGTGTTCTCGATTCCACCTCGAAGGCGCTTATTACTCTGCCACTGTTGAAGGAACAAACGGTAGAATTCAAATCGGACGGAACAGGTACTTTGTCTGCAGAAGCACTGTGGGATTCCGGCTTGCACGGCTCCCTGTTGCTCAACACCGTCACTGCGGTCAATCAACGCATTCTCATTCAACTGAACTGGGCAGTCGCTGTGGCGACGTGTAGTGAACCTATGCAGTTTACCATGGACGTGGCTGTGACAATGCAAGCTCGGGATGCTCGTCCTCCCTCGAAGCTATTCAACTTCCTTAGTTCTAACAAGATTTTATCCAAAACTAGTACCTTGTTCAACATTCGGTTAACTCCGCCTCTTACTCGCTCGCCCAAGGATTTGTGGCGGCTGGACACGTCTGAAAAATTCGTGCGTGGTGAAGAATCTTTGGGTGTTTGGAAACCACGCGGCATATCTGTTGTGGAAGATTACAACAAGTTAATGTCTACAGAACGACGAGCAGCCGACGTGCAGGCCGTCCGTGTCATACTAGCTGCCTCTCCACCGCGGGCCGTACAATCGGGATCAACCGTATGGCGCTCAGAGTATCTTTTGCAGAAGTCTCTGGAACTATGGCAACGACGATTCGGCCATTGTGGAGAGGTATGTTCCCTGGTCATCCCTAGAAAATCACTCATCACACACATTAGATATTGCTTAGTCGAGCGCCGTTGGACTGTGAGGAACATGGAAAATTGATTGGTGCTGAACCCTTGGATAATTTAAGGTTTATCCCTGATGCAAAACTGATACCTCGCAGGTGAGCAACGATTCAGGTTACATTGCTAAGCTCAATTTTTCCCAGTGATGGACCCGCCAAGAAAGGTCACCTTATGATTTTGATTGATGCCAGTCAAAACCTTTGGGGCAAGCGCTGGTTTGTGCTGAGAAGGTATTCTCCAACTATGCAATTTCCAGTGATATTCTAATGCCGCATCAGACCTTACCTACACATATATACTCATTCTAATGAACTGGAGGAGACTGCTATCATCAGTCTGACCGGTGTGAGCGTGGAAAGCGATCCCCATAAGGAATCATTACTTGGGGTCAGTTTTTCTCATTCTTAGCCACAGCCATCACTAAATCGCACATAGAAATCATTTTCATTTTATTTGTTCACATCTTCCAATTCATACGCACTTGCTGCTCCTACCCTCAAGGAATTTCAATCATGGACGTCGAATCTGGATCCAACTCGTTTATTGTGTTCTTGAATACTATCTACTACACAGCTTATTATTATGTAATAAATTTTACTTACTACTTTGTTGTCTGTCTGTTGTTTAGGCAACTGCCAGGTACGCGATGTCAGCGCAGGTCAGCAGTCATTTTGCACTGGATTTTCGCTCAGCAAACGTTCGGGAAATGACCCGGTGTGCCATTATTATAAACCTTTGAAGGTTGCTTGGAGGCATTGATATGCGTGTGCAGAAATGTCGCTACCACCTTTCAATTCACGAATTGGCTGCCCTCAAGACGTAACGTAAATATTATGAATACAGACGCTCAAGTTTGGCGCTCGCTCAGGGTATTAATAAAAAGAGGCACGAGCACGGAACTTCCTCATCGCTACGGCGATGGTCCCAAATCCAGATACAAGGCCTTTGCCTCCTGGCTGGTCAGAGCATTATGATACAGAGTAAGTCATGGCACACTGGCAATCTCATGACATCGATTGATTCATCTTCCGTAGACGAGACATTTGGTACAATCTAGTTCTAAGGAGTCTCCGATATGCTAATATTCTGTCAGGTTCTACATTAACAGCGAGATTGTTCCCCCTCGCATGAGCAGTGTTCACCCCGCAGACGTAGCAGCAGCGAATCATCCACCAACGGATCATTCCCCATTAAATATCTCGCATCCTCCCAACGGTACCCTCAATTCAACGCGCCGCGCTCAATCTCTGTCATTCGCGCAACAGCTTTACGCTAGTGCGCAGAAAGGCACCGTCGTTGACCTCAACACAACGTTACATGTAGCACCAGATTCCAGTGCAAAAGTAACATATCGACTACTTTTACCCTTTACATTGCGTAACATTCTTGTCTCAACAGTCTTCACAACATGGCAATACCTCTACTTCAAATCCACAACCAAAAATACGACGCTTGCCGACTGCGCCGAACCACCAAGCTGATTATGATATGTCTAGTACTGCAGATGTCTCTTCCTTTTACAGGTTGGTTCCGCGGTATCCAGATGGAACACACAACATCCATAGCTCTTCATCCTCTGATTATATGGATGCCAGGGTCCACAGATCACAGACATACGATATTGCCTCGCACCGTTTGGAACCAGAACGCCAATTTTCAGCGCCAGTATCAGATGAAATATCGCAAAATCGATTTAATACTGAGGCGTTGTACTCTTCCGCTACCGTCCTAAGCCAGCCTTCACAACTGTTGTCCAATGGGCGCAGGGACGTGAATCCATTACCGTCACGTGCCCCCATTCAAAAAGAGCACTTATCGTACCCTTTCTCGGCGAACCAATCGAAAGGATCCTCTCCCACAGAGTTCTCATCTTCTCTTGGTTATACGCCCAACACAGCTGTCTACTCATCCATTAATGATTCTGTACCTCCTACAAATCACCCCTCCCCTGGTTCCCCGGCGAATTATAGTAATCATCCGACGAGGTTCTCATCACCGCCGACAAGCTATACTTCTTCCACAAATTATACTTCTTCTCCCTCAAGCTACTCTTCCTCAAATTTCAATGCTTCAACAAATCCCAATATCCCTCCCATGAATGTCAATTCTCCTACAAATACCAATGTCTCCCTCAATGCCCCTCTCGCGACTTTCAACACTCCCTCCACCACTTATGCCTCCCCTCCCGCCACCTATCCACCTCCTCCCGTCACCACTTACGCCCCTCCTTCCACCACTTATGTCCCCCCTCCTACCACATACGCCCCTCCTCCTACCACATACGCCCCTCCTCCTCCTACCACATATGCCCCTCCTCCTCCTACCACTTCCGCCCCTCCTCCCGCCACTACTTATGCCCCTCCTCCCACCGCTTCTGTCCCTTTTCCCGCCAACACTTATGCCCCTCCTCCGGTTACCACTTATGCACCTCCTCCTGTCGCCACTTATTCCCCTCCCCCTGTTACCGCTTACGCCCCATCCCCTCTTGCCACTGCTTACTCCCCTTCTCCAGCCATGTATGCCTCTCCTCCCCCAAATTACAATGCCCCTCCAATAGGTTACCCATCACCGCCCACAGGCCATCCGGCTTCTCCCCCGACAAACTATTCCCTCCCGCGTACTGCGCATTCTGCGTCAAATGCAGGTTTTTCCTCCCATCCAACGTATCCTTCCTCACAACCATTAAATTACAATCGTGACTCCGCTTTCGCCGCAAAGGACACTACTCCTCTGTCTACCAACAAAGTCACTGCAAACGTCCTACTCGGCATAGCTAGTAGTGTCGCGGGAACGGTTGGAGGGGCTCTTTTGAAAGACGCGACAAGTGGGAACGGTGACATCGTAAGCGACCTCGCCAACCTTCCGACTGGCGATAAAAACGGTGGAAAAAGTAGCGATACCATGGGTGGCATCACCAATGCCCTCGGGAGCATGATGAGCAACTCTAACGAGCATGTGAATCCTGGCGGCGGCGTCCAGCCTGACTTGAATGCGCAGTATCAAAACATCATGAATCAATACCAGCACTTGCAAGCGCAACAGCAGGGTCAGGGTAATCAGATGGCCCCAACGCCGGACATGCATAACTTGATGCATCAAATGCAACACCTGCAACAACAAGTCATGGCACATCAACAGCAGCAGCAACGGTAAATGGCTCTGGTTCTCTGACGACATCTCGCTAATTGGTTGCTTGATGGTAGCGGTGTTCCTGCACAACAAATTGCGGCTTATCACAATGGTTCCGCAGTCGTTCCGCCGAGTCAAGCTGAGATTAGTGCAGCGGTCGGTACGGCAACAAAATATATCAAGGTGGCTGCTAAGGTGGCGAAGTTTGGGATGACGCTTCGTTGACTGAATATTTACTTTGGCTGGGATATTTGGGTACATTGCTTGACATCGTTATCTTGTTCTTCGGGTAGTTTGGAAGTGAATATGTATAGAAGTCTTATTAATTATTTAGTTCTCATTGAATTACTTATTGATGCACACCACCTTGTATGGCGCACGTCCCTGGACAATATTGTTCTTGTCATATCAGTTTGCATCAGTGTGCATCACTGCAGACGACAATGTGATCAATGCATATTATGTAATTTGTATTTAATTCCCATATTCAGCTTTGCCTTTGCTGCTCACAATGGCCTTACGTCAGTATTCAGCTGCTACACCATCCATCCTTTGACTCTCCTTGTCCCACAATCTGTCCTCCAATGCTTTTTGAGCCACTTCCACCACCTCCTCTTGCCTCACCTCCTCCATGCCCTGTTGCCTCTGTGCTAACAACCTCTCCAGGTCCCCCGCCATCTGATCCTGCTCCCATACTGCCTCTGCCTCCCTTCTGTCCAACTCACCTATGCCTATCTGCCTCCTCTTGCTGCTGCCTTTCCTCTTCCTCCCGCCATCATTGTGCTGCCTCTTCTCGCTGCTGCTGTTGCTCCTCTTCACGCTGCCTCTCTTCTGCCTCCTCTTGTTGTCTCGGCTCCTCCTCCTCCATTCATGCCAACTCTGTCACATTGTTCAACCACTCCTCCATCTCCTCTGCATAGTCCTGCCAGCTCTTCCAAAGCAGTGGCTCCACAGTTTCGATCCCCAACTTTTGAAGCTCAGCAATGAGCCCATTATATACACACAGGACAAAGCTGATTATTAGTGGATGAATGTGCAAGAAAAATGCAAAAGATGACTTACCAGGGTCTTTTTGCAGCCAAGTACCCACTTCTTTACTACTGCCTTGTTCCCCTCGCCTGTCATCTAGTGAATGGCATGGGTATACCCGTGGAAGTCGCAGGTATTTGACAGGTCTGGATGGGTAGGGATGCCCTGCACTTAATTCTGACCATGTCAAAAAAAAGATTAAGCGAAACAGACCAGAACTGAGTGAGATATGTGTAAAACAAGTTTTAGGCTCATATCTCAAAAGTTGAGGACACACAACTTTTGAGATATGAGCCTAAAACTTGTTTTACACATATCTCACTCAGTTCTGGTCTGTTTCGCTTAATCTTTTTTTTGACATGGTCAGAATTAAGTGCAGGGCATCCCTACCTGTCCAGACCCATCAAATACCCGCGACTTCCACGGGTATACCTGTGCCATTCACTACTGTCATCACCATCCAGTCTTGGTGGAACTCCGTCACTGCCTCAACAGCCTCCTGGTAGTCTTGGCGTTGATCTGCATCAAGTGCAGCAACAAAGGTATCATATGCGGCGAAGCTCATGGTTGGAAAAGGGTTGTGTTGTTGGCTAAGGGTAGAAGTTGTGTGGAAGGACAATGGTAGTGGTTGTACCAATAAAAAAGAATCTGTTCAATGGTGATGTGTTTTTATATGAAGTTCCCACATTGTCTTTGTTTGGCCACTCATGTGATTTGCCACTCCTGCATTCAGAGTCCCAAGTCCCCTGCAGTGTCAACCATGGATGGTCTCTATTAAAAGTTCCCTGGAGATGTAGAGGTCTGATGACCCTCTGAGTGCATATAAGGTTTAACACAGGTAACCTGGGGGTCTAAAAAGCCCAACCCGGACCCAGACCGGTCAAACCCAGTCTAAAACGGGTTCAGGTAACGGTGATGACAGGTTTCATGTCTGGGTTGGCCAGGTTCATTCATTCAGGGGGGGTTCACAAAAACAAAAAGTAATCTACTTGTCGGTGGTCTCAACATTTTCGGCATCCTCTTCAGCCCTCTTGCGCTTCAGTTCCTTCCTGCCACTCTTGATGTCATCCATCACATTCTCGACTGTGATCATTCCATTGCGAAGCCAAGATCCAAGACACATGTGCGCACGAATGCTGGAACCAGTAAGCTGATTTCAGGAGAAAGGGAGAATTTGTCTTCCCTGGGAGAAAACTCGTTCAACACATGTCGAGGTTGCTACAGTACATTGTTAGCACAGATCACCTCCAAAAACCCTTCACTGACTCACTGGGAACACTCAGGTAGTCCAGGGCCATCCTGGATAAATTTGGATAGATGAAGCGATTGTTCCACCACCACATGAGGGGGTTAGTGACATTCTCAACAGGAGATTGGAGATACTCATCCAGCTCGCAAAGCACAAGCTGCTGCAGGCACAGACAGATTGCTGAAGTCGAAGAAGGCCGAATAATTGGATGTGGGAGCCGTGCCTTGATTGGTACCAGTCTCATTCTTGTACCTAAGATTGTATTCATTGCGCACAAGTTCCTCTGCTTGTTCAATCCAGTCGGCCTCCCATGCATGTTGACAGAAATATTCTAACTTCATGCCAGGGTGGAGCACCATTGCAATCCAATAAACCGCAGAAGAATCTGTAAGGGAGTAGTATCAATTCATCTTCTTTCATGTGAGCTTCAAAGCAGCAACAATGCTGGGGTACCCAGTCTTCGTTTGGGGATCCAGGCCTTCTGTGAGCCGATCCATCGCTGGGATGACGGTGGCCATGCTAGCGGTGTCCTTTGAAAAGAATAGAGCAGCATGCTTGAATTGTTTGAGGACTGCAACAAGTTGATCCACCACCACCCATTCATCATTGTCCAACTCGTACTGCCTTAGCTTAAGTGTCTTGTCAGTGGTGATGGTGTCAACAACAGCCTGATACTGTTGCATGAAGTGTAACATGTTGTAGGTGGAGTTCCAACATGTGAGGACATCGCGAGGGATTTTTCGGCACTTGAGCCTGTGGACTACGCAGTATTTGAACCAGATGGGCAACAAAATTGTGGATGAGTGGATGATGGCAAACGACAGGCGGTGGATCTTGACGACAACCTCGTGGTGATATGCATCATACAATCCTATGCTCCGAATATGCAAATCAGACGTACTATACCTCTCCATCGACTGTATCCTGATACCTCACGATCTTACGAATGTCCGCGAACTCTTGCAATATCTCTCGACAACTATTGATTGCTTCCGAACTTGTCGCACCCACAGAACAAAGCCATCCTACATCGGACCGATACCGTTTCGGACACCATATCATTTCATTCCATTTCACTTTTTGCTTCGCGTCTCTATCATATATTACACATTACATTGTTCCCCTATCTCTTCCTTTCTTATTTCTTTGTCCTACTTGATTCCTTTCTTCGTACTTTTACTGACTCCTATTGATATTTCTTTATCTTAGAATCCTTTCTTACATTCACTCCTATTCCATCCTGCCTTCCCGATTCTCCGACATTTCGTTCCAACTTTCTGATTGTCGTAGTATAAAAAGCTCATGTATTGTAGCTAAACCAGCAGAGAAAAACATACGACTTTCCCTCCATTTTGATCTTAGTCTAAGAGCTAGAAAGCTCTCTTTAGCTCGAACTCAAGTTTTAGTCTTGAGTCCATCAGTCTTTGTCATCTGATATTGATATCATCATGGTGACCGTGTTCGCGAAGTCGCACAGTTGATCGCAACTGTCTAGTGTTGCCACAGCTAAGGCTAACACACTGCTGACACCACACTATTTTGCATGCAGCAAAATTGTTGTAAAATTATTGAGAGCTTGTTATCATTTTGCAACCAATTTTGTAGTTGCAAAATTCAATCCAAATATATCTTTTTGTCACTTATTTTTAATTTTGCAGCCCTCAAAATGAAAACAATGGAACAAAAGAATATATTTGGATTGGATTTTGCAACTACAAAAATGGTTGCAAAATTATAACAAGCTTCCAATGATTTTACAATGATTTTCCCACATGCAAAATAGTGCAGTGTCAGCAGTGACAGTCAGCTAGTAGCTGTTAGCTTAGCTGAATTTAGCTTAGCTGGGGTCCAGCTAAGCTAAAGGCTAATGACCAGCTACCAGCTACAGCTACCTCAAAACCTTAGCTGTAGCTGGCAGCTAAGCTGCAGCTAATTACACCTTTCCACAGGTAAGTGTGCCCAATTACTCAGGTATTTTTTTGCCATTTACTTAGATGCATACAGTAATAAGACAAAATTCATTTAATTTAATTAATTAATTAAATTAATCTAATTACTGTTGAAGGGGGGGAGAGAGATGGGAGTGGGAGGAGAGTGGGAGAAGGGGGAGGGAGGGGAGAGTGGAGGAGGAGAGTGGGAGAAGGGGGGAGGGGAGAGGGGGGGAGGAGGAGAGGGAGGGGGGAGGAGAGGGAGGGGGGAGGGGGAGAAGGGAGGGGGAAGAGGGGGAGGGGGAGGGGGAGGGGAGGGGGGGGGAAGGGGAGGGGGAGGGGAGGGGGAAGGGGGAGGGGGAGAGTGGGAGTGGGAGTGGGAGAGTGGGAGAGGGGGAGAGGGGGAGAGGGGGAGAGGGGGAGAGGGGGAGAGGGGGTGGGGACAGTGGGAGGGGGGGGACAGGATGGTGGTGGCCACGGCCTTGACCATCCTTGTCCCGTCGTCCTCGCCGTCGTCCTCGTCCTCATCCTCGTCACCATCATCATCCTCGTCCTCGTTCTCGTCCTCGTTGTCCTTGTCCCCATTGTCCCCGTCGTCCTCATCCCTGTCCTTGTTGTCCTTGTCCCTGGCCTCATTGTCCTCATCTTCATTGTCCTCGTCCTTGTCCTCGTCATTGCCGTGGTGGTGGTGGTGGCTGTTCTTATCCACCGTCCTCGTTGTCCCTATCCACCATCCTCGTTGTCCTCGTGTCGTCCGTGGAGGGTCTCACCACCCGTTGTTATCGTCCTCCTCGTCGTCCTCTTCATCGGTGTTGTTGGTGTTGGTTGGGTTGTTGGTCAGTTATGACGTGTTGAGAGACGCATGACCGTGTTTGTTGAAGTGTGACCAAGTGACCAAAAAGTCACATGGTCCGTGCACCCTTTGAATCCCTATATAAGGGGCTCAAAATCCCCCATCGATCCCTTCAAAAATATTAATAGTATTTACTTTGTAATATTAAAGTAATAATACATTGTACTCTAGTAGTATACTATACATATCCTGGCTATGGTTGGCTATAGCTGACCATAGCTGGCTATGCATGACTAGCGGCTCCGATGTAGTGATTGCAGCCATTGTAGGCATGAATCGGGGTGTGCAAGTCCTTGTCTGTGGGGTCAGAACCCAAAACTCACTTGTTTGTAACTATGTACAGGGAACACTATATAGCTACTGTATAGTATCTATAAAGGGACTGTACTGAATAATGGTGAAATATGAAAGGAAAGGAATGTAAGGAGAAGAGATATGAAGGGAAGGGGAGGAGGAATATAAGTGATTGTAGGAGAATGGGGAATATAAAGGAAACTATGAGAATCGGAGACCACACACATGTGGACCTCTACACCGACTAAGGAAAATTAAGAAATTAGCTTAGCCTTAGCTGAAGCTAACTTGGCCGGCCCACAGCTAGCTTAGCCGCAGCAACACTAGTGGTTTCAGTGATCACGGCTTCCTGTTCATCTTCGGCCAGCTCAGCAAGCTCATCATGGCCGTCATCAATATTGTCAACATCAACATCATCCTCCTGCTCTCCGTCCACTCCGTCTGCTCCATCCTCTTCGTCCTCTTCATCCACTTCATCCTCGTTCTCGACATCCAGTTCCTCTGCATCATCATTTGATTGATCACCACCACTGTGACCTGCTGCTTTGAAGGGACTCAAAAGAGTCTGAGCAGAGAGCTGCATGGTGTGGTTAAAGCAGCGGACATACACCTCCTCATCAAAAGAATTATCAAGAGCAGCGAACGCAGTGGTTTGTGTGTTGTTGGCAGAGGTGTTGTCAGCAACCATGCTGAGGACTTTCTGCTCCACACCGAAGTTGACAACCATCTTCTGGAACACATTGGCTAGAGTTTTGCCAGTGTGGGATTTGGGAACTTTGACCATATCAAGAAGAAACATGAGTAGTGAATGACATGGGTAATTACCCAACGTATAATGCATTTGATTTGGTATTTTTATTATGAGATGAATACTGGAAAAAGTGTTAATTTTTTTACACAGAAAGAAGACTACAGTATATCCCTGCTTAGTTCTGCTTTCAGGGTATGAATTTTCTGATTGTAATAATGTCTAATTCTGCTTTTACAGGCCAAGGATACAAAATACCCCTCAACCTCCGCATTTTTGGCAGTTTGAGGGGTATTTTGTATCCTTGGCCTGTAAAAGCAGAATTAGACATTATTACAATCAGAAAATTCATACCCTGAAAGCAGAACTAAGCAGGGATATACTGTAGTCTTCTTTCTGTGTAAAAAAATTAACACTTTTTCCAGTATTCATCTCATAATAAAAATACCAAATCAAATGCATTATATGTTGGGTAATTACCCATGTCATTCACTAAACATGAGCATCTCGCCTTTATGCTGCAGATGGACTGTCCAAGCTACAAACATGCGATGATTGGGGGATGTCCATGCATCCGTTGCGAAGTGTAAGTGGCCAGGATGTTCAGTCAAGAGTTTCTTGATGTGATCATGAGAAGCCTGGAAAATGACATTGATATTGCAGTTGACAGTGGTGTGCGATGGAAGGGACAAATGTGGGCAACTGGCAGTAACCAACTTGATGAATTCTTTATCGGTGACAATGTAGGATGGCCTGTTGTTTTCAGCAACCCATTTGACAATGTGGGCACTGTAGATTCAATTAGTTTTGGTGGACAAAATAAAAAGAGAAAACACATGCCGTGCTTCAGTGTTCGTGAGGGAATGATGAGAGAATGTGACAGGCTCTTGGCCTTTGCAAGCAAAAGCATCGAAGACAGACTTATTCTGATCCTTGGTATTGCCATCCTCAGCGGCCTTGACAGCGTCTTCACCAAAGCAGCACCAGGCGTGCTTCATGAGGTTGGCAGTGGAATGCTTATCTCCCTTGTCAAGGTAGCGCCGAACGCTGCCGAGAGTCGTCTTGCAATTGCAAGCTGCACATGGAAAGAAGTGGAATGGGCAGTTTTCGAGCCACTCAACGGTAATGTTGTCCTTGAAGAAGGAGTAGATAGGGGAGTGCCATGTCTTCTTGGCCAGATCTGTTCAACAGGTTAGCAAGCCTGCTGGTCCCCAAAACACGTAGCTAGATGTACCTAATTCTTTTTCATAGTCAACAGTGCTACAGACTTCAGAGGTCACTGAAGTGGCATCATCATCAGATTCAATGTAGTGGGGCTCGGCAGACTTGGTGGAAACCTGAGAGGATGTGGTACTGGAGGTTTTGCTTTTTGCTTTGGCAGACGGCTTCTTGGCAGGGGCAGATTTGCCTGAGGAGACAGACTTCACAGAGGTCGACTGGGTCATTGGTGGATGAGGGGGAAAGTTGAGGGAACATATCCAAGAGATGATGGATGAGCTTTTGAGCCCGACAGGCTGCCACTGTCCACATAGCTGAGATGAACTGAATGAGCGGGAAAAGAAAAAAAGAAACCAATGTGGACATACCTGTCTTCTGGGTATGGCGGGGCCAGAAGCAAAGTTTGAGGGAGGTAAAACGAAGCCAGGTGCTGAGTGTTGACCAACTCCTTGATGGCTGTTGCGGAGCACAAACATGTCGGCAAATCCCTGGTAACCCACCGGTTCGGGTCACGGTGTCATGCGGGTAGCCAAAATGGCAACCTGGTACCTGGACCGGCTGTACCCGAACCAGCAGGTCACCGGGTTGACCCAGACCTGTGTTAAACACTAAGTGCATATGATCAATATAATCTACTCACAAACCCAACACATCTTCTACCTTGTACTCAAAAACCAACATAACCCAATGTAACCCTACCCAACATATACCACTCACTGATGGTGCTCTCATACTGACACTGCTGATTCACCTCACCCAAAATGATCACACATGACACTTCAGACTCCCTATACCAACATTGGACTTGCCCAAACCGTTGGACTGGTGGATTGTGGCCCACTAGTCCAGTGATCACATGACAGTTCCCACAGTTGATAGAGGATTTTGTAGGATTAGACTTGTAGTAGATAGTTCGTGACTATGACACCGACTTGATCCATTCATGGAGTAGGCTCCCACCTACTCCACCATATACCCCTGTCATAGTGGAGATGTATCAATTTTACATCTTTTTCATTATAACTATTTTTCTCTCCATTCTTCATTCCTTTGTTGCCTTGCAACTCCCATCTTCTCCTCCCCTTTTCATTCCTCCTTTGTAGTCTACTGTTGGCTGGAGCAACTTGTACCAAAGTAGCATACCCCTGATTTTGTAGTATAAAATGGTGACCAACAACCATATTAACATAACAATCCAGTTCCCCCCCCTCTCTTTCTCAGAACCACTTAGAACCTCTTGTCATTGTAGCCCATAGCCTCTTCATCTTTATCTTTATCAAGTTTCCATTATTTTATTGTACCCGCTTGTCGTACCCAACCTGACCTGCTGTACCCAATGTCATTGGTGTTGTCAGCTTCCTTATTTCTCATCTGTTATCGTCATACTAGACAGCAGCTTTATCTTATTTCTCTTACCACTACCTTTACTATAACTCCTGACACAGATTACCTCTGTTGATACACTAGTAGTAGCTCTGAAGAGGGGAGATCCCTAACAAAACTACTAAATAGGTGAATGCAAGAGTGCAAAGGTGGCTACTACACGAATGAAGGTTTGGAAAGATGAGGAAACTATTATGAAGTTTCCAAACAATAAAATGTACGATGTGACAGTTGTGAACAACTGTGCAACTTCACGAACACAGTTGCGACAACAATATTGATATCGGAGGGTGGAAACTGAGGGACTCAAGGTTATAACTTGAGTGTAAGCTAAGTAGAACTGTATGGTTCTATAACCAAGACTGTGAGGGAGTAAATGTCGTGTTTTTCTCTAGGAGGGGCCTGTATATCTCTCTATGTATCTAAACTACATCTCTTTTTATACTACTCTGATCAGAAGGTTGGAAGGGTATAAAATTGACAGAAAGAAGTAGTAATAATACTAAAAGGGGAAAGGGAGAAAGGAATCAAAAGGTGAAACATAAAATAAAGAACAAAGAACAAAGGAATATGAAAGGTAAATCGAAAAAGAAAGGGAAACTAATATGTAAATATGTCCAAAATGATCGAAGGTAGGATAGGAGATATGGGGAATAGTGGAGATGGTCTTTTTAGGAGGGTTGGATCGGTCCGATATGATATATCTTTGTTGTTGTGCTGTGACAAGTTCAGAGATCATCGATCATTGTCGAACTGTGTTGGAAGAGTTCACAGACATTTGTAAGATCGAGGATGTTCGGGACAACACCGAAGAAGAATAATACATCTGATTCATATATTCAGAGCTCAGGATTGTGTTGGATGTTTTTTTTGTAATCTCTACTTCAATACATATGTATTTTCTTTCTAGCAGTCTAAGTTCTGTGATAAGTCCTGTGGTTTCCACAGGATTTAATGGGTCATGAAGCTAGTACCTGATTCAATCATCAGGGGGAGCTACATGAACCCTAGTATTGTGAACAGCTCCCTGAGGAGCCAAAGAGATAAATCCTAAATATAAATGAGCAATATTATATAATGCTTACTAATGTGCTTTTTATTCTTCTTTGGTTATTGTGCAATGTGACAAAGATGTAACCTCAGCTGAATATGGGAATTAAATAAGAATTACATAATATGCATTGATCACATTGTCATCTGCAGTGATGCACTGATGCGCAGGTGGGGGTAGTAAGAAGGGAATCTAACTATATAACTGCTAAGAAAGGTGTGAGGAAGTTTTGGAAAGCCTACACTAGGATAGAAGAGGAAAGAGAAAGAATAGAAAGGTGTGAGACACTCAATATAAATGCTGCGATAAAAATCGAAGTGGTGCAATAAAAATCAAAGAGGTGCGATAAAAACAAGAAAGTCGCAGTGAAATGGAAAGGTCGGACAGTGAGAGAAGGTAATATAAAGTGAAGGGACTGGGTCTAGGACTAAGGATAGGCTCTGAGATGAAGGGGGAAGGATGGTGTATGTGGGTTATCTGGGGGTTCTCTGTGGATCTCTGTATTGTGTGTATAGTGGCTCATACATGGAGGTATATAAGCTGTAAGGACAAAGGAAGAGGGATGGAAGGAGTATACTATATGGGGATATCATAGAGAGGGGTGCATGTATCATAAAGGAAGAGTATAGGGGACGATGCATAAGAAAGTATAACAAAGGAAACAAAGGACATACTTCGAAATGCGATAACTAAAGATCTCCAAAGTCGCAGATGATCACAATAGTCGCAACTTGATCTCAAGGTCGAAGAGTGTCAGATTGATGTGAATCGCATAGAATTGTGAGATATATTGAATCGGAGGCCAGGATCGTATGGTGTGTATCAGCGCACTGATGCACACTGATGCATACTGATGCACTACAATGGCATGACATGTGCACTGATTCACACTGATGCACATTAATGCACACTGATTTGCATTGATGCGCTGTGATGCATTGATACGCATCATACGATCTTATGCTCCGAATATACGAATCAGACATACTATACCTCTCCATTGACCAGATCCCGATACCTCATGATCTTATGAACGTCCACCAACTCTTCCAATATCTTTCGACAACTATTGATCCATTCTGAACTTGTCGCACCACCAGAATAAAGCCATCCTACATTGGACGATACCATTCCCGTTGGACACCATGCCATTTCATTCTGTTTCACTTTTTGCCTCACTTCTCCATCATATATCCTTTTATATCACACATTACATCGCTCTCCTATCTGTTCCTTTCTTACTTCTTTGTTCTAATTTTGTCTTTGATTCCTTTCTTTGCACTTTTACTAACTCCTATCAATATCTCTTTATCCTAGAAACCTTTCTGACATTTACTCCTATTCAATCTTTTATTTCTAACCTATCTGATTCTCCAATATTTCATTCCGACCTTCCGATCGTGGTAGTATCAAAGTTCATGTATTGTAGCCTTACCTGCAGAAAAAAACACAATGTTTACTCCCCCATCATCTTAGTCTAAGGGCCTTAAAGCTCTTTCGCACTAGTACTCAAGTTATAACCTTGAGTCTTTCAGTCTTCACCCTCCGATATTGATATAATCATCACGACTGTGTTCACAGAAGTCGCACAGTTGTTTGCAACTGTCTCATTGTACATTTTCTTGTTTGGAAACTTCGTAGTAGTTTCCACGTCTTTCAAAATCCCTTTATTGTGTAGTAGTTGTCTTCGCACTCTCACACACCACCTATTAGAGTTTTTGTTAGGGATCTCCCCTCTCTAGAGTAGTGTTGCCGAAGTTTGGTTTGGAACCGATCCGAACCCGGTTTGAACCATGAACTGAACTGGAAGTTCGGTTCCAGTTCAGCACTTTGGCTGAACCGAACTGTGGGTTCAGTTTGCGGTTCTGGTACTGACATGGGGTTCAAACCACATTCAAATGTGGTTGGAACCATGAACCAATTAGGCATCAGCCGGTAACCCACAGTAGGTAAAAGTTATCTGCGGGTTACCAGTTTAGCATGAAATGTATTTATTAATTAATATATAATAAAAATAACTAAGTATTAAAGGTGGGGGGAGGGGGAGAGGGAGAGGGGAGAGTGGGAAAGGGAGGAGGGATGGCGGGGAGAGTGGGAGAGGGAGGGAGCAGGGGGAGGGGGAGGGGGTAGTGTTGGGGAAGTTCGGTCTCAGACTGACCCAAACCTGGTTTAGACCGAACCGAAACCGGCGGTTTCGGTTCCGGTTTGGGAATTTCTAGCGGAGACCGAACTGTTGATACACATCATATGATCCTATATGCCGAATACGCAAATCGGACGTACTATACCTCTCCATCGATTGTATCCTGATACCTCATGATCTTACGAACGTCTGCAAACTCTTCCGACACCTCTCGACAACTTTGATTGCTTCCGAACTGGTCACACCCACAGAACAAAGCCATCCCATATCGGACCGATCCTGCCTTTATCAGAGGTTCATCCCCCCTATCCCATCCACCTCCTACCTCACTTTCGATCATTTTGGACGTATTTTCATATTAGTTTCTCTTTCTTATTCAATTTACCTTTCATCTTCCTTTGTTCTTTGTTCTTCATCTTATGTTTTACCTTCTGATTCCTTTATCCCCTTCCCCTTTTAGTATCATTACTACTCCTTTCTGTCGATTTTTATACCGTTCCGATCCTCCAACCGAGGTAGTATAAAAAGAGATGTAGTTTAGATACAAAGAGATAGAGAGACAGACCCCCTCCTCCTTCTCAGACAGAGAAATCTACGACTTCCCTCCCCTTCGATCTTAGTCTCAGAGCTATAGAGCTCCCCTTTAGCTTCGAACTCAAGTTATAGTCTTGAGTTTGTCTATCCTCGTCATCCGATATCGATATCTTTGTCGCGACCGTGTTCGCGAAGTCGCACAGTTGATTGCAACTATCGCACGTACGTTCGCATCGTTCGGAAACTTTATAGTTGTTTCTATACCTCCCTATACCTTTCTATGTGTAGTAGACATCTTCGCATCCTCGCATTCACCTATTAGGTAGTTTGTTTGGGGATCTCCCCCTTTACAGCTTCCTATAGCATATCACCGTTCGGTCTCGGTTTGGGAGATTTGGCCGCGGTTCAAACCCAGTTCAAACTGAGTTTGAACCGAACTGATAAACGACAGCCGGCGACTCAAAATTCCATCCACAATGCCTTGAACAGGCCCTGAACAATGACCACAACCATAAACACCACAACCAACACCCCCAATGTACGCCAAATGAGGACGATGGAGCAACCGAGGTCGACAAAACGGGCAGTGGGGTACTCCCTGCCGCCTGCATATGTTTTTATTTTTATTTATTTGAACTTAACTAATGCATTAACAGATTACAGGATGACGCACCACCACCACCATCACCATCACCACCACCACCACCACCACCACCACCACGGCGACTGCCACCACGACGGCCACAGCAGCCATCAATGCCACGCCATACACGCAACACAACGCCTCCAATGCGTGCGCGTGCAAACAAAGGTGAACGGGGCAGATTGGGGCAGAACGAGCAGCGGGGTGGTGGTGCATCCACCCCAGCTGCTTCATGGTATGTTGTTTTTCATTAAATTCTTTCACTGATTTTATTCTCATAATACAGAATGTGACACCGCACCACCACGATCACCAACACCAACACACCGTCATCACAATCCCCACCACCATCGCCACTACGCAACCACCGACAAGGGTTCGACTGACCTGTCATCGCGTGTATGACACGTCAGGACACCACCACCACCACCTGGATGCAACCGAGGTGGAACGCACGCGTTGTACGCGTGCGTTTCGCCACCTCGCGAAGACGCTGGCCCCAAATCCCACACACCCATGCAACCAAGGCGAAACTGAGGCGAAGATTTGGCCAGATGGAGTAACCGCCCCCCAATCCCACCTCGCGAAGATGCCGGCCACATCAATTGATGTGCACGGCTCTCCTGCGAGGTCAGATGGCATAACAGCAGGGCACCGCAGCACCCCTGCCCCCCAATCCCACCTCGCGATGATGCCAGCCATGTCAATTGACGTGCACGGCTCTCTCGCGAGGTGGATACTCGATGGTCTCGGTTTAGACCGGGTTTGGACCAAACCAAACCAAACCGACGTAAACGGTTTACGTCGGTTTCGGTTTCGGTTCCAGGAATTTTGGCAGGAACCGAATGGTTCGGTCTCAGTTTGGGGCAAAAAGACCCCAAACTGGACCAAACCGAACTTCCCCAACACTAGGAGGGGGAGGGGAGAGGGAGGGTGGTGGCCATCGTTGTCCTCGTTGTCCTTGTCCTTGTCCTCATCCCCATCATTGTCATCATTGTCGTTGTCGTCCCCATCGTTGTCGTTGTCGTCCCTGTTGTTGTTGTTGTCGTCACCATTGTCATTGTCGTCATTGTCGTTGTCGGCGTCTGACGTTGCCGCTGCCCATTGCCATGGTGCTACTGCTGCTGTTGCCGCTGTTGCTGCTGCTGGGATTGCCATGAGGCTGCCGTGTCGGGTCATGGAGCTGAGGGGTGTGTGAGTGCTCAACAAACATGGAGCAAGTAAAAAAACACTTATCTTAGCAGTGGGGGTGGGCGCACCACCATCCTGCTGTGTCTGTTATTGTCCTCGTCCTTGTCATTGTCATGGTGGTAGTGGTGGTGGTGGTGGTGGTGTCCTCAGCACGTGGTGTTGGTGCTGGTGACGCGTGGGTTGGTGTCTGAGCCAGAGACGTGCGACCGCATTTGTTGATTGGCACCCAGTGACCAAATAAAGTCACATGGTCTGTGTGCTGTGTAAATCCCTATATAAGTGGTTCAAAACCCTGTCGATCCCCTTAAAAAAATTATATCATAGTATTTAATTAAAAAAATTAATAATATTATATTATTATATACCCCTTGCCCCCCCTGGCTCCTTGCAATCCCAGGCCCATGTCAATTGACGTGGTGCTGCAGCTTGCAAGGAATTTGAGGGGTGGTTCGTGGTTCGAACCGCATTTGAACGCAGACCAAACGCGTTGAAACCGTTTGACATGGTTCTGGTTCAGGTTTGGCCAAAGGCTGAACTGAACTGGCAGTTTCGGTTTCGGTTTTCCAAAAAAGTCAGAAAACCGGACCGAACCGAACTTCGGCAACACTACTCTAGAGCTGCTTATAGTGTATCAGTGTAGTTCAGGTCTAGCTCTGAACGGGGATACTAGATAGAGGTCAGTGTGATAGTGACAAAGGGCATCGTCAGTAATGCCTAGTCAACAGAGGTAGAAATCTGAAGATAAATAGAAGTTAAAGAGATAATTTCTGGTGAAGTCCAGAGTTATCTGACGTAATCTGACGTCAGGTTTCAGCTCGGTGAATGTAATGGTGAGGAGATGAGGCAGGAACAACGGGAAATGATATAAGAGGTTATGGATTGTGATTGTGGATATGAGGAATACAAGTCTAAGGGAAACTACAAGGGACCAATTCTGGGGTTCTGGGTATCTATTTATTATGAGTATGCGGGAGTCCTCTTTATACTAGTGTGGGAGTGGTCAGGTTGTGGATTGGGTTTGGTGGGCAGAGGGTTCCGTGGGTAGAGGGTTCCATGGGCAGAGGGTTCCAATGAATATTATGGGTGCCTTTATGATAGGACAGAGAGGGGTTCAGGATTTGGTTCTGGGTTGGAGTGCAGACTTGCCCAGAATTGACATGTGATTGCTGTCGGTTTAGGATAGAGTGCACCAGATTAGGATGGAGTGATGGACGGGTTCATGGACAAGTAGTAAAGTGCGTGTTTTGGTGGGATTCCGTGGCCACAGAGGTTGTACCCTCTACAGCGCACTGATTTGCTGATACGCATCATATGATCCTATGCTCCGATGATACGCACCGTACGATCCTGGCCTCCGATTCAATATATCTCACGATTCTATGCGATTCACATCAATCCGACACTCTTCGACCTTGCGATCAAGTCGCAACTATTGCGATCATCTGCGACTTCGGAGATCTTTAGTTATCGCATTTTGAAGTATTTCCTTTGTTTCCTTTGTTCTACTTTCTTATGCATCGTCCCCTATACTCTTCCTTTATGATACATATGCCCCTCTCTCTTATATCTCCATATAGTATACTCCTTTCATCCCTCTTCCTTTGTCCTTACAGCTTATATACCTCCATGTATGAGCCACTAGACACACAATACAGAGAACCCCCAGACAATCCAGATACACCGTCCTTCCCCCTTCGTCTCAGAGCCTATCCTTAGTCCTAGACCCAGTCCCTTCACTTTATATTACCTTCTCTCACTGTCCGACCCTTCCATTTCACTGCGACTTTCTTATTTTTATCGCACCTCTGCGATTTTTATCGCAACTCTCTTATTTTTATCGCACTACTTCGACTTTTATCGCAGCATTTATATTGAGTGTCTCACACCCTGCTCTTCCTTTACTTTCCTCTTCTATTCTAGTGTAGGCTTTGCGAAACTTCCTCGCACCTTTCTTAGCAGTTCCTAGTTAGATTCCCTTCTTACTACCCCCACCTGCATATCACCGAATACGTGAATCGGACATACTTTACCTCTCCATTGACCATATTCAAATACCCCATGATCTTACAAAAGTCCATGAACTCTCCTGACACTTCTCGACACCTGTTGATAGCTTCCAAATATGTTGCACTAACAGAACAAAGCCATCCTACATCAGACCGATACCATTTCTGTCAGATACCATCCCATTTCATTTCGTTTCACTCTTCGCCTTGTGTCTCCATCATATATCCATGTATATCACACATTACATTGCTCTCCTATCTGTTCCCTTCTTACTTCTTTGTCCTATTTTCATCATTGATTCCTTTCTTTGCACTTTTACTAACTCCTATCAATATGTCTTTATCCTAGAAACCTTTCTGACATTTACTCATATTCGATCCTTTATTTCTAACCTTTCCGATTCTCTGATATTTCATTCCAACCTTCTGATTGTCATAGTATAAAAGCTCATGTACTTTAACCTTACCTGCAGAGAAAAATACGACTTTCCCTCCCTCTCAATCTCAGTCTAAGAGCCATAAAGCTCCACTTAGCTTCCACTCAAGTTATAGTCTTGAGTCCTTCGGTCTTCATCTTCTGATATCAATATTGTTGTTGCGACTAGTGAATGACACGAGTTTTTAAACCTGCACAGGTCAGGGCCCATGGGTAATGCAGGTATGGGTATGGGTTGAGATTCCTGTACCCACCAGCTTTAAAACAAGCCGGGGATCATCCAAAATGGTGTAAAGGCATGTTCGGGGTGGCTTCAGAATATAAATCCTAACCAGAAGGGGGTGTCAGCATAAAAGTGACAAAAGGGTAATCAGTGTCGAGAGTCATAGTAAAAGTGATAGTGAGAGAAAATGAATAAAGCTGCTGTCTAATACAACGATAATGGGTGAGAAACAAGGAAGCCGACAATACTGACAACATTGGGTATGGTGGGTTGGGGTCGGGTACGATGAGCGGGTAATGATAAAACAAAGTAAAATGGTAAGATAAAGATGGGAAGTCTATGGGCTATGATGATGAGAGGTTCTAAGACTTTCTGAATGATTCTGAGAGAGATAGAGGGGGAACTGGATTGTTATTTTAATACGGTTTTTGGTCACCGTTTTATAGAAGGTCAAGAGTGTGCTACTTCGGTATAGGTTACTTTGGCTGATAGTAGACTACAAAGGAGGTATGCAATGGGAAGGAGAAGATGGGAGTTGCAAGGCAACGAAGGAACAAGGAATGGAGAGGAAAAGATATAATGAAAAAGATGTAAAATAAAGACTTATGTCCAAAGAGGACAGGGGTATATGGTTTGATGAGTCCGATGTTGGTATAGGAATCTGAAGTGTCACGTGTGACCATTTTGGGTTGAGATGAGTCAGCGGTATCAGTATAAGATTGGCTGTTGGTAGATGGTATATGTTGGGTACAGTGGGTTATGTCAGGTTACGTTGGTTTGGAGTATGAGGAAGTGGGATGTGTCAGGTTTGTGAATATATGAGATATATTGATGATATGTACTTGGAGTGTCATCAGACCTCTACATCTCCAGGGAACTTTTAATAGAGACCATCTGTGGTTGACACTGGGGGGAACGCGAGACTCTGGATGCGAGACTCTGGATGCAAGAGTGGCTATTCACGTGAGCGACCAAACAACAACATCATGGGAACTTCATATAAAACGTGCCACAGTTTTTCATGGACTTTTCTTCATTGGTATCACCATTACCAACACCTAACCACACTACTTTATCCACAAACACCCACACCAGCCATCAACTAATGAGCTACGCTGAACACGATGCTTTCGTTGCCACACTTGATGTGGATCAACGCCAAGATTATGAGGAGGCTGTCGAGGCTGTGGTGGAGTTCCACCAAGACACAATGGTGACGACAGGTGAAGGGAAAGAGGTGGCGGTAAAGAAGTGGGTTGTCAGCCGCAAACAGGTGCTGGTAAGTCATACTTGTCATATTTCTTTTGATCTTCTACTGACTTGTTCAACCTAGCATGTGTACAACGGGCTCATTGCAGAGCTCCAATTGAAACTGTGGAGCCACCGCTATGGAAAGGCCAACAGGACTACGCAGAGGAGATGGAGGGATGGCTGAACAACATGACAGAGTTGGTGTGAATGGAGGAGGAGGAGGCAAAAGAACAGGAGGAAGTGGAGAGGTGACAGCAAGAAGAAGAGGACAGGCCACAGCACAAGGAGGAGGAGAGGCAACAATGCGAAGAGGAGGAAGAGTGATGGCTGGAGGAGTTGAACCAGAGAGAGGCGGTAGCAGTACAAGAGCAGGATCAGGTTGTGGCAGACCTTGCAAGACTGGAGGTCGACAAATGACGTGAGGAGGAAACAGAGATAAGACAATGAGAGGAAAGGGAGAGGAAACAGCAGGTGCAAGAATCAGTGTGGGAGGACGTGTGAAGGGTATTGCAAGAACACGCTGTGGACAAGGAGACTCAGAGGAGAGATAAAGAGGTAGCGGCATACCGTAAAAAAGCTATGGAGGAATGGCAAAGGTAGATGGATGCAGTCAACGTGGCAGCCATAGCGGGTGGATCGTGGTGTCTGAGTGTGGGGACAGCGTGTTACGGGACATCTCTGGACAGACTCCGGCAACACAGACAACACAGTGATACAAGTATACTGAGAGGAGAGAGAAAGAAAACCAAGTAGATTCGAGGGGGAAAATGGTACAGGGGGAGCGTAGACGACTGGGGTAAATGAACTAGACTAAGCTGGGGAAAATACATACTGACTATCTGTGACCTTTATAAGTGAGCAACTCGAGGGTAGGCTTCTTCGTCTGACACGGCAACCACCAGTCATTGTGTTGCCATGGGTTTGCATAATGATTGTCAGGCATCGGTGTTGTCTTGGCATGTTCTTGACTCTGGGTTGGGGTCTCGGTGTCCTCAGGGTCTTCCATTGTCAACAACTCTACTACCTCCACTTCTTCTGCCCTTAACCTTGTGGCATTATGTGCAACCCGCGCGTTTCGGTTAGTGACGGGTATGGGTAACCCGTGCGGGTTTGTACCCATACCCACACGGGTATGGGTATGGGTAGCGTTTCTCCTACCCGCCAGCTTTAAAACAAGTCCTGGAACAGCACAAACAGTCAAGAATTGAGTGAGATATTGTCAAAACAATCAAGGAGCATTGTTTTGACAATATCTCACTCAATTCTTGACCATTTGGGCCGTTCCAGGACTTAAAATGACGAGTAAACCCGCCGGGTTTGAACCCACAGGTCAAACGGGTGTGGGTACGAGTACAGCCAGTTATACCCGTGGGTTACCCGTGCCATTCACTAGTTTTGGTGTACGAGTCGTGCAGTGGTTCGTTGATAGCCAGTGATATGCCAGATACAGGGTTCAAACCAAGACAATGGGTTGACACTTACTTGGGGACGGAGAGGTTGAGGGAGGGGTTCGTATGGTGCGAAGGCGGAAAAAAGGGGCGCCATGACACAGCGGGTGGCGGGAATGTGTGTGCAACAGCCGATGTAGCGGGTGAGGCGAGGGTGTCAAGCATAGGAACTAGTGTTGGGGAAGTTCGGTTTGGTCCGGTTTTCGTCCTTTTTGCCCCAAACCGAAACCAAATGGTTCGGTTCCTGCGAAAAAATCCCAAACCAAAACCAAAACCGATGTAAACCATTTACATTGGTTCGGTTTCAGTCCAAACATGGTCTGAACCGCGAACTGTTGGTGGTCAGCCCCCCTGTGCCATTCTGACCTTGCAACGGCACTGCACATGTCAATTGACATGGCCAGCTCATTTGCGAGGTGGGATTGGGGTGCTGGGGTGCTCTGCCTTGTACATGCGACAGTGGGTGTGTTAAACCTGATGGGCAGGTTAACCCTCCTTCGCGTGATTTTGTTGTCTACAAATAAATAATAAAATAATAAAATAAAATAAAATAAACATCCATTGACCTTGCGAGAGAGCTGCACACATCAATTGATGTGGCCGTAGTGGGTGTTGCTGTTGGCGCGTCTGGCGTGGCGTTGATGGTGGTTGTAACCATTGCCGTTGTCATTGCCATTGTCGTTATCATTGTCATTGTTGTTGTGGTGGTGGTGGTGGCCATGGTGGTGGCCATGGACCTCAAAATAATTTTTAGTGTCGAATAAAATAAAATAAATAAAATAAAATAAAAACATACATGGGCGGCAGTACTCCCTGCCACCCATTTTGTTGACCTTGGTGATACACATCATATGATCCTGAGCTCCAAATATACAAATCAGACATGCTCTAACTCTCCATCGACCGT
This sequence comes from Hygrocybe coccinea, assembly GCA_963555575.2. Lineage (NCBI taxonomy): Eukaryota > Fungi > Basidiomycota > Agaricomycetes > Agaricales > Hygrophoraceae > Hygrocybe > Hygrocybe coccinea. Next base: position 2,757,417 of record OY741991.2, read on the forward strand.
ATCCTGATACCTCATGATCTTATGAACGTCTGTGAACTATTCCGATATCTCTCGACAACGATCGATCACTTCCGAACTTGTTGCAGCACCAGGACAAAGCCATCTTATATCGGACCGATCCCGCCTTTATCGAAGGTTCATTCCCCCTATCCCATCCACCTCCTACCTCACTTTCAATTGTTGTAGAGGTCTGACGACGCTCTGAGTACGTATCATCGATATATCACAGATACTCACGAACCCGACACGCCCCACTTCCTCATCCTCGAAACCGACATAACCCGACATCACCCACTGTACCCGACGTATATCGTCTACCAACAGCCGATCTTATACCGACACCGATGATTCATATCGCCCAAAACGATCACACGTGACACCTCGGACTCCCATACCGACATCGGACTTATACCCCCTGTCCTCATTGGACATAGGTCCTTTATTTTCATCTTTTTCGTTATATCTTTTTCCTCTCCATTCCCGTTCCTTCGTTGCCTTGCAACTCCCATCTTCTCCTTCCTATTTCATACCTCCTTTGTAGTTACTATCGGCCGAAGTAACTTATACCGAAATAGCACTCTAGACAGACTCTATAAAACAGTGACCGACAACCGTATTAAAATAACAATCCAGTCCCCCCCTCTTTGTCTCGCTCAGAATCATTCAGAACTCTTTAGAACCTCTCGTCGTCGTAACCCGTAGACTCCCCGTCCTTATTCTTACTATTTCATCTTGTTTTATCGTTACCCGCTCGCCGTACCCGACCCAACCCGCCGTACCCGACATCGTCGGTATCGTCGGCTTCCCTATTTTCTCACCCGTTATCGTCGTATTAGACGGCGGCTTCACTTATATTCTCTTACTACCATTTTACTACGACTCACGACACTAATTACCCTGTCACTTTCACGCTGACACCCCTTGGTTAGGATCTTTCATTCCGAAGCCACCCCGAACAAGCCTTTACATCGTATTGGACGTATTTGTATAGTAGTTTCCCTTCTTTTCCATTTTACCTTTCTGTTTCCTTTGTTTCTTTGTTCACATCTCATGTTTCATCATCTGATTCCTTTATCCCCTTCTCCTTTTAATATCATTACTACTCCTTTCTATCTATTTTATACCGTTCCGATCTTCCGATTGAAGTAGTATAAAAAGAGATGTAGTTTAGATACATAGATAGACAGACCCCCCTCCTCCTTCTCACAGAGAAACATACGACTTTTCCCCCCTTTCGATCTTAGTCTAAGAGCTATAAAGCTCTCTTTAGCTCGAACTCAAGTTTTAGTCTTGAGTCTATCAGTCTTTGTCATCCGATATCAATATCATCATCGCGACCGTGTTCGCGAAGTCTCACAGTTGATTGGAACTGTCACACATACGTTCCTATTGTTCAGAAACTTAATAGTAGTTTCCATATCTTCCCAAACCTTTCTACGTGTAGTAGTTATCTTCGCATCCTCACATTCACCTATTAGGTAGTTTGTTTGGGGATCTCCCCTTCTACAGCTTCCTATAGTGTATCATCGGAATACTCTGGTTCTCCACTGACCAATTGTATGTCCACACCCATATGCTTATGACATTGTTATTGTTCTTTCACAATTCACCTACATGGTTCCTTGTGCCTATCACAGCTGAATGAATAACCTTGTGCCTGATGACCGATCGACTTTCCTATTTCAAAGAAGACCGACATGTCATCCTGATCCTCATGGTTATCTTTGACGCCCAGCTCATCGCCACGATTGTCATATGTTCTATTGGCATCTCCACCCTTGTGGGCGTCTATATCTATGCAACCTATATTCAGATAATGCAACCTCCCCACAATGACTCAGACATTGGATCTGTCATATTTGCCAACAACCGATGACTCCTTTGATCTGTCTTAGCCAACCATCTTGTTCTTCTTCACATGTCACCTCCACATTCATTCACCTTTCTTCTCATCAGCTGACCACCGGTGCTCAGCTAACAACCCGAACTCGCATGTATGGCAAGCCCCTTTGATGCTCCACAAAGACTTGCATTCGAACATGTTTCATTACCTTTGTGTACCAGTCCACTGGTTGAGAATATCCATACCTAGTCGACATCCCAGTCATCCAGTACCCTGCAGCCAAGAAGGGTTATATGAAGCACCCTTGCTTATTGTACTGCAGGAACTAGGCATATGCACGGGTTTTCAAACCCATGTGGGTCTGGACCCACGGGTTACAAAATGAAACCCACAGCTAACCCGTACCCGATGTAGAGGTCTGATGACACTCTGAGTACGTATCATCAATATATCACAGATACTCACGAACCCAACTGGTCCCACTTCTGCATACTCGAAACCAACATAACCCAACATCACCCACTGTACCCAACGTATACCGTCTACCAACGGCCAATCGTATACCGACACCGATACCTCATCTCACCCAAAATGATCACATGTGACACCTCAGACTCCCATACCGACATTGGACTTATACCCCCTGTCCTCTTTGGACATAGGTTCTTTATTTTCCATCTTTTTCATTATATCTTTTCCTCTCCATTCCCATTCCTTCATTGCCTCACAACTCCCATCTTCTCCTTCCTGTTTCGTACCTCCTTTGTATTTACTATCAGCTGAAGTAACCTATACCGAAGTAGCTTACTCTTCATAGTCCTATAAAACAGTGACTGACAACCATAACAAAATAACAATCCAGTCCCCCCCTCTTTATCTCTCTCAGAATCATTCAGAACACCTTAGAACCTCCTGTCGTCATAGCCCGTAGACTTTCTGTCTTTGTCTTACCCTTTTATTCTCTTTGATCGTTACCCACTCGTCGTACCCAACCCAACCCGCTGTACCCGACGTTGTCGGTATCGTCGGCTTCCCTATTTCTCACCCATTATCATTGTATTAGACAGCAGCTTTATTCATATTCTCTTACTATCTATTTTACTACGACTCACGACACTGATTACCCTGTCACTTTCACGCTGACACCCCCCTTGGTTAGGATCTTTATTCTGAAGCCACCCCGAACATGCCTTTACACCGACACTGTGGGTATGGCAGGTTGCTGATGGGTATGGTATGCTCTAAAATAATGTATCATTATTACTAATATTAATTAATTACTACTATATAATTTATTTGAGGGAATTGAAATGGGATTTCGAGCCCTCTTATATAGGAGTGAAATGGCGCATGGACCATGTGACTTATTTGTCATGAGGTCACGCCTCAACAAACATGGTCATGCGTCTTTGGCTCAGACAAAAACCACCAACCCACACGTCACCAGCAAGAACAACACCACGCGCACTGACGAGGGAGTCATGGGTACTACTTCTTTCACAATACACAGGTAGTTACCACGTAGCCATAGTGTATAAGTCCCGGTAATTACCAGGCCTGTCATAAGGTAATCAATGACAGGGTTTTCAATCATTCCAGGAAAATGATTGACAGGGCCTGTCAATGGTTTGGGGGTATTCAATGACAGTCCTGTCAATGATTTGGGATAATCAATGACAGGCTTGTCAATGGTTTGGGGCTAATCAATGACAGGCTTGTCAATGGTTTAGGCAAATCAATAACAGGCCTGTTAATGGTTTAGGCTAATCAATGACAGGCTTGTCAATGGTTCACTGGTGCCTACCAGCTATAATGATAAAATAGGACATTGCCATAATAGGACATGAGTATAATCCCATGCACTTTAATAAAAGACCTGTCATTCATTTTATGACAATGTTTTCATGATAATGACAGGACAATGACAAACAATGCATTTTCATTAATAATAGGTGGGAGAGGGTACAAGAGGATAGCTACAACTTTAATTACAATAACAAGGCAAGTGCCACAGACCAATAGTGTATTATACTATAGACTTCAGTGACAATTGCTAATGACAATTCTACAGCAAAAACTTCCAGTTTTTGTCATTAGAATGTCTTGAGTTTATCATTAGATCTAGCTAATGTCATTAGAATTTGTCATTAGATTGTCGTTATTAATACTTGTCATTAATTTGCTTTGGATTTTCATTGGTAATTGTTATTAGATGACCAGGGTTTGTTGTTAGCAATTGTCATGAGGTTGCCTAGAATTGATATTTATGATTTATCATATCAACATACTACTATTGCAACATTTTTGTCTATCTTATTATTAGAATATCCAAATACTTGGACCACATAGTCAGTAGCTAGATTACATAATACAGTTCAAGTAGTCTCTCATTCCCATTCTGACCTTGTTGCTCTTGTCTATTCCCACACTTATTGATAACACTTTTTCTTATTCATGTCACAATAGATTTAAATATGCAACCACACTTAAAACAAATGTAAACACATCATAATATCCAACACCACATCTACATTCAGTCACATCAATAATGCATATTATATCTCAAACTACACTCCAAATAAATTTAAACATGTTTAGTTATTCTTAAACACTATCAAAAACAAAAACAATTATATCTAAAATACATTCAAAAACATCCAATCACATTCAAAACACATTTATTTATGTGTTTAATTATGTTCAGTCATGTCTAAACATGTTCGATCATGTCTAAACACATCTAAAACACGTTGTAGTAGTAGGACTATATGTAGTCACATGACTGTTGGGATTACCTAGTTTAGTCATCTAGTAGACAGACCTTACCCCATCGATATCCCTGCTTATCCAGAGCCTCGTGATAGCTCTAGGACTCCCCAGCCCACTCCACCTGGTGATGAGATCGTGATTTGAACCTCACCCAAGCTTTGTTTTGTCATTCTAGCTTTTTTTTCTTCTCTTTTTTTCGAGCCAAAAGCCCTCACCCACAAGTCCCTCACCAAGTACACGATCCTCACTATGCAGCCATCAAACACGAGTCTTCGCCCATAAGAGTTTTTCCCCACACAAGAGTCTCCTTACACACAAGTTTAGCCCCACGCAACTTCATCAAACACGAGCCCACACTGAAAGCCCCATCAAACACAAGTCATTGAGTTCCTACATCTATGCCGGGACCCAGCAATAACAAAAGATCTATGAAAAAAGCCACTAAAACAACTGCAGCCCCGAAAACCAGTACAACTGCAGATGCCACGGCACCAATGACACCCATGGAGGTGACAAACGACACAGTACAACCTGACAATGAAAACATCAATAGCTCAACCAAGGACAGTGCAATTATGCATGTCAAAGATTTACAGGTACTAATGCTGTCGGTTTTCGAAAATGGCAGGCACACAGGATTCAATGAAGGAAAAGAAGCCGGCTTCAACGAAGGCGAAAGAATTGGTCTCGAAGAAGGGAAAACTCTCGGTTGAAGTGTCGCCAAAGAAGACATCAAACAAGCCGATAAACGAGGGGAGTTCAACAGTGAAAGAAACGAGAGAAGGCGAGCAGCCGAGCAATGCGACAACGCCTCATGCACATACACTTCCGCATCAACCCAAATGACGCCGCCATCCAGCATCTCAGTAGCAACCCAACACAAACTGCCCTCCAAGATATCCGCGTCATCCCAAACGACGACGCCGTTGAGCATCTCAGCCTCAACGCAGCACAATACACCCACCAAAATGGCTACGTCAACCCAAACGATGACGTCCACCCAGATATCCGCGTCAGTACAGACAGCAACCCCTACAACGCCCATTACAGCCTATGCAGCCACCACCACGCAAACAGAAACCGCTGAATGGGTGCACCACGGTAATGTGAATGGAATCAAATACCAACTCTACCACGGGGGTTCAATCTCAATCCAAAAGGTTAGTAAAAATACACAGAGGTGCTCTGAATAGCTGCGATGATGTTTCCAATGTGCGCGATGTGTGTGATGTGTGTGGCGTGTGCGAAACAGTCAGCGATGTTTTCGGCGTAAACGTAGCACTTTGTAGAAGGAACGCAAAGTTTAAATAGAGCAGTGCGGAGCTATCGCATGGACAGCGCAGTAAAGATGTGATATGATAGACTGGAATCAGGGGTATACAAGACGTCCCTGTAGGGTGTAAACTATAGGGGGTATTTATGCGAAGTTGGTTGTTAGGACAATAAAGGGTGAAGAAGGCAAGACAAATAGATGGTGCGCGACAGAACTATGGTGCAATAGGGATGAAATGGAACTGAAATAAAGGGTGTAGTACCATGCGAAGCAATTTCCAAAATATCTAGAGGATAGGAGCTATAATGTTTGAAATAAGTGAAACATGTCACATAAAGACTTCCCTGGAACCGGAATGGAATCGGAATGGAATAGGGTGAATGGTATAAGCGTGGATGATGTCAGAGAGGCTCGAAATATGTTTCTGAAGGGCCGAAGCACTCCGAAGAAAATCGCCATAATGTCAAATTATCGCCCGTATCACGCACATCGCGCGGTTGCATCGCAGCGGAGATACATATTATTGTTGTTGTCACGTGACTTGGCGGCGTGACTAAAACACTTCATTTTACATGTCCAGGATGCAATGGCCATATCTTGTTCAATTTGCATCCGATTGACTAGCGGTTAAAAATTTGAGCTTCTATGGTCATAATCTCGGTGCAAGCAACTTTCTAGGCTCTAATTTCTCCTTTTATAAATCACTTTTTTCGCAGGGTACACCACTTTGCAGCATCTCTATGAGGAGCAAGTATCATCCTAGCGATTGGAAAATGGTCAGAATCTCTTCTATGCTACACTGTCTTGGTGCTAATAGCATTCAAGACTTAGTATACCTCTCCAAGGCTTCATTTTCCGACTTGGATCATTTCAGTTAGTATCACACACTTCAGCATCATATATGGGAGCATGTATACTTGAGACAAATAGGTTTGTGTGTTCGATTTCAATACTGGTTCCGACATAGGTTTATTGAGCATTCGCAAGTTCGGTAGCCCTCGAGAACACTGAGTTTCAACCTGGTGGGGCGCGCGGTCATTTTCACAATTTCGTCTGATTCGAGTTGACTAGCCTCCCAACGCAAGCTCAGGGAGAAGTAAAGGATTCTTCTGTAGATGGGAAGAAAGGTACTGGGCAGAGCGCTATCTCCGTTGCCCGAAATAGGTTTGCAGTATTGAATAAAACCACACAGGTGAGCTTCATCATGTTTGTGCATAGTCTTTTGTTTAACATGATAGCAATAGCTCATCGAGGTTCGGGACCTCTCGAATTCTGTCGTTAAAACTATCAAGCCACCCGTTCAGACTAACGAGATTTTCTATGGCCTCATTTTGAGCTCTGTCTCCTCTGTTGTGCTTTATGACATTCAACAACAGAAGACTGTTGCGGAGGTAAATAGCCCGTGGTAATCTTGATGTGGCGATGGAGACAGCTAAAGCCGTTGACCGACCCGAGTGCTGGGAGCGACTAGCGCAGCAGGCACTAAAGCAAGGCAACCATATGGTGGGTAGATTTTTTGGCGTGGTTGAATTTATTCAGCTTTTCGACGTGTCTTGCGTCCTCTAGATTGTTTAAAAAGCATACCAAAAAACCAAAAACTTTGACCGGTTATCCTTCTTATACCTTGCGACTGGCAGCGCCGATAAGCTCTCGAAGATGCAAAAAATTGCTGAGGCGAGAGGCGACCCCATGTCAAGGTTTCACAATGCACTTTATGCAGGTGACATACACAGTCGCATTGCAGTTTTGCGCGAGGTTGGACTTCGTGAGTGAATTGTGATACTTTTGTCATGTCTCTACTCATAAAATTCAACCTAGATCCCTTGGCGTATGTCTCAGCGAAGACGAATGGATTGGACGACCTAGCCGATGAAATTTTAGAGGCTGCCGGCTTGAATACATCTGATATCGATGATGTACCGTCATTTGGTTCTTCGAATTTGAAGCCCCCCACTGTCGTCACTTCCACCATGAACCTGAACTGGCCATCAGTATCTGCTGGTGAGAACTTTTTCGATCGTGCCCTGGCGAATGGCAAGTTGGAAGCGAGTCTGGATATTCCACATGTCAATGGAATCGACATTACTGGTATGGCGGCATCCTCGGCTTTGGACGCTTGGGCCAAGGAGGAAGAAGTGCACGACGAGATTGACCCAGCAGAAGGTGGATGGGAGCTTGACGCTGATGAGGGTGTTGTCCACCAAAATTTAGTCGAGGAGAGTACCGTTACTGAGGATGAGGACATGGGGGCTGGCGCCACTCCTGGCCCAACTGAGAGGCTGACCATGTCGCAGCCGGGTCATTTGATACGGCAATGCAGGTGAGTGGGTGATAAGAAAAAAACCATGCCCAGCAGCTGAATGGTTATGATTCTCCAGCTCCTCAATGGTCAATTTGGAGTCGTGAACTTTGTTACGCCTTCGCTTTTTTCCGCTTACTCACCGTACGACCCTCTCCCACAACCCCTGCGTCCACAAACCAGCGTCAACCCACCATCTTGGTTCGAACCGCGTATTCGGCATATCACCGGCTATCAGCGAACCACGGCACGACTGGTTCACCGAAATGCACGGGTTAGGTTACGGGCAGAAGAAGCTGAGGTAGTTGAGCTATTGACAGCGGAGGACCCCGTGGACAACAAGACCCCGACCCGGAGTCAAGAACACGCCGAGACAACGCCAGTACCTAACGATCGCTACGCCAACCCATGGCTACGCAACGACTGGCGGTTACCACGACGTATCAAAAAGCCCACCCTCGAGTCGCTGACTTATAAGGGACGTAGGTAGTTAGTATTTCCCTAGTTTAGTCTGGTTCATTCCCCCCGGTCGTCTATTCTCATCATTGTACCATCGTCCCCTCGAATCTATTTGTTGCTTTACTTGGTTTCCCGTTCTCCCTTCAGTATACGAAATCTAGCGTTGTCTGAGTTGCTGGAGTCCGTCAAAGACGTCCTGTAACAAAAGACTAAACTCTCCATTCCTCCCCCAACCCAGGCAACAACCTGGCCCACCGCGTCCTCCACCGATATCAGTCCTCTCCCTCTTCCTCTCCTCCTCCTTCCAACTCTCTCCCTCTTACGCCGATCTTTACACCTCTCCGCCACCTCCAACATCAACTTTTACTCAATCAACTTCTCATTGAAATATGTCTTCCTCCTCGTCCAGTACATTCACTGTCCCACCGTTCGCAGGCCCAACCCCAGACCCCGGAACTTTTCTCGCGTCCATTACCTCGTCCCTTGCCTCCAATCCCGAGTACCCCGCAGACTACATGGTATCCGTATACCAACACATCATCGCCTTATATGAGGCCGAAAAGAAAAAGACTGCCGACGCAGCAGAACACCAGGAGACCGACACCGACATGGCACAGGACAATGCCAACACCATTACCGGCACCACGACCTATATTTCTTCGAAATCCCACGTTGCCGCGCCTCCAAAGTACTCCGGGAAGGTCGATGAGTTCTCAACCTTCCTCCGACAATGCCGGACCTATATGTCCGCCAATAAGAAGCATTTCCGTACCGATACGGACAAGATTTTGTTTATCCTCTCCTACCTCGAGGGAGGACTCGCCGGCCAATGGGCCAATGAAATCGTCGAACGAGCCTATATCAAAGACCCCGCCAATGGAGATTTCGGAACCTACACTCACTTTATGGCTCAATTTAGCACACGATTCCAGCATCCCAACGAAGAAAAGGACGCCATAACAAAGTTGGACGACCTTTACCAAGGAAAAAAGACCGCAGACGAATTTTGGCTCAAATTTGACGTCCTCGTCCGGAAAGCCGGACTGGACGAAGTCTTAAACTATCGCCACCTTGTTCACCTCATCGAATTCCACATGAACAAGCCCCTCATCGACCAAATCTACACTCAGCCCAACATGCCAACGTCCATCGAGCAATGGCGACTACAGACGATTCTCATGGATTGACAGTGGCGTCAACGCCGCGAACAGCTCGCGGCAATTGCAAACAAAGGAAAGAATATTCCTCGGTCCATCGCATCCTCATATGGCACAACCACCCCCGCCGCGGTCTCCAGTACCGCCAAAGCAACATCCGAAAACGTCCCTATGGACGTTGATACTCGACGCACCACTGGTGCAACCCAACTGGCGCTCACACGCCTCACCGATGCCGAACGAACTGACCTCATGAAACGAGGCGTTTGTTTTCGATGCCGACAACAGGGACACATGTCTCGCGATTGCCCAAAGAAAGGAACCCAACAAGTTCCTCACCCTGCCGCCCAAATTCGGTCCATGGAGACCATCCCCGATGCCCGCCGTGAACCCGCCGCCAACGACGACAAAGACATGCTCATCGCAGCATTGATGGATAAAGTCGCAATGATGGAAAAGAAACGGGAGGATTTTTGAAGAAGCGACGTGAATCCCAGGAGGCCACGTTCGCAAGTTTAACAGCACGGATACATTTTCTTGAACAATATTATCGAGTATTTTCCCAGCTGAAAGACCTCCGAAAAGAACTGAAAACACCTGTTCCCGAACCACAGGTTGTCGAGACCATAAGACCAAAATTCCACAAAATGCGCGAATACATTCCACTCATCACACGAACCGATAAACGACGTGCAACGTATAACCTAAAAGAAGTAGAACAACAAATATTAACCATTGAAGCTGCACGGATCCATAATTGCGCGACACGTCAAGAAAAAGTTATGGATATCGATGTTGATCAACTGTCGAGTGGTCCGAGGCGAGATCCCGGGGCCAGACCAAAATCAACAAAAATCGAATCCGAATTCACTGCAGAAGAAACAATTATCGCACTCCGTAATTCCTCTATGCCGATTGCATTGGAGCTTCTTCTCGATTACGACATCTACGATCAATGGATCATGAAAGTCTCACCAGCAGCCGTACTCCGTTTGCGACGAATACCGTTGCCCGATGCCATAGCCTGGCTAGAGAAAGAAATGCCACAAACAGATCCTCATGTTGTCGCATCTTCCGAAACCGAAACTGCTCTTCGACTTTCCCTCATACTGTACGGCTTCGTCACAACAACAACCGATATTCGTCAATACCCCGTGAAGTGTATGTTGGATTCCGGTTGTACCCTTACCGCGATCGATTCTGGGTTTGTCAAAGCACATAAACTACCAACAAGAAAATATGAACAACCATTCGATGCATACACTAGTGATGGGTCGAAACAGAAAGATGGCCAAATAACGGAATACGTTGAACTTCGACTTCGACTTGGCAATCATTCCGAAATCGTTCGCTGTGCTGTCCTTTCCCTAGCAAAAATGGATATTTTCCTCGGCTTTGATTGGTTGAAGAAACATAATCCGGAAATTGATTGGATCACCAATGAAGTTTCCTTTTCTCGTTGCCTCAGCGGTTGTGGTAAACCAAGTACCGTCCGAACAGTCGATTTCCAGACTATCGTCTGGCCTACGCCAGCATGGATGAATTTCGTCATGACAAAGTCAACGGAACTCGCACAGAAAGCAACGGGTACGGAGGAACGAACAATCGATGACCTCGTACCCCCACATTATCTGAAGTATCGCGATGTATTCGAACCGTCATCCTTCGACGAGTTGCCACCACGCAAACCATGGGACCATGCCATCAATATGAAACCAGATGCACCCGACCACCACGATTGTAAACTTTACCCATTATCCAATCCTGAACGAAAGAAACTCGATGAATTCCTCGATGATAACCTGAAAACTGGCCGAATCCGTCCATCGAAATCGCCATATGCATCCCCCTTTTTCTTTGTTGCAAAAAAAGACGCGAATGAGTTACGACCCATACAAGACTATCGTTGGTTAAACTCTAATACCATTGATGACAAATACCCTCTTCCACTCATCACCGATATCATTAACCAACTCGCCGATGCCAAATACTTCACCAAGCTCAATGTACGATGGGGCTTCAACAATGTTCGTATCCGTGAAGGTGATGAACAAAAAGCCGCATTCCTGACGCCAAAGGGTTTGTTTGAACCAATGGTCATGTTTTTTGGTCTGAAGAATTCGCCGCCAACATTCCAACGAATGATGAACTATGTCTTTCGTTACGAGATTCGTGAAGGTTGGCTCATGATATACATGGACGATTTGCTCATATTCTCGAAGGACCTCGACGAGCATAGGGAACGAATGAAACGAGTCTTACAGATCTTCCGCGATAACAACCTATTCTTGAAGGCAAAGAAATGTACCTTTGATTCCACTCGCGTCGAATACCTCGGCTTAATCGTCGAAGACGGACATGTCCGTATGGATCCAGTCAAAACCACCGCTGTCATGGATTGGCCAATTCCACGTAACAAAAAGGAGTTACAATCTTTCCTTGGGTTCCTCAACTTTTACCGTCGCTTCGTCAAAGACTATGCGCGTCATGCTCTCCCATTGAACTCCCTTACCGGCAATACAAAATGGAGTTGGGGATCCGAACAACAGACCGCATTCGAACAACTGAAACATATCATCACAACTGATCCAATCCTCGTCTTGCCGAATCAAACGGGCAAGTTCATGGTTGAATGCGATGCCTCCGACTTCGCAACTGGTGCTGTATTATCACAGGAACAGCCAGATGGTCTTTTCCGTCCCGTCGTGTTTATGTCGACAACGATGTCAGCAGCTGAAAGAAATTATGATGTCCACGACAAAGAACTATTAGCGATCATTCGTTGTTTCGAAAGTTGGCGACAATTCCTACTTGGAGCAGAACAACAACTGGATATATTTACCGATCATCAAAATCTCACGTATTACCGACAACCACAAAATCTCACACGACGACAAGCACGATGGGTCGCATTCTTACAGGATTATGATTTCCGTTTATTACACCGGAAAGGAAGTCAAAACAAAAAAGCCGATCTTCTCTCACGGCGCATCGATCATGTTCCGAATGAAAACGATAACCAAAATCTCATCGGACTTCCTGAACATCTCTTCGCTACTATATCTGTTCCGACTCCCACCAATATCGATATCATCGCGCAATATCATGATACTCCCGTCGCTGGTCATCCTGGTCGCGACAAAACAATCGAATTGATTCAACGACAAACAACTTGGCCGACTATACAGGAAGACGTTGCCCGTTACGTCGCAGGTTGCCCCGAGTGCCAAATGAATAAACCAATGCGTGGGAAACAATTTGGACAATTACATCCCCACGAGATACCACCATATAACTGGCATACGATATCGGTCGATATGATCAGACCATTACCAGAATCACAAGGATACGACGCTCTTCTGGTGATCGTCGACAAACGATCGAAACATCCTATCTTAATACCAACCAATATCGCCTTATCCTCGGAAGGTTGGGCGCGAATCCTTCGTGATCATCAATTCAAACGTTTTGGTCTCCCTCATCGTATCATTTCTGATCGTGGATCAGTTTTCGTATCACAATTCACAAAGGAACTTTATCGCCTCATCGGAATCAAGGGCCAACCAACAACCGCATATCATCCACAAGCCGATGGTCAAACCGAACGCATGAATCAAGAAATCGAGATCTTCCTACGGCATTTCACGAATTATCGGCAAGATGATTGGGCCGATTGGATTTCTCTAGCCGAATTTGCCCTCGCTAATCGTACTTCCGCAACAGGCTTTTCGCCCTTCTTCGTCACCCAAGGCCAACATCCCTGGACAGGTGATATATCATCACGGGAAACCACAAACAAATCCGTACAGCAATACTCGGACCGAATGGCCAAAGTACAAACACAAGTCACGATCGCACTGCAGAAAGCCCGCGACACGATGACAACGCAGTACGACAAACATAAAAAGCCGACATCCTTTGCTGTTGGAGATAAGGTATGGCTACAGGGAAAACATCTAACCAGCGATCGACCTATGAAGAAACTCGACCATAAACAATATGGACCATTCGATATAACCGAAAAGATTGGTTCTTCATCCTATCGTCTACGTTTACCTTCTTCGTGGCGTATTTTCCCTGTGTTCAATGAGGCATTACTTCTCCCATTTACGCCCCCTGCATTCCCAACACAAACCGCGAAACAGGTACGACCTCCGCCTGATCTCATTGACAACGAAGAAGAATATGAGATCGAAGAGATACTTGATTCTCGTATCCGTCGGAATAAGTTGTACTATCTTGTTCATTGGCTCGGTTACCCACGCGACGAAGATTCCTGGATTCCAGAAGCAGAGACAAAAAACTGTCAAGAACTTGTTCGTCTATTCCATAAAGACCATCCTCGTGCCGCAAAACCCGTTCGCCTACGCTCCTCGATCTTCGCAATCCCTCCAGGGATGTCCTTACCATCTCGTCAGCTCTCTCCCGACTCCATCCTTCTTGCCATTTATCCCAAACATGTCGTATCTATTCTCGCCGGCACAAAGACCCACGAGTTCCGGAAATATCCTCTTCCTGATGGCGTCCGGTATGCCTATCTCTACGAGTCTGCTCCCATTGACGCCATCTCGACCGTCGTACGGCTCTCTCCAGTCCCTCTCTCTCCTACGGTTCAACCACGCGATCCTGCTCATCAGTTTGCCTATTCCATCGACCAGGTATTCTCCCTCCCCCATCCCATTCCCTCTTCCACTTTCGCCGAGCTCGATGTTCAGACTCCTTATCACTTTACTCATCTTCCTGTTTCCTTCACGGCCCGTTTCCCGGTCACATGATACTCGACCGGCCCTAATGTTTCTCGGTTATTTACTGTCTTGCCTTTTCCTTTTTCTTTCAGCTTTCCGACTTATGCCTCGTGCCTTTGACCACCGTCTCAACGTCGACCACCTCGATTGCTCCCCATACCCTGCCAAGGATGTCCTTCATCGTCGCGCATTCACGAATTCCCGTTATCATCGCGCCGCCGTCTCCGTCTACGTCTCTGGGAACATGGACATCGTCCGCCCTTCCGATGTTTCCGCCCGCTTCCCCTCGACTTTACTCCCTCCTCATGATCGGCGGCTTTTCCCTTCTTCTTTTCTCACTCCTCGTCCTCACCATCGCCTGCCTGGGACGTACCCGGTTTACTTCAATGATGAATTCATTTTCCTCCAGGGTGAGGACAGCGATGTTTGGGAGGTCTTTGACTCGCTCTACGGTTCCCCCTCCCTCTATGGCTATGACCCCGCTCACGACCTCTCTGATGACACCCCCGTAGCTGGCCCTACGACCCGGGACGTCTCGCCTTGTGTTGGGGGTATTGTTACGCCTTCGCTTTTTTCCGCTTACTCACCGTACGACCCTCTCCCACAACCCCTGCGTCCACAAACCAGCGTCAACCCACCATCTTGGTTCGAACCACGTATTCGGCATATCACCGGCTATCAGCGAACCACGGTGTGATGCGTAGTTCTGGTCTAGCTCCGAAAGGGATACTAGATAGAGGTCAGCGTAATAGTGACAAGGGCGTCGTCAGTATTGACTAGTCAAAGAGGATAGAAATCCGAGGGTAAATAGAGATAAAGGGATAGTTTCCGGTGAAGTCCGGAGTTATCCGACGTAATCCGACGTCGGGTTTCAACTCGGTGAACGTAACGGTGAGGAGACGAGGCGGGAAACGACGGGAAACGATATAAGAGGTTAAGGATTTGTGATTGTGGATATGGGAAGTACAAGTCTAAGGGAACTACGAGGGATCGATTCTGGGGTTCTAGGTATCTACTTATTACGGGTATGCGGGAGTCCTCTTTATACTACTGCGGGAGTGGTCGGGTTTTGGATCGGACTTGGAGGGTAGAGGGTTCCGAGGGCAGAGGGTTCCGACGTATATTGGTGCCATTGTGATCGGTAAGAGAGGGGCTCGGGATTCGGGTCTGGGTTTGAGTGCGGACTTGTCCGGAATTGACGTGTGATTGTTGTCGGTTTTAGGATAGAGTGCGCCGGATTAGGATGGAGTGATGGACGGGTTCGTGGACGAGTAGTAAAGTGCGTCTTTTGATGGGATTCCGTGGCCACAGAGGTTGTACCCTCTACATCTCCCCGGGAGTTCTAATAGAGACCATCCCTGGTCGACCGTCGGGTTCGAATCGTCTCATTGATCCACGTGAAAGCCGTGCGTGAGCGGGAGGGATTTCGTGCGAATCCGGAAGCCGTATGGCCGGTGCTGGGCTGGACTTGTCGAAAATTTCGAACCAAAGTCACGTGGGCGGATAAACAGAGGCAAATACGAAAATTTTCAATGGCTCCACCGCGGCGCTTAGCAACGTCGTTCTTTTTCCCACTTTACTCCCAACACCGTACTACCATGTCTTCTCCCTCGACCTCGTCTAACGACTTTCTCGCCTTCCAAGACGCGCTCCGTGCTGACATGCGCGAGGAGCTTACTGCGGCCGTGACAGATCTCCGGAGACTCGGCTTGGCGACTGTGGATCTAATCCGGGACGGCTATGAGGACGACACCGCGGCGTGGCTCATCCAATACCGACGAGCCGTGGTAAGTTTTCTCGTTCGCATCTTGTCGGCTTTCTAACCTGGCTGCGCCACACCACTTTTTTTTAGAGGAACCTACGGGCCGTAGTAACCGAGCTGAGGGAGGCCGGGGTCGATCCCGTGGTGCAGCCACCGATCCTTGGTGCGGCCGCGGAGCAGATAGCTGAGGTAGAGAAGTGGCTAGCAAATAGGGCGGAGTTTAAGCGGAGAGAGGTGGAACAGGCAGCGCAGAAGAGGCTCGAGGAGGAGGAGAGACAGCGGGCGGAGGAAGTGAGGAGACAGCAGGAGGAGTCTGCGAGAAGGGAGGAAGAAGAGCGGGTCCGGAGGCTACGGGAGGAGGAATCCGCGAGGAGGGAGGAGGAAGAGCGAGTCCGAAAGGCGAGGGAGGAGGAGCACTGGAAGCTGATGGAAGAGGAGACGCGGGCCCGGAAGGCGAGGGAACGGGAGGAGGCTCGTATGAAGGGGCCGTACTCGGGGCCGGCCTTCGATGGATTAGGCAGCAGGTTGCCATCTCCGGCTAAGGGCGTAGAGGTGGGTGGATGGGGCCTAGGTATGGAGTACCGGCAAACAAGGACGAATTCGGCGATGGATTCCGACGAGGACGAGGACGTACCCAAGGGGTTCCGAGCCGGTACCGAGGAGTTTGAGGCGCCGAAAGGAAAGTCGAGGGACAAAGGGGAGGCGGTGGAGCACGAGATTCGGGTAAGTAAACGTCTTCGCCTTCTAAGGCTTTTCGGATTAACCGGCGCAGCTAATGCGGCCGTTTCGGATTTTCCAGTGTGACTCTTGCAACACCGCGGGTACCGCGTGCCGAGGAATCGAGGGATACGCGTGCGACCGGTGTAAGGGGATGAAGAAAAGGTGCACCTTGTCGACGAAGACGGCTGCAGCAAGCGCGGGACGCAAGGTCGATCACAAGGGGAAGAAACGCGCGAGGAGTCCGACTAGACCGACAAAGCGCAAGCTTCCAGCCAAGGTCGTCAGCACCAAGAAGCCCCGGCTTTCGCCTAGTCGGCCGTCGACGAGTCAGCGGATGTTGTCGGACCACTGGGAGTCGTCAGACGGAGAGGGTGGGAGCTTAATCGATGCAGGAGACCGGCCGGCTTTCGATGCGGGTTTGCCGGAGCAGATCGACTTCGTCCGTGGTCAGGTCGGGTCCATGGACATGGACATATTCACGGTCGCGGAAAAGTTGGGGGAGTTCGGGGCGCAGGTAAACCGCGAACATATTTGGTTCGTGCAGCAGCTGAACCGGATTCGGCACAACCAAGTCCACATCCTCTCCCGCCTCGACGTCATCTCTACGCGGCTCCTCGGGTCGAAATAAATTCTTTTTTGTACAGCGCGGACTTTTTTTGTTTTGTTTCGTTTTGAATATATTTTTCTTTTTTGTGCTCTCGAAGATAGTGAGGATAGTGAGGATAAGATAAGATAAGAAAACGGGTTCAATCAAAGAAAAGAAAAGAAAAGAAAACCGAAAGGAAAAGACTCGATCAGCTAAGTCCGAGCGGGCGGATTTCAGCGTAAGCCGTAGTCCGTTATCCGCTATGTCGGATTTGTTTGCATCATAAGAGTCGTGTTTGAGTCTATATACGAGTGTCTGTGGCTTTGATAAGATAAGATGCAGATAAAATGTGATAAGATAAAAATAATAGAGGAAAGAGACGCATCCGTTATTCTTCTTTCTCGGACTCGTCGCCGGATTCGTCGTCGTCACTGCTGTCCGTGTCTGAGGTGTCGGTTTCTGTGGGTTCGGGTTGTTGGAGGAAGTCGTCAAGCGTGATCGAAATACTATGGCGGGGATAGTAAGGTATTACACGAAAGGCGGCATATCGGGTTTTGGAGATGGCTCCGTCGAGCTCGGCGAGGGTGTAGGAGTTCCCTTTTGATTTGGATACGACGACCATGGGTCCAAACCAACGCGGCTTTGCTTTGCGGTCTAGAGACATCTCGATGCGTGAGTTTCGGATTAGGACTAGATTTCCGGGTTTGAAGTTGTACGTCTTGATGGTGTTAGCGAATTTTGTCTCGTAGTGCCGGATTGAGTCGAAGCGTGCTTTCATGACTCTTTGCTTGATAAGCTCGAGGTCTTCAGGTCGCTTTTGGAGCTGTCGGGCGCGGAGTGCGATGAGGTCGGCCGTGGACATTGCGTCTTGTGTCGGTACCATGTATGTGGCTTCGGAAAGGTCGAAAGGGAAGAGGGGCTCAACTCCGTGGGCGATGTAGTATGAGGAATATCCGAGGGATTTGTGTGTAGTGACTCGTTCTGCCCAGAAGACCGATGCTACGACTGTGTGCCATTTCGTTTCGTCTCCCTCACAAGTTTTCATGATGGCCTCCCGGACATCTAGGTGTCTGCGTTCGACGGGACCGTTGGCTTGGGAGTTGTAGGGCGATATGCGGATATGTCGGATTCCGTATTTAGTAGCAAGGTAGTCAAGCGCGTCGATGAACGGCTTTGAGTTGTCGGTGACGATTTCCTCGAGAGCGCCCCAGCGGCATAGGATTTCTTCAAAAATAAACGCGCCAATGGTTTGACCGGTTTCTCTCCGTAAAGTCCGAAACTCAGGATAAGACGATAGAGAACAGCGGGCTTGGATGATGTATCGGAATCCGCCAGCGGGTGGCATGAACATAGTGTCGATGTATGCTTTGCGGAATAGAGAGGCGGGTGTTGCGACAGTTGGGGGAATGTGATGATAGCGCATTTGTCGGACTTGGCACTGGTGACAGGACTGTATGTACCACTTGATGTCGTCGTCGAGGAAAGGCCACCAAAAGCGGTCGAGTAGGCGGATTCGTACTGAGAAAAGGCCCTTGTGGCCAAGAGCGTCGTGGGCCTCTTTGATGAGGCGGTAGCGGTTTGTCGGAGATATGACGATTTTGTGTTTTCCGTCTCGATGTTTGCGCCAGAGCTTGCTGTCCCTGACAAAGAACTCAGTGGCATACCGGATAAACTGCCTATACTTGTCGTCAGTCATGTCCGTAGGTCGTTCCATGTCCTGCAAGAACTTCTGTACTGCGATGAGACGTTTGTCGGCAAGGACGGCTTTCTCGGATCGGGGTATGTCGGTGTCGGATATTTTCTGGTTGTAGACCGCTGCGACCATCGTGTCCGGATTTGGTAGGTCGAGCTGTTGGCAGTTGGAGCAAGTGAGTAGTTGTCGGACTCCTTGTCTGGTGGTTCGTCCGTTTGCAACTTGCATGTAAAAGCCGTAGGACTGGTCGATCCAATCTTCATAGTCGTCGGTTTCGAGGGGGTCTTGGTCTGATCGTTGGCGACGGGAAAGTCCGTCTGCAGCGGAATGGTTGGCGGCGGGTACGTGGACAAGCTTGAAGTTGAAGAGGAGGATGCCGGCTATCCATCTGTTGATTGTCGCGTTTGGCTGGATGTCGGGATTGTTGAGCATTCCTTTGATGTACTTGGCGTCGACCTCTACAGTGAGATTGCGGACTCCAATGATGAAGATCCGAAAGTAGCGGAGGGATCGGAATAGACCGTATAGCTCTAACTTAGCTTGTGAGTATCGGGATTCGCGCTCTGACCAGGCTATGGATCCAAAACGGCTCGGATATCGTCGTCCGTCGTCGCGGATTTGCATCAAGACAAAGCCGACTCCGATGATGGATGAGTCGACAGCGAGGATGACTTCCCAGTCGCTTTCGTAGTCTATTCCGCGTAAAGCCGAAGATGTGATGACCGCGTTCTTGAGGTAGTCGATGGCGGTTTGTACTGATGTCTCGAATTCGAAAGGGACTCCTTTCCGGGTTAGTTGGACGAGAGGTCTGGAGTGTTGTGCGAAGTTCTTGATGAAGATGCGCATGAGTCCGCAGGTGCCGAGGAAGGCCCGGACATCGGTGGCGTTTTCGGGTATGGGCCAGTGGCGGATTTTCTGGATTCTGGAGTCGTCAACAACGCGGCCCTCGTATGTGCACTTGTGTCCGACGATGATGACGGTGGGTCGGCAGAGTTCGGTTTTGGTGCCGTTGAATGTACCACCTATGTATCTGAAGCGCTGTAGGATGCGGTTGAGACCTTGGAAATATTCCCAGATGAAGCGTTGGATTCCCGGATTCTCGGGTATCGTCTCGTATCCTCCCCCAGGCAATTCATATCTCGAACGGGGGCCCTTGACTGCGATGTCGTCGACGAATGGAATGGTGATGTGGGGAATCTCGTCGCGGAGTATGTAGGTGGTGTCGCCGTGTAGGATTTGGGGTGAGTTGGTGTAACCCATGGCGATGCGGGTGAGTCGGAGTGTGCCAAGAGGCGACTGGAACGTCATGAAGTCGCGGGAGTCGGGATGTACGAGGCGTTGGTCAAATGATACGAAGAGGTCGAGGGAACCATAACAAGAGTGACCGCCAAAGGATTCTGCGAGTTGGTCGGTCATAGGGGGTACGGCGGTGTCTCGGATTGTGACGGCATTGAGTGGTTGAAGGTCGTGGACGATGCGGAGACTGAGTCCGTCCTTCTTTAAGACGCAAAACCATCGGGATCGGTAGGAGGAGTTGGAGGATTCGTAAGTACCGGCGGCTATCTTGTCTTTGATAATGCGAATAACTTCTGCCATGATGCCGGGTGGGACTGGGATGTTCCTGTGAGCCCAGGGTGTGTGGGGAACGGTCGGAATGTGAATGGGTGGGAAATACTCGGTGTTGAATTGGCCTTTCTCGGATTCGTTCCATGCGAAGGCGGCTTCTTGTGCTTTGACAACGAAATGGCCGAGCTTCACTTCTTCGGCTGTGAGGAATCCCTAGTGTGTTTTCGTACGTCCGGAGATATTGCAAGTATGTCGTGGGTGGTCATGGCAAGTGTGGCGTCGAGGACTCGTTTGGCTACGTCTTTCGCGATGTTGGGATCCTCGATAGGTGCCTGGTACCGGTATTGTGGGGCCGTCTGCGGAAGCGGGAAGGTTGTAGGAAGCGTACGGGGTAGAGAGGCGGTGAACGGATTGGGCTGTGTCGGTTTTGGCGGGGTGGACGGTTTAGGAGCGGGTTTCGGATTAGATGGTCCCGGTGTGTTCGGATTAGCGGAAGCAGGTCCCTTCCCCTTGTCTTTGTAAGAGGGACGCTGAGGTATCTCAACCCCATCGAAGCGGACCTTCTTATTCCGGATCCTGTTGATCTCCGCCTCAAAAGTCCGGATTCTCTCTTCCTCTTCGAGGCTGAGGCTGGCTACCGATGATTGGAGGGTCACGTGGGAGGAGTCGGCTTCTTCGTCGGGTATTTCGACTACTTCGACGAGGTTGGATTTAATGTGTGGCGGAGCTTCGTGCCGGGTTTGCTCGGTGTTGGTGCGATGGCCGGGATTTTGTGCGTGCCAGATGTCAAAGCGTTCCCGAAGGGTACGACCTATGATGTGTCGGGGAATATTGTAGCCGTTGGGTAGGACGACGCGGTTATACTGATCCCGGATGCATTTGCCGTCCTTCTCGTATTGTGAGACCTGCTGACAGTCCCTGATACGGTGGGCAGGGTCGTCGCAGAAACGGCAGGTCATAGGGCCGGATGGATTACCAGACGGGTTACCGGGATTATACGGACCGGGGGCGTAGGTGCGAATGGGTGGTGGAGGAGCCTGTTGACTCTGTTGTTGGCTGACGGTTTGCGCAAGAGCCGACATCGATTGCGTTAAGACTTTTAGTAGTTCGAGGACGGCGGGGTCGCTGGACTCGGTTTTGATGGTGATGGGCTCCGGAGTAGACCTAATAGGGGTGGCTAGACGAGGTGTGGCGGTGGCGAATGGTTCAGCGGCGGTCCCGGCAAGGAGAAAGTGAGCGCATTTGTGGAAAGCCTTGAAGTCGTAGGGGTCGTCGTGGAAGTGGTTGGGCTCGCTGTATTGCATGCGGGTTTTAACCCGTGTTCGGAGTTCAGGGTCGAACCCGGCCTCGTAGGCGACGTTTAACTCGCGTGCTGATAGGCGGTTTTTCTCTTTGAGGAAGTCCGCAATCCGGAAGAACTCCCTATAATACTCTCCCAATTCTGCGCGCGATCGGATTCCGTAGTTGGCCTGAGTCGAGGTTAAGCGGGTTAAGTCCGAGATGGCGTACCGGCGGTCGTCCTCGGCTCCGGGGTAGAGTTCGAGGACTTCTTTGCGAAAGGCGGTGAAGTCGGAGTGGGCGGCTGATGGGAGTCGGGTCCAGAGCTCGTAGTCGCTAATGCTGGCATACCGGAGACTGTGCTTTATTTTTCCTTTGTCGTCAACTTTGGCTTCCTCAGCCAGAAGGTCGACTTCGTCGAAGAACCGGTTTAGGTTGAGGGCGTTGCCGTCGAAGGTAGGAGCTGTGGAGTGGCCACGAGCGGGCATTTGGCGTGAGGCGGTCATTTTAGTGAGCGGGGTGGTGGTGGTAATGTATGGGAGTGGTGTGGTAACGGGTGGCGGCGGAGCGGTAACGGTTGACGGTATGATAAAAGATGGATATAACGAAAAGCTTGTTGACGGAACAGGCTGTGCGGCTGCGAAGGATGAAGGCGGTAATTGAACGGGTGTTAAGACTGCTTGTGAGACTACTGGAGGTGAGTCGCCGTTTACTGCAACGGACTCTGACGATTCGAGTGACGATGACGATATGTCTGTTATCGGAACAGATTGTGATTCGGTTTCTAATGCGAGTGTCGGATTATCGTTTATATGATTCGGGTTATCGGATAAGGATGTCGGAGTAGGCGGTGGTGAGCTTAATTCGGATGATTCGTCGGATGAGATGTCGATGGTCGGGAGATCGATGAGATTGGTAAGAGCGCTGTCGGGACTGTTGGGTGGTGTGGAAAGCGGTGAGCTGGAGTCAGAAACTAAAGGTAGATTAGTCTGTATGGTTAGATGGGAAGGTGCCTCTTCGATGTTATCTTCGATGGTCGGGTCGTGAACCGTAAGAGATATTTCTTCTCGTAGGTTGCGGACGACACTGGACCGGAGGCGGGATGCGATTGGCGGACTAGGTGGTTTTGATACTGACTGACGCCTCGCGGTGGGCTCCAGTTGTGATGCGTAGTTCTGGTCTAGCTCCGAAAGGGATACTAGATAGAGGTCAGCGTAATAGTGACAAGGGCGTCGTCAGTATTGACTAGTCAAAGAGGATAGAAATCCGAGGGTAAATAGAGATAAAGGGATAGTTTCCGGTGAAGTCCGGAGTTATCCGACGTAATCCGACGTTGGGTTTCAACTCGGTGAACGTAACGGTGAGGAGACGAGGCGGGAAACGACGGGAAACGATATAAGAGGTTAAGGATTTGTGATTGTGGATATGGGAAGTACAAGTCTAAGGGAACTACGAGGGATCGATTCTGGGGTTCTAGGTATCTACTTATTACGGGTATGCGGGAGTCCTCTTTATACTACTGCGGGAGTGGTCGGGTTTTGGATCGGACTTGGAGGGTAGAGGGTTCCGAGGGCAGAGGGTTCCGACGTATATTGGTGCCATTGTGATCGGTAAGAGAGGGGCTCGGGATTCGGGTCCGGGTTTGAGTGCGGACTTGTCCGGAATTGACGTGTGATTGTTGTCGGTTTTAGGATAGAGTGCGCCGGATTAGGATGGAGTGATGGACGGGTTCGTGGACGAGTAGTAAAGTGCGTCTTTTGATGGGATTCCGTGGCCACAGAGGTTGTACCCTCTACAACGGCACGACTGGTTCACTGAAATGCACGGGTTACACGCAACGCCGCGAGGTTACGGGCAGAAGAAGCTGAGGTAGTTGAGCTATTGACAGCGGAGGACCCCGTGGACAACAAGACCCCGACCCGGAGTCAAGAACACGCCGAGACAACGCCAGTACCTAACGATCGCTATGCCAACCCATGGCTACGCAACGACTGGCGGTTACCACGACGTATCAAAAAGCCCACCCTCGAGTCGCTGACTTATAAGGGACGTAGGTAGTTAGTATTTCCCTAGTTTAGTCTGGTTCATTTCCCCCGGTCGTCTATTCTCATCATTGTACCATCGTCCCCTCGAATCTATTTGTTGCTTTACTTGGTTTCCCGTTCTCCCTTCAGTATACGAAATCTAGCGTTGTCTGAGTTGCTGGAGTCCGTCAAAGACGTCCCGTAACAAACTTCAGCTTGCTAAAACCACAGTTTCTCTCCATCTATCGATCGTCGCATACATTCCTCTCACCTTTAGCCTCCATACCACCCCTGCAACTGAATATTCGACGCAATCCTGCAGCATCATCCCCGAGCCGGGTGTTCCCTGTCATTGCGCGTTCATTGTCATCCATTCGAACTGAACTTTCGGAAGGCTACTGCTATGTATCTGGCAATAAACTTATGGACGCCCACATGACCTTCCACGCTGTTCTGCGAGCTCTGTTATTGGTTGCGATTACATCCGACGATGAAGCTAAAGTGGTCAGTATGAACATGCCTTGGTATAGAGTTGGCTGATTAACGTGTACCCTTTCAGTGGAGAGATACAGTCACTGCGGCACACGAATACCTGCTTGGTGTCTCAATCGAGCTTGAGCGACGATGTCTTGCACAAGAGACACCTGACAACATCCAGAGAAGTTTGGAATTGGCAGCATATTTCACCCTTGCCAGCTACAGCCGCCACACATGCAGATTGTTCTGCGAAGTGCCATCGGTGTATTCACGAAGGCTAATAACTATTCGCATGCTGGGACAACTGGTATCTTACTAATCTTCATTCACTCCAGGCACGACAACGTATCACTGCCGCAGACCGGAATCCTACAAACACAGTCACGATTGCATATAATCCGCTCTCCGACTTTGCCATTTGTGCTGCGAGCTATACACCTATATATCCAGGTTCTGCTTCAGTCCGTTGCCCGTATACCGATGCCTCGTTTCTGCCAGAGTTCAAGGGCAAACTGGATCCTCTCACGCAACTAACAGAGATTGGTGCCACCTGTTCTGGGTTGCCCATACTGCAGTGATGGGTCCTTATGCTTCGGATGGCACAAAGCGGTTGCGGACTGAAATTCAGCCTAGGGATATGTTTCATAGACTTTTGGAACTTCCAAATTACGAACTTTCTCATATTTCATGTAGATCATTGACAAGGCTTACTGCCAAACAGGATGGACCATATAAAATGAGGCTAGAGATAGACTCCGACAAATACACTAGAAGCGTACGCGATATTGTGTAGATAAACTGAAATAAAGGCACAATATTTTCGTGCGACTTTTCCCCCACCTTTGATGACCCAGTTGCCAGAGCCCATGGGACGAGGAGCAGTCAAAGCACAACAGGAGGTGGCAAAGGCCAAAGGCCAGGCCAACGCGGCTCTCAAAGGTGCAACTGGATGTATTTCCTCCCTAAACAGCACTGACCTCATTGCAACAGTCAACAAAGGCGGAGAAGACGATAGAAATGCTACAGAACTCACTGAGCTTGCTCCTCCTATCCCTGTCCGTCCAAGTAGCCGTGCTTCAGTCGTATCTAATCCCCATTCTTCAAGGAGCATGAAGTCCTCTGGAGATCGTGAAGTTACCACCACTAAACGGCCTGTCCGCCAATCTGCAAAAGCTGTTAAAACATTGTTGAGGGAGATTCGGGCAAGTGAGATTGGAGATGAAGGGGATGACAGGCCAGAATTGGATGAGTCTCAAGATGAACTAGGATATGCTGACGAGGACGAGGACGATCTAGATGAAATCGACCATGAGGAAATCGATGATAAGGAGAACTCGGACTTGGATGAATCAGAGGATATCATACCGGCAAAGCCAGCTGCGAAAGTCAAAAACGGCAGGAAAGTCGCACCAACTGTCATGACCACAGATGAGATTAGCAGTGAGCCTTTTGATGAAGATGGTATGCATTTGTTCCAACTACACTTGGGTTCATCTCTTACCTTCTCTTTCACACCAGCAAAGCGAGCTGTGAAGGCAAAAACAACTGCAAAGGCATCCAAAAAGGGCACAAAGCCGGCGGTACCAACTGTTGCAGTCACGGTGGATGAGATTAGCAGTGAAGAGTCGTCTGACGAAGACGGTATGCTTTGTACTTACCATACTCAAGCCTCATCTCATGCTGTTTTCATAGTTGCTTTCACATTTACTATGGAAGTGCTTAGTGCCTCGAAACAGTCCCGCAATATTGATGTCATCTCGTCATCGATTTCACTCTATTCTCTCCAACAGAAAATAGCCAGTTATTTGAACATCTATCCTGATTCTTTACAAGTACAATATCGCTTCAGCACTGATCTGAAGGACTCTCTATCTTGTGATCTTTTAACCCATGGCCACTTCAACACACTTTTACGGCTTCTCCGTGAACGATCTGTTCCAGCCAAGTTAGCCAATGGTCGGCGTTCGACTTGGAAGATGAAGACATTTACTTTGCAAGTCTTTAACAAAGGTGATTCCCCCTATTCGGCATCCGCAGATACAAAGGTGTGTATTTTGTTGGAATTCCTCTCACATCAAGTATAACTTGAATATATTTTTGCAGAGCAGTGGGTCTATGAAGTCCAAAGCAGCAGCTGCTCTCAAAGAGCAGGTGAAGACTGAAGCCGATATTTTCCATGAACAACGCGTTGCAGCCCGCCTTGCTATTACAAAGCATTGGACGTGCGAGATACACAGTCTACCCAACAAGGCATCATTGTGCTTCAAGAATCTGTCGACAGGCTTATGCCATCCGATAACCGAGAATAACCTGAACCTTTGGGCGGCACTTCATGTACGTATTTTTATATATATTCATATCTATGGTGCTAGTTTTTCGCCAGGTCAAGGATCCTGGTGCCAATCCTGTCGACGAGAAGCCTGCTGAGGTAAATGTGCTGGGCAATACTGCATGGGGACGACTGGCAGCTAAACCATCTGCAAATCCCAATGAGCAAGCCGCATTCCCTTATGGCTGCTACCCGCCGCCATTCATGTCACCAGCAATGTATTATTCGTCTATGGTAGCTCCTCAGATGCCACCAGGATTCATGCCACCGGGTGCTGGATTCCCTGTACCGCCTTCAGGTTTTTTTCCACCTCAGGGACCACCCGCAGTTCCTCCTGCTCCTTTGCAACCATTGAACTATTCCCTCATCCCAGAGTGGATTGAATATTGCGACTGACATCCCAATCATGTCGGTGCCAATCTCAGTTCTATCATTTCAAAGTTCCATGACCAAGGCTTCCGCTACATAAACCAACTCACCGGCAGTCGTGTCACCATTGAAAAGCTCTCAGATTGGCTCTCTGTTGGTCCTGGGACAGCTGATTTAATCATCAGCTACGCAGAGGAGGATTGTCAACTGATTGCAACAGGTACTTTCATGATGGAATTGCCGCATGGGTTGGTCGCAGTAGCAGAGGAAATTTAGGTTGTCGTCTCATCTCATTATCAACTGTCCCAGCCCCTCTCCCTTACCTATTCATGTACGTAGTGTTCTTTATCATCTGAAGGTGTTTCAACACACCTATTTCTCTTCTCGATGGTTCGAAGTGTCCAACACACTTTTATTATTTTACTGTGCTAATATATTTCGCTGGTGATATAAAATTGTGCTAGAGTAAGTTCTGAGACTAAGGCTGAATGAATGTGTCTTGATGGACGGCGAATGCAGGCCTCTCGCATTCCAATTTGAACACAATAAGGCCACTGTCATGTCCTATTGGTATTTTGATTTGATTAGTTATTAATCAAAGAACCAGCGTGTAAGGAAACCCACACCAGCAGCAAAGAGGTTCAACTGAGGATAAAATGGCCCCTGCACGAGTCGACCTCCCACGCCTTTGTCTCGCTCATTCTCCATATTTTTATACCCCTATCGTTGGCAGCCGATATAACCAGGGGAAGAGTAGGATGGAACATGGCATGGTTAATAGGGTTGACCACGGGTGTGGTATGGGTTGGGATTACCAATACCGCACCCACACCCGTGAACACCAGGTAGTACCCGCCACGACTGGTACGACCCGTGGGTGCTACGCAGGTGTCCTCGTCACATCCCACACCCACATGCAACCTCGCGAATGCGGCGCCATGTCAATTGACATGGCCAACGCTATTCGCGAGGTGGTTTTAGGGTGGGTGCTTGCCATCCTGCTGCTCACTGTTACCCTCGTTGTCCATGCCATCGTCGACCTCGTTGCCGTTGGCCAATCAGCTGGCGTCATTGTGAGGCACTGGGACCCCCTGACCTCTCGTTTTCAATGGAAAAGAGGTGCAGGGGGTCTAACGCAGGCAGACGGGGACGGGTCATCCTGGTGGGCGAAAAAGTGGGGGGGTCAGGGCACAAATAACCAGGGGAAGAGTAGGATGGAACATGGCGTAGTTAACGCCGCGATCGTGTCCTTCCAAGACATACTTGACAGTCAAGAACATATCAAAACTCTGAAAGTTGCCGGGTCCTGCATTCGGTGTGCCTTTTCGTAGGCCTGGTATATCCCACACCCGCAGTTTGATCCATGGAGGGCAAAACGACAAGATCGTCTTTGGGGTGAAATTGAGCTGACATGACAAAGTAGTGGGAGTGGCCGGTAAGGATAGCAATACAGTTACGAGATGTGCTGTTCCATATACGGATGGTTTGGTCGTCAGACGCAGACATCTTTTGTTTCAAAATAAATTTGAGTGATCACCCTTGCGCAAATAGAGGCAACTCACGATCCAAGGCATTTCGTGGTGGAATTGGACAGAGCGAATGTAATCCAAATATCCATGCAATGTAAATAGACATCGCCTACTTTGTGGTTTGATATCTGTATCATGATCCAATCCTAGCCACGAAGTAAATTGAGACGAAGCTCCAGACCTTGATTTTGTAGTCGTCGCCTATGGTTGCCAATAGAGCTCGGGTAGGATGAATGGCGACAAGCGTTATCGAAAATGAGTGTGAGAAAGCAGATATGCAAGTTCAACCTATTATGTCACCAAATCAACTTGGCCTCACCCACGACATTCGTATCGCTGATGGTTCAAGGCAAAGCCATCCCCGAGCTAGTGCAATGGATTATTGTCCGTCTATCGACATCGATGTCAATGGATGATGTCTGTATGTACACAGATGTCAGCAAGCGCTCGGTGGAAAGGATAATGGTGCACTTTGGGCGTTGATACGCACCGTACGATCCTGGCCTCCAATTCGATATATCTCACGATTCTATGCGATTCACATCAATCCGACACTCTTCGACCTTGCGATCAAGTTGCGACTATTGCGATCATCTGCGACTTCGGAGTTCTTTAGTTATCGCATTTCGAAGTATTTCCTTTGTTTTCTTTGTTCTACTTTCTTATGCATCGTCCCCTATACTCTTCCTTTATGATACATATGCCCCTCTCTCTTATATCCCCATATATTATACTCCTTTCATCCCTCTTCCTTTGTCCTTACAGCTTATATACCTCCATGTATGAGCCACTAGACAGAGAACACAGAGAACCCCCAGACAATCCAGATACACCATCCTTCCCCCTTCGTCTCAGAGCCTATCCTTAGTCCTAGACCCAGTCCCTTTGCTTTATATTATCTTCTCTCACTGTCCGACCCTTCCATTTCACTGCGACTTTCTTATTTTTATCGCACCTCTTCGATTTTTATCGCAACTCTCTTATTTTTATCGCACCACTTCGGCTTTTATCGCAGCATTTATATTGAGTGTCTCACACCCTTCTCTTCCTTTACTTTCCCCTTCTATTCTAGTGTAGGCTTTCTGAAACTTCCTCGCACCTTTCTTAGCAGTTCCTAGTTAGATTCCCTTCTTACTACCCCCACCTGCACATCATTTTGGAGCCCACCGCGAGGGGGTTGTTCATTTTGGATTTTCGCCTACCTAGCCTTCCTTGCCTTGTTGTTTTCCTTCCTTCTACCGCTGCGATTTCCATTCCGACAATTTCTTTTGATTTTACAACCATACTATTGACATCTCCGACATTTTTGACTACAGAATCGACATCTCTCTCATCTCCGACCTCAGCAATTGTTCGCATCGATTCTATTCCTTATCCCACAGCTCTCTACAACCCTCCGACACCATTCGACCATGGACGACATGTATATGCCCACCCGACGTGAACCAAGTGCACCTGCCTTCGATCCACAGCAACCACGACATCTCCGACGTTATTTTGACGATCTAGACCATTTGTTTTCGATCTACAAAGTGTCCGATGACCAGGAGAAGATATTCTATGCCCGACACTATGTTGATATCGATACCCATGATCTCTGGACATATATTGCTCAAGAACATCCTGGATGTAGCTATTCTGATTTTGTCGCTATTATTTTCCGATATTATCCTGAAGCAGATGATGAGCGACGATGGTCCATTGCAGATATGGAGAATCTTGTCTCCCAGCAGTCTCACCTCGACATTTGCGACATTTTCGACCTAGGATCATATTATCGCTCATTCCTGACTATCTCTGCATTCCTTGTTCAAAAGGGCCGTATCTCCACATCAGAACAGAGTCGAGCATTCATTCGAGGCTTCTCAGCACCCCTTTGGATCGATATCCTGTCGCGTCTCCAGATAAAGTTCCCTGACCACTTCCCAGATGATCCCTATGCCCTCGACGACATTCGTGACGCTGCGACTTTTATACTTCATTATGCGAAAGCAAATCGAACTGTGGCTACATCTGCGACATTCTCAGCTCCTCCGACTTCGCATTGCACCTCCGACTCACCTCCTACATTGTCCACCTCATTGTCCAACTTCGAATCTGTTCTAGAGGATCTTACACATGCAATAGCCGATCGTATAAAGCACCCTGACCCACAGCCCATTATCGCAACCTTCGCCACTCAGTCAGAGCCTCCACAAGCCCCTTGCACCTTCGCACAGTCTTCGACAGCCCCACAGATGACTGCACAACGAATATTCGAGATAGAGCAAGAGATAGCTATGTTACGACGTCACAGCACTCTTGGACAGGAGATCTCCGATACTGGAGCATGCAGCGAACAGTCTGCGACACCATTAGGGCCCTCAGACGACCAGACAAAGCCAGAGACAATGGCTGCGACATTTTATCCTGAGGATCCATTGCCTTGCGATCCACCTGCGACTTTTCCAATATCTGCGACTTTTTCTCTATCTGCGACATCTCCGACTTCTACATCGCCATCCTATGCTATACCATCGCATATACAGTCACCATTGATCGCATCTACATCACCTAGTCATCTGCCACTTCTACAGCCACTCACATCATCCCAGTCTACAGATATTGCACCCCCTTCGAATTTGTCTTTTCCCATTGACCCAGCTGCATCTGCGAACCATTCCCCTGCGATTTCTTCATCACTACACAGTCCCCAATCGATTTCGTTGCCTAGAACACCCAAGAATTCCAAGTCTGCTCCCACTGCGTCACACCTATTAGTGCCTACTTCGTTTATCGTCTCAGAACATACTGCGTCACTTAGTCCCTCAATTTTATCGTCAAGCCCTGCGATTCCCACCTCTCATACCTCGATTTCATCACATGCCTCGCCAAAGACTTCGCACTCCATTGCCACAGTCGCATTTTATCAGTCTTCGCCCCTAGTCGACCATTCGACTTCGTATCCAACTTCGCACCACTCCCCGATACTTCGCACTGCTTCTAGAGTCGTTTCAGGTCCCAGAGACACCCTCTCTCTCGTCCGACGCCACCATCCAGTCCTTGAGACCAAATGTGAGGTTGGAGAACCTCCACCAATGGCTCATTTGTCTGGATTGGTCTCAGTATTTGTTTTACCCCTAGAATACGTCGCAGCATTATCATGATCGGTCTCAGCCCCTCCAAAGCCATCACAGTCCATCGCTTCGTCGCCTCCAGCCCTCTCATCATCGCCTTAGTCGTCTCCATCACTATCGCGATCTATGACCTCGTATCTGCATCAGAAATTATTATTGTGGTCATCAAGCATTTCCATACTCTCCGAACTCATTTTCAGCATCATTACCAGTCCCTACACGTCGACTTCAAGCTGCGATTCTGCGATTTATGCGAAACAAGATGTTGGTGAACCACCTCCATGCCCTAGACATCCTGCGATTTTATCGATTCAAATATTGTTCCATTGACATGCTCAGCCTTCTACTATGCCCTATGCCACTATGCGACTCCATTCTCGACTCTTATGCCTCCGATTTTGGTCATCATCTTCACATTTATGGTCCTACACCTTCGATCTCGAACTTGCGACTTTTAGATTGGCATGCAAGATGCATAGCTTCACCATGCGATTTTTATCGGACGGTTCCTTTGATTTCATTGACTATTTTGTTCAGGAGTCCACCCAGCACTTCCAGTCCGATTTTTGCGATTTGTCCTTGCGATTTCTTCGATCCTGTGACTTTACGAGATCTCCAGCCAGGTTTGACTGAGGACAGTCAAAATTTCAGTGGAGAGTGAGATGATACGCACCGTACGATCCTGGCCTCCAATTCGATATATCTCACGATTCTATGCGATTCACATCAATCCGACACTCTTCGACCTTGCGATCAAGTTGCGACTATTGCGATCATCTGCGACTTCGGAGTTCTTTAGTTATCGCATTTCGAAGTATTTCCTTTGTTTTCTTTGTTCTACTTTCTTATGCATCGTCCCCTATACTCTTCCTTTATGATACATATGCCCCTCTCTCTTATATCCCCATATATTATACTCCTTTCATCCCTCTTCCTTTGTCCTTACAGCTTATATACCTCCATGTATGAGCCACTAGACAGAGAACACAGAGAACCCCCAGACAATCCAGATACACCATCCTTCCCCCTTCGTCTCAGAGCCTATCCTTAGTCCTAGACCCAGTCCCTTTGCTTTATATTATCTTCTCTCACTGTCCGACCCTTCCATTTCACTGCGACTTTCTTATTTTTATCGCACCTCTTCGATTTTTATCGCAACTCTCTTATTTTTATCGCACCACTTCGGCTTTTATCGCAGCATTTATATTGAGTGTCTCACACCCTTCTCTTCCTTTACTTTCCCCTTCTATTCTAGTGTAGGCTTTCTGAAACTTCCTCGCACCTTTCTTAGCAGTTCCTAGTTAGATTCCCTTCTTACTACCCCCACCTGCACATCAGCGTACAGGTGCCGTCATGGTGCCAGGATCAAAAGCAAAACATCAACTCCAGCGGGCCCTCTGTGATTATGATGTTGAGGTACGTGGGGAGTTTCTGCTATTTATGTTGCTGATCAATTATCATAGCATTTGCTCGCCACCATGACCAGAGCACCCAACCTTTTTCTCAATGAGCTACGTTTGGACTTACAAGCGAAATGTGGAGTATCGGTATCCCTAAATACAGTGTGGCGGACATTACAAAAAGGGGGATTCACGATGAAGAGGGTATGTGCTTTTTCTAATCCTGCAGCAATGATATTTACACTACAGTCGTCCCAGCTGACTCGGGAAGCGATCGAGTGAAGTGCAGAGCTACGATCAGATTTTGCGGCTCGGATTGGGACCTATGAAGCTAATCAGCTTGTCTTTGTCGACGAGAGTGCAGTTGATCGCCGCACGACATATCGAGGGAGAGCCTGGGCCATCCGCGGGAGGCCAGCTACGCGGAAGGCATTCTTCTGCCGTGGGCGACGGTAATTCTTTCTTTTATTATCATGGGCAGTACTGCTGAGCCTTTTTCTCGTAGCTATTCAGTATTACAGGCAGTGTCTCTCAATGATGGCTTCCTTCATTGTGATATCATCGAAGGCTCATTTGATTCTGATCTCTTCTATGACTTTGTCTCTCGTTTGTTAGATCAGATGTCTCCCTTTCCAGAACCAAACTCCGTGATAGTGATGGATAATTGCTGAATTCACAAAAATCCTGTGATTTTGGATTTGATTACTTCCCGGTGAGCACCCAATGTAAATATGCTTGTAAGTGGCTTATGCTGTTCTCATGGTAGAGGCATGCGATATGAATTTTTACCACCCTACTCTCCCGACTACAACCCAATTGAACTTGCATTTTCCACCATGAAGTATCACCTTCGCCGCAACGGGGAATATGCCCGCCTTGCCATGTCTGAACTCTCGTCAATGGATGTTGTTTGTGTCTTGCTTGAAGCACTATACGAGAGCACTAGTGATGACATCTTTGGGTGGTTCAGGCATTGTGGATATGTGTAGGTGACATCTCTGTCTTTTCCATCGACAAAATTTTCCCCGTTTCCAATCTTTCTATTCTTGTTGTATCGTGGACAATAGGCAGGGATCTGGGGTATTCCGAGCATCTAATTGATATGTTGTAGCATGTGGAACATTTGTTTGTATACTCCTGATCGTTGAATCCGAATTTTGCTTTCAAAAACCATGGGATTCCACGTAAAAAATATGCTTCTTATACTGAATAGACTATATACACAATTGAACAACCTACGACACCCATTTATGCTGCTGGGCACTGCAGGAATCTGCAATGCCAACTGAAATGATGCAAGTTGAAAAATGAAGCCTCAGAGAGGTATACTAAGTCTTGAATGCCATGAGCACCAAGATAGTGTAGCATAGAACAGATTCCAACCATTTTCCAATTGCTAGGATGATACTTGCTCCTCGTAGAGATGCTGCAAAGTGGTGTACCCTGCGAAAAAAGTGATTTATAAAAAGGAGAAATTAGAGTCTAGAAAGTTGCTTGCACCGAGATTATGACCATAGAAGCTCAAATTTTTAACTGCTAGTCAATCGGATGCAAATTGAACAAGATATGGCCATTGCATTCTGGACATGTAAAATGAAGTGTTTTAGTCATGCCGCCAAGTCACATGACAACAACAATAATTGGGATGTTTTGCAATAAATCGCAGTGAATCGCAGCATGTCGAGGCTAGAATAGGTCCAATAGAACGTTTCTGTGCTTAGGGATGTGTGCTGCATATCACCGCGCTGAAACCACGCGCATCCGCATCGACCCAAATGGCGCCATCCACTGGGACTTCCATGGCAACACAAGCTGATGCGTCACCAACAACCCCCACCACCAGCCCCATGCTTCCACTTTCATCAAAAACAACTGCACCCACAGCTGAATGCACCATATTGTTGGCAAGCACCCAAACAATCCCACACCTGCACGAAAACGAGTCCCAGCATTCCCCCCAGCGCCCACCTTCACCGAAAATGAAGACGATCACACCCAAACACGCCACGTCACCATCGTCTACTCAAACGGCCCCACTCCCGCTGGAAAACGCGTCAGAACGCGTCCCGAGTCCCAGTCACGCCCCATACGCGCATGCTACAAACCCACACACACCCAGAACCCAACAAGAGACATGCCGTGCATCTGCCCTCACCCCTCACCCCACGTCCGTGCAAGAAAACGCGTCAGACCATGATTTCAACACAGTGGCACCAGTACCTGACCGATTCACACCCACATGAACCCAAGAGCCCATGCCCGTACAACAAAACGTGTCCAGACACGTCCCAGACCCCACTCCCCTCCTGAACGCATACCCATGAGCGCCTACGCCAGCCCAACATCATGACGCCGCAAGTGCGAATGCCGAGGCCCAACAGCATTGAAACGCGAGCCGATGAGTCCCCGAGACTGGAAAAGGGGGAGGAGGGGGAGGAGGAGGGAGATCACAAGAGGAGCAGAGAAAGGAGGACAATGAGGACAACAGAGATGAGTGAGGAGACACCTGAGACCACGAGGGATGAAGACACAAGCCAACGCGAAAAGATGGCCCAACGAGAGGCCACAAACGGTCCTGTTTGCATGTCCAGCCCCACACCTGTGAATATACCCCCATCCACCTTACCACCCACACGATTCGACTGGGCTGAAGAATCCGCAACAATCCCCATCTACCCCACAATCTCGAGACAAGCCCCACGCAATTTTTCAGCTCTCTGTTCCAACACCATAAAACAACCATTTTCTTCTCTACAGCACCGTGTATGACGACCAGGTATACATCCCCAACCCCGATACACTATTGCAAAAACTTATGGTCCCATGTTCACACGAAGCCACCCGTCTGGCATTGCACCTGGACAACCATCATTACCAAGCACCTTAGCCCACCCAAGCCTACCTCATTTGATCCCAAGCACCTTGACTGGGATCATGATCCCCGACTTTGTGAGTTGAGTAGGGCACTTCAGGCCCTATGTTGGATCAGGCCAGTTTAGTGTCATTTTTTGTTGTGTTCTCAGTTTCCTTTTTGATTTTACCTTTTGATTTTTTCTTCTGTTTTGTTTCTCTTTTCATGTTGTGACGAGGACGTCGCTTTGTTTCGAAGGGGGAAGATGTAGTAGTAGGACTATATGTAGTCACGTGACTGTTGGGATTACCTAGTTTAGTCATGTAGTAGACAGACCTTACCCTATCGATATCCCTGCTTATCCAGAGCCTCGCGATAGCTCTAGGACTCCCCAGCCCACTCCAATGTCCAGTCATGTCCAAACATGTCCAGTCACGTCCAAACACGTCCAGTCATGTCTAAACACATCTGAAACACATCCAGCCACATCTAAACATGTCCAAAACACATCTAGCCACATTTAAACATGTCAGTGGCATTTAAAACACATCCCACTATGTCTAAAGACATGTAGTCACCTCTAAACACTTCCAATCACATTTAAAAGATGTCCAGTCATGTTCAAAACATATCCACCAAGCACATCTAAAACATATCTAATCTCACTCAAACACACCCTAATTAAGTTGTAATATATCTATTGCAGATTACCTGTTGACATCCATGTACATTCAAATAATATAAAGTGTTCAGTCAAGCTAGATTTGCAATATTTCAAAACAAAGCTTCGGACAACAAAGGATTGGTTACACCATTCCTAACCAAGGCTTTGGACTAGCAAAGGTTATAGTAAAGAGACAACAGTTATACTATTTTCAAAATAAAGCTTCGGACTAGTGAAGGTAATAGTAAAGGTTATATATGCACTCTACTTCAAAATCAAGCTTCGGACTACTAAGGATGCACCTTAGTGGTTTGATAGCAATAGCCTTGGATATGTCAAGTACATGAGAATGTTTACTATGACTGGACGTGTTTTAGATGTGTTTAGACATGATCGAACATGTTTAGACATGACTGAACATAATTAAACACATAAATAAATGTGTTTTGAATGTGATTGGATGTTTTTGAATGTATTTTAGATATAATTGTTTTTGTTTTTGATAGTGTTTAAGAATAACTAAACATGTTTAAATTTATTTGGAGTGTAGTTTGAGATATAATATGCATTATTGATGTGACTGAATGTAGATGTGGTGTTGGATATTATGATGTGTTTACATTTGTTTTAAGTGTGGTTGCATATTTAAATCTATTGTGACATGAATAAGAAAAAGTGTTATCAATAAGTGTGGGAATAGACAAGAGCAACAAGGTCAGAATGGGAATGAGAGACTACTTGAACTGTATTATGTAATCTAGCTACTGACTATGTGGTCCAAGTATTTGGATATTCTAATAATAAGATAGACAAAAATGTTGCAATAGTAGTATGTTGATATGATAAATCATAAATATCAATTCTAGGCAACCTCATGACAATTGCTAACAACAAACCCTGGTCATCTAATAACAATTACCAATGAAAATCCAAAGCAAATTAATGACAAGTATTAATAACGACAATCTAATGACAAATTCTAATGACATTAGCTAGATCTAATGATAAACTCAAGACATTCTAATGACAAAAACTGGAAGTTTTTGCTGTAGAATTGTCATTAGCAATTGTCACTGAAGTCTATAGTATAATACACTATTGGTCTGTGGCACTTGCCTTGTTATTGTAATTAAAGTTGTAGCTATCCTCTTGTACCCTCTCCCACCTATTATTAATGAAAATGCATTGTTTGTCATTGTCCTGTCATTATCATGAAAACATTGTCATAAAATGAATGACAGGTCTTTTATTAAAGTGCATGGGATTATACTCATGTCCTATTATGGCAATGTCCTATTTTATTATTATAGCTGGTAGGCACCAGTGAACCATTGACAAGCCTGTCATTGATTAGCCTAAACCATTAACAGGCCTGTTATTGATTTGCCTAAACCATTGACAAGCCTGTCATTGATTAGCCCCAAACCATTGACAGGCCTGTCATTGATTACCGGGACTTATACACTATGGCTACGTGGTAACTACCTGTATATTGTGAAAGAGAGAGTACCCAACATTGTCGACAGAGAAGTTGAAATGATGATACTTCTTTAGAAAGCGCTTGGAGTGGAGAGCAGGATGACTAAGGGGAGGGAGAGCGTGATGAAGTGGTTCCGGAAAACGACCAAGATTGACAAGAACAAAGCCCTCCAGAGTGTATGAGGAAAACCTCAGTTAGACCGAGGTGATCTAAGAGAAGAGGGGCAGACGAGGAAGTGGATTTATGATGGATAAAAGTTTAGGGTAGGCTTTACTTCCTTAAATGGATGTTCTTTTGTTCTCGTAGTCTAGAACCAAATCACGTGCATGCCGGAGGTTTGATACCAGTTCCCAGGTATTTTCATCAGCAGGGTAGCCTCTCCATTTCACAAGGTGTTCCTTTTTGCAGCAGTGATAACGATGATCAAGAATGGCTTCGACTTCGTATTCCTCAGTCTCATCAATGACATCAGGAGGAGGGCGAAGCGTGTTGCTAATAACTGGTGGATGTAGTTCATCATTAATGTCAGCAGGTTGCAATCAGGAAACATGGAAAATGGGGTGAATCTTCCAGGAAGGCGGAAGTTGGAGTTTGTAAGCTACTGGGGAAATGTGATCAATGATGGGAAAAGGTCTGGTATGTCGGACATCAAGTTTTTTTGTGGGTCTCCCTGTGTTAAGGTTTTGGATGTCGAGCCATATGAGTTGTCCTATTTGTAAGTTGAGGTGTTTACGTTGTTTGTTGGCAAAGTGTTTCATGTTGTCGGTGGTACGTTGTAAAGAATGTTTGGCATGAAAGCGAGTGTTTTCAAGAGTCATAAGAAAATCGTTAATGGAGGGATTGTTGGATTCTGGTTTGTCGATGGAAAGTAGTGTTGCCGAAGTTCAGTTCGGTCTGGTTTTCTGACTTTTTTGGAAAACTGAAACTGAAACTGCCGGTTCAGTTCAGCCTTTGGCCAAACCTGAACCGGAACCATGTCAAACGGTTTCGACGTGTTTGGTCTGCATTCAAACGTGGTTCGAACAACGAACCACCCCTCAAATTCCTTGCAAGCTGCAGCACCACGTCAATTGACATGGGCCTGGGATTGCAAGGAGCCAGGGGGGGCAAGGGGTATATAATAATATAATTTTATTAATTTTATTAATTAAATACTACAATATAATTTTTTTAAGGGGATCGACGGGGTTTTGAACCACTTATATAGGGATTTACACAGCGCACAGACCATGTGACTTTATTTGGTCACTGGGTGCCAATCAACAAACGCGGTCGCGCGTCTCTGGCTCAGACACCAACCCACGCATCACCAGCACCAACACCACATGCTGAGGACACCACCACCACCACCACCACCACCACCACTACCACCACGACAATGACGAGGACGAGGACGACGAAATCACAAGGACGACAAGGATGACGACAACGGGGACAAGGACAATAACGGACACAGCAGGATGGTGGTGCACCCACCCCCACTGCTAAGATAAGTGTTTTTTTACTTGCTCCATGTTTGTTGAGCACTCACACACCCCTCAGCTCCATGACCCGACATGGCAGCCTCATGGCAATCCCAGCAGCAGCAGCAGCAGCAACAGCAGCAGTAGTGCCATGGCAATGGGCAGCAGCAACGTCAGACACCGACAACGACAATGACGACAACGACAACGGCGACGACAATGACAATGACAGGGATGACAACGACAACAATGGGGATGACAACGACAACAATGGGGACGACAACAATGACAATGACAATGATGGGGATGAGGACAAGGACAAGGACAACGAGGACAACGATGGCCACCACCCTCCCTCTCCCCTCCCCCTCCCCCTCCCCCTGCTCCCTCCCTCTCCCACTCTCCCCACCATCCCTCCTCCCTTTCCCACTCTCCCCTCCCCCTCTCCCCCTCTCCCCCTCTCCCCCTCCCCCCACCTTTAATACTTAGTTATTTTTATTATATATTAATTAATAAATACATTTCATGCTAAACTGGTAACCTGCGGATAACTTGTACCTACCGCAGGTTACCGGCTGATGCCTAATTGGTTCACATGCAGTTTGAACCCCATGTCAGTACCAGAACCACAAACTGAACCCACGGTTCGGTTCAGCCAAAGTGCTGAACTGGAACCGAACCGGAAGTTCAGTTCATGGTTCAAACCGGGTTCGGATCAGTTCCGAACCAAACTTCGGCAACACTAATGGAAAGGGGAGTGATCGGATGGCGTTCTTGATCTAAGTAAAAAGGAGAGTAGCCGGTGGAAGAATGTTGCCGATTATTATATGAGAACTCAGCCTGTGATAACCATTCGGACCAATCAGTTTGCATAAAATTGGTGTAGAGCTGGAGATATTGTTCAAGATCTTGATTGGTTCATTTGGTTTGGCCATCGGTTTGTGGATGATAGGCGGTGGAAAGTGCTGTTTCAATACCAAGTAATTTATTGAGTTCCTGAGTGAATTTGGCAATGAATTGTGTTCCATGATCAGAAATGATCTTCTTCGGCCAACCATGTAATTTCCAAATGTGGTTGCGGAAAAGTCGAGCAGCGCCTGCTGCAGAGAGAGCAGAAGTTGTTGGAATAAAGTGAGCACATTTCATGAATCAATCCACTATGACAAAGATTGCATCAAATCCAAGGGAAAGGGGTAACTGCATAATGAAATCCGCAGCAATTTCTTCCCATGCGGTGGACACCAGAGGAAGGGGATGAAGGAGTCCTGTAGGGTGCGAACGTAAAATTTTAGTGCGTTGACAATCAGGGCAGGAATGAATGAAATTGGAAACATCTCTGTGGATTTGATCCCAGACATAAGAGCGAGAAATCAATTCGCAAGTCTTTTCTATTCCAGGATGCCCAGCATGAGGTGGTGAGTGAGTCGAACGAATAATCTCAGTCCGCAGAGAAACAACCTCGGGGACAACTATACGTTCTCTGGCATCTCTAACTAGACCATTGATGAGGGACCATCAGGAAGAGGGATCAGAGAGTTTAAAGGAGATGTGAGAAGGTAACGGCAAAGGATAGCGAAGTCAGTCTAAGAATCTAGGAGAGGATAAATTAATGATTGCATTGATAAAATGATGTTCCAATAACAAAGCTTTATCCTTATTGTCTAGACCATCAGGAACATAATCGGGCTGTCAAGATAAACCATCAGCCCTATTGCGCTTTCCTGGAATATGTTCAATGCAGAAGTCGAATCGACTGAGAAATTCCGACCATCGTGCCTGACATGACAAGGTGTGATTTGTCATG
Source organism: Hygrocybe coccinea (assembly GCA_963555575.2). Lineage (NCBI taxonomy): Eukaryota > Fungi > Basidiomycota > Agaricomycetes > Agaricales > Hygrophoraceae > Hygrocybe > Hygrocybe coccinea. Next base: position 2,799,073 of record OY741991.2, read on the forward strand.
GAGTATTTGAGAGCTTGGTTGTTGGAGCGAATGGTGACAGTATGATTGGCTCCTTCAAGCAAGTGTTGCCAGTGTAAAAGGGATTTAACAATAGCGAGAAGTTCTTGATCAGGAGTGGAATAGTTTCATTCTGCAGGGGAAAGGGAAGCGGAATAATAACCGATAGGATGTAGTTTATCATCATGTTTTTGCATAGGTACGGCGCCAATTGCAAATCCGGAGGAGTCGGTTTCGAGGATATAGGGTAGATCTAAACAGGGAGCTTTGAGAATTGGTTCAGAAGTGATAGCTTGTTTTAATTTATCGAATGTGGATTGACAGTCAGAAGACCAAGTGAATTTAACGTCTTTTTGTGTGAGTTGATGTAAAGGTTGAGCAATGGAAGAAAAGTCTTTTACGAATCTGCACCAGAAATTCATTGTGCCAAGGAATGATTGTACATCGTGAAGGCGTTTTGGAGTTGGCCAATCAGAGATCAATCAAATCTTGGTGGGGTGAATAGCTATTTCCCCATGAGAGATAATTTGTCCAAGATATCAAATGGAATCTTTCTCGAATTGACATTTGACAAGTTTGCAAGAGAGGTTATTCTCTCGCATGATGTTGAGTACATGTCGGGTATTCGTTTCAAGTTCTTCAGGAGTATCTCCTAGGATAATAATGTCATCCATGTAAATGAAGACACAACCTGTTGCGAGAACATCATGAAATCAAATATTCATCATTCGTTGAAAGGTGGCGGGGGCATTGCAGAGTCCAAAGAACATAACAGTAGGTTCAAAAAGACCACAGTTCATAATGAATGCAGCTTTCCATTTGTCTCCATGTTTAATCCGAATATTGTTGTAACCCCAGCGAACATCGATGACTGTGAAGTGTTTCGCTGATTGAAATTTGGGCTGTTGAAGAATTTCGGATAGGAGAGGGAGCAGATAGCGATCGCCAACTGTGTGGGCGTTGAGATAACGATAATCCTGGATCAGAACCTAAAGCGTTAATTTCTTCAACCTTGTTTACGAAAAAGAAGGGGGCAGCTTGGGGTGACTTAGAAGGTCGTATTCATCCTGTCGAAAGATTTTCTTCTAGAAACTTATTGAGTTCGACTTGTTCTTGAGGAGATAAGGAGTAGAGTTTTCCGCATTGTGGTGTGAAGGAGTCTTTAAGATTGATAGCATGATCTAAGTCGGAATGTGTGGGAAGTTTGTCGAAAGACTTTCTAAGAAAGATGTCTTCATAATCCCAATACTTCTCTGGTATGAACGCTTTCATATCTTCTTCAATCGTTGTAGTACATGAAGTATCTCTGAGTGAAATGCTGTTAATCATGTGGAGGATTTGATCTCATTTGAAAGAAAAATACTCATCATCGGATCCGAGATCAACCGAAGCAATGAATTCTTCATAAGGATCCAAAGGAGTGTCGACTCTTGATTCATACATCGAATCCACGGTCAGGGATGTCGAAGGAATTCCCTTTTGAAATATCTCCAGGGTTTTGTCTATGACACCAGTGTGTGGATTGTGTTTTCGAATCCAAGGGAAGCCAAGAATGACATCAAAATTGCCGATGGAGGAAACCTCCAAATCAAGGCGTTGATACGCACCGTACGATCCTGGCCTTCAATTCGATATATCTCACAATTCTATGCAATTCACATCAATCCGACACTCTTCAACCATGCGATCAAGTTGCGACTATTGTGATCATCTGCGACTTCGGAGATCTTTAGTTATCGCATTTCAAAGTATTTCCTTTGTTTCCTTTGTTATGCTTTCTTATGCATCGTCCCCTATACTCTTCCTTTATGATACATACACCCCCCTCTCTTATATCCCCATATAGTATACTCCTTTCATCCCTCTTCCTTTGTCCTTACAGCTTATATACCTGCCTGTATGAGTCACTAGACAGACATCCCCCAGAGATCCCCCTTTGTCTCAGAGTCTACCCTTAGTCCTAGACCCAGTCCCTTCGCTTTATATTACCTTCTCTCACCATCTGATCCTTTTATTGTGCTGTGACTTCTGATTTTATCACAATTCTTCGATTTTTATCACAACTCTTTGATTTTTATCGCAGCTTTTTGATTTTTGTCGCAGCTTTCTGATTGAGTGTCTCACACCTTTCTAGTCGTTCTCTTTCTTCTTCTATCCTAGAGTAGGCTTTCCGAAACTTCTTTGCACCTTTCTTAGCAGTCATACAGTTAGATTCCCTTCTTACTACCCCCACCTGCGCATCAGCATTCGGAATATGATGGTGGCGCAAAAAGATTGACATCACAATAAGAATCGATGGGGCCGTCTCAGTTGGGTGAGCCATCGATGTTCTGTATGGGTATCGGGGATTCCAGATACTGCTGAGAGAGACTGTTGTTCTCGACAAAGGAGTGATCTATAAAAAGACCAGAAGCGCCAGAATCAATAAGAACATGGACAGGAAACTTTTTGCAAGTATCTATAGTTTCAAGATAAAGTGTGACCGAAAAAGTGTCATTTGAAGAAACTAAAGAGCCTAGACAGCGATAAGAAGATAGTCCATATAAAGAATTGTCCGGTAAATCATCAAAGATATCCGAACAAGATGATGTATCTAATGTCTCATAGAAAGTATTTCCCAAAGAACTTGCTTCTTTCATCTCTTTTTCATCTTTTGTAATTGCACGTATAGTGTGAGTGCATTTGTTCCGTCCGCGATCAGAGCGATTGTTGCTGCAAGGGGTGGTGGTGAGAGAGAGAGAGGATGAAGAGGTGTGATTAGGGCAAGCATTAGCCCAATGATCTTTGGAAGCGCATATAATGCACTGTCCTGCAGCCTTTCATTGTGCAGTGATAATAGGGTCAACCGCTTCTGATTTGACGCGAGAAGTAGATGGTGTGGAAGATGCAGAGGAAGTGGATGGTTTAGACGAAGACGAAGGTTTGGAAGACTCTTTTTTCTTTCCTTCTGCTTTGGTAGACGAAGTTAATGCAAGAAGTTCATGATATTGTCGGTCAAAGCGTCGAGCATAAGTCTTCCATCCTGCGATAGTGTTTGGCATAGTTTCAAGACAATAAATGCTAGTAACAAGTCCTGAATTTAATCCATCTTTAAATAGTCCAATAAGTGCCTCATCATTAAAACCTGTATTAGCCTTGTATTCTTCGAACTTGACAATGTATTCGTCAGCCATGAGCTTTCCTTGTTTAACGTCCTTGATTTTGAGTCGTGCCATTGCGGATTTGTCAAGGTCTCCAAATGAAGTATGAACGTCAGTTTTGAATTGATCCCAGGTATATGTCGCCCAAGGGATCGACGTTGTCTTGTTCTCTGCCCAGGATAAAGCGCTACCAGACTTCATATAAGATAATCCCAGGATTATTTTCTGTGCATCGGTATAAGCTTGAGTGTGAAGAAATAGTTTGCATTGATGGAGAAACTTGTTGACATTATTGGATTTACCATCAAAGTCTTCAGGTTTGGTGGGCTTAAGGACTGGAGCAGCAGGAGCAGGGGGAGGAGGAACAATGGGAGCAGCAGCTGCAGCAGCACGAAGGACAGCAATTTCGGCATTAGCATTGTTGAGATCTTGTTGAAGGAGGTTGACAGTTTGAATGAGGTTTTGAAGTTCAGCAGCAAGATCGGCCATTGGTAACGAAGAAGAAGATGCAGATGGAGGAGGCGAAGGGGAAGGTGGAGGAGGTACTGGACAATGAGAGGATAAAGATGGATCTGGAGAAAAGCGAGGGGCAAGACCAAAAGTGGTTTGCAATCAAGTGCAAGGAGCAATGGTGGGCTACGTGCGGTGAAGGAGATTCTAAAACTGTCATGCAACGAGGTTAAGCCAGAAGCTTTACTTCACAAGTGGATGAGATTATAGAAGCTTAATGTTTGAAGACGTTACTTTCGAGGTGTAAAGCAAGTTGATATGAATTTTAGAATCCAAAGTACATGCAGTAAACTACAGGCTATATATATGCAAGTAGAGAAAGAGGCTGTGTACTACAGATAAAGGAAAGAATAAAAGGAGTAAAAGAAGGCTATGTGCCTCAGAACAGTGAAGGAAACATATATGGAAAAGAAGGCAGTGCATATAGCATAAGAGGAATGAATAAGCAGAGGGAAAAGGCATGAATGAGTTGTATAAGACGACTAAGCAGAAGGGAATGGGCATATGTGGTAATGCAGATGACGAAGAGGAAGAAGAAGGAAAAGAAAAGAAAGAAAAAGTAAAGGAAGGACAGTACCGTAACAACTCAGCATGCTTACAAATGAAGCTGATCATGATCAGTGTTGCTTTCCATAAAATAGTCATGCTCAATGTTGATGACAACAAGCATGCATGTCAATAAGTGATGGGCAGGGCCATGGCAACAGTTGACAGGAGGCCCAGCCCAGCAGTACCCTTGTTCCTGAGTGCAGAAACACACTATCTCCAGTGTCCAGGATGCTAAAATTTTCTAAGTACTTTATAGCTATTGAACATTATTGAAAGAGGCCCTAGCTATGATAAATACCCTCTAGTTAGAGGTGTCAGCCAAATAGGATGTAACCTCTAATTAGAGGGTTAGGGTGGGCTTCACAGGTGAAATTCATTGAAATGTGTGAAACACAGCCCTAAATTGGACAAACAGTATATGAAAATTTTCACCATGAATTCACCCAGTTATAGGTATTTTCACAACCAAAGACTGTAATTTCAACCTAAAAGCATGTGAATTATTGCACATTTTGGTGTGAAATTTTAGTTGAAATTCATGGGGTTCTGAGTCCACAGTGGGTAGACTTTAAAAAACAATTGCTTCAAAAATTGTGGGGTGGGAATTATTACAGCGGATTTCAAAAATGTAGTCCACACCAACTTTTTTTTTTTTTTTTTTTTGAATGTCCGACTGGTAGCCAACCATGCAGTAACGCGCGGATTAGGAAATATAGACTTAGATAAGATTTGAATATTTTGTATTGGATCTCATGAAATGCTGTACCATTTTACATGATGTGAGAGAGAAAGTTTATCTATTTTATGAGGGCTAGTCTCTCCCACATTTACTTCCTGAAAATATCTAGTGTTTTGAAGGTTGTAGGTGAAGTATATTGGTGAATGTTGTCAAATACTTCTTGAGATCAAAGAAATGTATAAATATTTGTTGTGGTTTTTTAGCTCTCTGAACATGGGACAAGTTTCTCCTTAAGACCATGTTGACCTGAGCATTCCTTGTGGAGCTATTAACAAGTCAAGTGGATAACCTAAGATAATGATATTTCACCTATAACCTTCAAAACACTAGATATTTTCAGGAAGTAAATGTGGGAGAGACTAGCCCTCATAAAATAGATAAACTTTCTCTCTCACATCATGTAAAATGGTACAGCATTTCATGAGATCCAATACAAAATATTCAAATCTTATCTAAGTCTATATTTCCTAATCCGCGCGTTACTGCATGGTTGGCTACAGGTCGGACATTCAAAAAAAAAAAAAAAAAAGTTGGTGTGGACTACATTTTTGAAATCCGCTGTAAATGTCGTTAGTTTTATCCTTTTATCAGTCAAGGTGATCTTGCAATGGCGGGTGTTTTGATAACTTGAATGCCATCATACGTGCACATTGCAATGTTCTCGACCGTCTTTTTTTTACATGATTTGTTTAGCTACGAACGGCCTTCATTTTCTCCTGGAATTCTTCGACCGCTGCCCGAATCGCTTCGTTCTTGTCTTTCTCACAACTGTCTTGATACTCCCTGGAGTCCCTCAATCCCACCCATGCCGTCCCTTCAATCACTGCCCACCATTCTTCTTGATATGGATGATACGGTGCTCCTGCGTATCCCCAAGGCTTGGCAGTGTAAGGATGAAGGTATGGATTCAGCACCTCCGCCATGCTCGGGTTGACAGGTCCTGTGAAGTGCACAATATTCGGATTTTTCATGTTCTCCAATTGCAGGCTGTGGCGATCGGAGGAGGGAAGCACAGCGTACGTACCCAAGCCTTGCGCGTTCCATGTCAAATCGAGTGAAATCCAATTATCCGCGAAATGAACGTTCAAGGCGTCCTGATCTCGAAACCTAGAGTCTTTCATATTCCACGCCAACTGCTCCAGGTCATGTGCTCTCTTTCTAACTTTTGCTAAATCCAACACCATGACCCCTGCATTGAAATATGATCCTTTCGTAATATCGTCGTGGCCCATTGGAAAGCCTACGTCCACAACGGCTCCAATCTCTCGTCCTTGCAAGTCAACGTCCCACAAGCCCTCTAAGCTCGCCCGCACCAGTATATCTGCGTCGAGATATAAAACCTTCTCCACGGGAACTATCTTGAGAATGTCCAACTTTGCCCATACGACTCCCATATTTTTTGCGAAGCCAGTCTTGGGCAAGGGAAGGAACATCAGTGTTACGTCGTTCCCATTTGGCACAGACAATCGAATTCTTTCTTTCTCTGTTTCTAGCAGCCCACAGTCAACGACGTAGATGGTGATCCTCCTTTGTGTGTTGTTAACTGCGCTTCGGATGGCCACAGCTGCCGCCACTGCGTACCGCGAATCAATCGTGAGAACGACATTGATTCCGTAACCGAATGCGCCGGCAAGGCTGTTATCATTTTTGTTTTTCATGACGAAGCCCACACGCATATCGGTTATTTTCTTCAAAATCATCTGGTAGTGTGCTGGGCCAGATAATCGTTCATATTCGCCCTCGTGCAACTTCATGAAGGAGTCGATTCCGCGCTTGGGATGATGCAAACTGTCCGGTGGTTCCTTGTCCCAGTGATAATCATCAAAGATGACGATGGCATCTTTCCTAGCCAAACGCCAAACAAGTTCGCCATCAAGAAAGGTGTCCGCCGCTTCGTGACTTCCGTCTATATAAATCCAGTGGAACCCGGGGTTTGCGGATGACAGCTCTTCTTCCAGAAGAGCTAACAAGGCGGGTACACTGAATTCGTCCATGATTCGGAACTTTTTTCCCGTTAAAGAGAGATTGTGATTGATTTTAGCGTAACGATCGCGTCCAGCAGGAGTGTGCATGAGGTCAAAGTGGTCAATGCATATGATCTCGCCGCCGTCCCTGCAAAGCTCTCGCAAGAGGAAGACTGTTGGCCCAAAAAAACATGTCAGCTCTTGTATTGGAATAAATGAAGCACTCCTTACCTGCAGAACGTCCTTCCCAGGAGCCAATTTCGAGTATTCGTGGAGCAGGAGACTCGACCAGGGGGACTAGAGCCGTCCATGTATCAACATGACCGGAGAACCAATCTTGGGTAGGAGTGAACTCGAAATCTCGTTTTTCCTCCGAAGAGTTGACGTTGGAAGGTGGAGACATGGTGATTGATTGCAAAGTATCCTTGCGAGTAAGATGCTTATCTTTCCTTAGGGGGATGGTTCCACTGACTTTCAGATAGTTTTTACATCTGTGGATTGTGGGAGCTATCGCCCTGATATATACACCTCAGATGACTGGTTGCACACGCCTTTGGTACGCCGACTAATCCGTTGTCAATCTTCTGTCAAACAAGAAAACGCCATTAGAGATTAGCGCCCAGAAATAATTTACACGGAACTCCTCTACAATCCATTTCCTTGGGGATCATGGTATCATAGCATTTCACCGCAGGAAAATGCGTTTATTGCCCGGATGCTTCTTCCTGAGGTGACGAAGCGCCCATATTGACGCCCAGTGAAGATTACAATTACCAATTTTTCGGGATCCCCGTCACGCAATGTCGTCCTCCCGATGGCACTTGTTATACATCGGTTCTGGGCTATTCTCGGTCATTCCCTCTCCGAAAACTCTCCATGGTTTGTCAATAGCTTGAATTTCCGAAATCTCGTCCCTGTTACAGGCAGCCGGTAATCCTGAAGATCAGTGTACGGAAGTATTTCGGGCAGTTTACAAGTAGCCGTTCCAATCAACATTGTGGGACTGTAGTGGTTTGTGCCCTTATTTAAATGTATCACGTTTGGAGCTTATCTTTCTTTTTCAGCGGTCAAAATATCCATCCCTCAATATATTTGAACTTGTAACACTCAAGGATGTCGTGTCGAGCTGTGGAAGGTCATGCTGTGCGTTCTGGTCCTTGGCCGAGGTAACCAACCTGTGTTGCCGCTGTTGGTCGAACCCTCGATTTCAGGTTAAGAATTGCCTTTCTTCAATCCGGAACTTATTTGTATTACTTTTCTTAGAATTCTTCCCGTTGTCTGGTTGTCATTCATCTCGGTCTTCTATTCATTCTCCATTTTTGACAGGACAACATCCCACCCCACTCTTGCAGGCTTCGCGGTGCTGTCACGAGGCTTGTAGGTCATTGGCCGGAATAATGATACTCCAACCATCTATACCTTGGCGCTATTGTTTTTCTAGGGTGACTTGACAGGACAGCACTTAATCAATGCTGACTAAATCAGGACCAAACTCTACTCCACGTATAAAAGCCAGCGGGTGGAATGCCCGCTAACCACAGTGATGATGGACGCTCACAAGGACGAAGTTATACTTGTCGCGGGCGGCAACGGCTTCATTGTACGGGCTTTACGTTTCTTTTGATGACAGCACTTTCCTGACTATTTATCACTCCAAGGGTTCACATGTCGCTCGTCAGTTGCATAACCGAGGCTACAATGTCCATATTGCAGACATTGTCCCAACTTCTTATTTTACTACTCAAATATGCACGCGCCTGCATGTCGGAAACCTTTGTGATCCTGCTTTCTGCACCCTGACCGTCCAGGGCGTTCACACGGTCCTCCACTTTGCAGCGAATATGGGTGGAATGGGGACGATCCATAAAGCAAACGAATTCGCCATCTATTCGGAAAACCACACCATGACACTAAATCTTCTTGCGGCTTCTGTTGCTGCTGGTGTCAAGAAATTCCTCTACGCTTCTTCGGCTTGCGTATATCCTGAATCCTTGCAAGACATCAACAATATGGATATTTCTCTCCGTGAAACGGATGTCTGGGCGAACACTCCACCTAATCCCCAAGGCCTTTATGGACTCGAGAAACTCGTCTCCGAGCTTGTCCTTCAGCATTACAAATCTACTCTCGATACCCGTATCGCTCGATTCCACAACGTCTACGGTCCAGGAGGTGCATGGAAGAATGGTCGCGAAAAGGTACCTGCGGCTCTGTGTCGAAAGGTATACGCTACCAAGTTGGCGCAGTCTTCTGCTGCCATCGAGATCTGGGGAGATGGTTCTCAGCGCCGTAGCTTCCTTTACATCGATGATTGTGTTGAAGCTGTGATAGCTCTTCTCCGATCTGACTTGACGGAGCCAGTCAATATCGGTTCCAATCATTCCGTCAGTATCAAGGATCTTGCCACCCTTGCATTGCGAATCGCCGATATTGACGACTCGCGTGTCCAATTTCAATTTGATCTCACAAAGCCTGTCGGAGTTGCTTCGCGAAACTCCAATAACGAGTACATTCGCGAACATCTGGGATGGACAACGACAACATCGTTGGAAGATGGGATGCGGACCACAGGCGAATGGATCAAAGATCAAATGTGTATTCTTGTCGAAGCGCTAGATGACACGAATCGGAACACTATTCTCCAAAACCTGCAACGCAGTCAGCTTGTGGAACTTGAGTCAGAGAACGTTACCTTTGCGGTGTTGCTGCCAATCACTTCCCACGGGTTGAATTCCCCAGGAGATTGTCTCACGAACTTAACAGATTTTGGCCGATCCTTAAATCGAACAACATGGCGTGACACCCATCAGCTTGGAGGAACGCGTTTTCGTCTCCAAGTCTACCTTGCTATCGACCGTGATGACGAGTTTCTTCTACCATCAAACTGCGAGAACAAGGCCGCGATCAACTTGCGAAATACTGGGATAATTGATATTATTACCCTCATTTGCGATTATCCGAGAGGTCACATATGTAGCCTTTGGAGACACTCCGCTCGCCGAGCATGGGAAGACAACTGTGACTACTTTGTGTTGATGGGTGACGATGTAGTCTTGGAAGATGAAGGATGGATGCGTGATGCGCACGCCTCATTTCTAGAAATGACACAGGATGCAAATGCACCTGTAGGCTTTGGCTGTGTCGCGTTCACAGACACGAGTTTCCCTGGTATGCCTACCTTTCCGATTGTTCATCGCACACACATGGATATTTTTGGTGGAGAAGTTGTGCCGAAGATCTTCATCAACCAGGACGGCGATCCCTATCTCTTCCAGCTCTACCGTCGATGGGGATGCTCACACATGTTCAACTCCCGGATTCGCAACCGACTCGGGGGAAGTGAGATTGCCAGATATAACAAGGAACACGCAACGGATTGGACGTATGACACGCTGAATACGGCAAGCTCTTGTGTCGAGAGCTGGCTCCATGATAACTGTCATGACGTGCAGCGAAGGCTTACACTGGACGTCGTTATTCCTTGCTACCGCGTTCAGCTCCCATTTCTTGATAACATTTTGCAACTGCAGTCTTCCCGGACTTGTGCAGTCATGTTCATCATCATAATTGATGATCCAACTTCTCCACACATCGCGAAGCTTGAAAGGCAGTACGGCCATCGCTCAGATGTTCGTATCCGGATCAATGCAGAAAACGTCGGTGCATCGGCGACCAGAAATCGAGGTATGAAGGAGTCTGCCGCTGAATGGGTACACTTCTTGGATGACGATGTACGCCCTGAACCGAATCTGCTCCTCGAGGCTGAGAAGGCCATTAGAGCGCATTCAAATGCTGCTGGACTCGTTGGAAACACCCAATTTCCTTGCGCGGAAACCGTTTTTACGGTAGCGATCCATCTGTCAGGGGTTGTTTACTTCTGGGATATCGCAACCAAGATCGTCACTGACGTCCCGTGGGGCGTTACTGCCAATCTCCTCGCCCAACGCAGCAAAGACGGGGTATTGTACGACCTTGAATTCCCCAAGACTGGAGGAGGAGAGGACATTGATTTTTGTCGGAGGAAGAGGGAAGTCTCGTTGAGAGAAGGCGGAGAACCCTTCCACGCTGCACCGAACGTCATCGTCACTCATCCTTGGTGGTTTGGAGGCAAGAGATCTTATCGGCGCTTTTATATGTGGTCGGTGGGAGATGGCAGACTCATCAAGAAATACCCCAAGCTTACATATCGTGATGTAGCGCCAAATAGCGCCGAACTCCTCCTTTTTTGCATGACTCTTTGCATGGTGGGAGGAGCGGTCACACTTATCGGCAATGACGGGGGAATTTTCATGTTTTCACTCAAGGCGATGGTTGCTGTGGTCATTGCAAATATTGTGCATGATTGCTATCGCCACCTATGGAGGGACGCAAAGAGGACTGCTTCCATTAATACTACGATTCAAGGCATTTGGTGGACACTAGCGGTTTTGGACGGTTCGCTATTGCGGATGGTCAGTGAAGCTGGCCGCGCTGCAGGCATAATTGAAAGGGGAGATTTCATGCTCTTGGGTAAGAGGTTCGACTGGTTTGCTGGACGAGCTGGGAATGGACCAAGGGACGAAGAAATTTTGAATAACTTACAGCGGATGGTGCTCTTTGTCGCGCTTGTGGCACTTTTCTTGTATTACACGTGACCTGTAATGTTCTCACGCCACATGAAATTTTATGCGCGTCCATTTTCCCAAGACAGAACTCCTTTTTCTGGTCTTGGACTTTTAGCAGTATGACCCGTCGTGCAACACGGCAATCACACAAAGCATCTCCATCGGTAACGTCAGGAACGCCCACAACAAATGCTTCGCCTATCTTTAGCAGTAGAACTTCTGTCCTGTCTGAAACTCCACCAACGTCTGACAACACCGACCTCGCGGTCGCAACCAGTGCCATGAAATCAAGGAAACGCGCAGCAAAAAGCGACAATTATACGGAGGGACGACAAGGGACCACTGTAACATTGCCTACAAAACGAAGAATAGTCTCCAGAAATGCATATATTGAAATTCTCGTGAAGAGTGATCCTTTAACTATAGGAAAGGTTCCAGCGAAGGTATTATTTTGCATTTCCCCTTGACCTGGACGCTCAGATAACCCCATCGGGCCTTTATAAAGAGCAAGAGAACATCGGGAGCTCCGACACAAACCGTCACGAAGGATGATGATGATGTTGCCAGCCTACCATCTCATTTTGGATATGACGAAGATATATCAATTGATGAATCAGACGACAGCGGGTCCGAATTTCAAGCGTCTGAAGAGGAATCCAATATCAGTGGGGCCAGCCAAGATAGCGATGATGAACAAATCATGTTGGATGCCGCCGTCCAGTTGTCATTGCCAAGTACACGGTTGCACAATTCTTCGAGCAAGGACGCCGGCCCTTCTTCAAGAACACTGGTATCTTCTAATCCTCATGCCTCCCTTCGTGCAGCCGCTGCCGAACGTCGTCTTATTCGTTCCAAGAATGATGTGGACGGTTCCTTTCATGCAGTATCTGACGTGGGGTCTGAACCGCAGTTATCCTCATCTGATGAAGAGCTCTTGTCTAACCCCAAGGGCAAAGCCAAGGCCAAGAAGAAATCTGTGACAATGTACAATTCTTCTTCCAAGAGAATTATGTCAATCACAGAGATGCGAAAGCAGAGGACTGAGGACCGTAAGCGCCTTGCTCAAGACCGAAAACAGAACAAGATAGAAGAGGCTGCTTTGGCGAGGAAGTTAGGCCGTAAACTGACAATGGTATCTTCCTGTTTTCCTTTCGCCATGCGGCTCTGAAATCACTATAACCAAGGCCGAAAAAACTACCATCGCACTACAGAAGAATCACCCTGAACTTAAAGATGTTTGGGGCGATTTAGCAAAGGCTATACCAATCATCCAACCTCAAAAGGCTGATCAACCGAATAACTTGAAACTAACCCTACTACCTTTTCAACAAGAAAGTCTCTATTGGATGAGGAAACAGGAGGAGGGCATTTGGAAGGGGGGGATGTTGGCCGTATGTATACAATGATCATGCCGGAATCTGATCATTTAGGAATCTGATCCTTCTTCGACATGTTTCAGGACGAGATGGGGTGAGATCCTTTTGAAAATTGAATCCTCTCTTCCCTCATGTTGTCATAGGATGGGCAAAACTATCCAGATTATTGCATTGTTTGTCTCCGACATGCACAAACCAAATCTCGTAGTCGCGTGCGTCTTTTTTGTCAAATGTGACATCCGCTAGAAATTTATCTACTTCATCAGACCAACAGTTGCAGTCGTACAGTGGAGAAATGAAATTGCGGCCCATACAGAAGGAATCAAAGTTCTCATTTGGCACGGCGCTGGAAGGAAATCAGACATTGCAGAGCTCGAAAAATACGATGTGGTATGTCCACCCGCATCATGTTATCATGTCGAAATATTGGAATTTGCACAGGTTATCACTACCTACGCGATCCTCGAGAGTAGTTTCCGAAAACAGCAGCAAGGTTTCAAACGCCAGGGACATATTGTGAAAGAAAGATCTCCATTGCATAAAATCCAGTGGAACCGAATCGTTGTGCGCACTGATTCCACAACTGTCATTCCTTGAGACTTACATCCGCATACAGCTTGATGAAGCCCACAACATTAAAGAGCGCTCAACAAACACTGCTAAAGCTGCCTTCCACCTCCAAAGCAAATACAAGTGGTGTCTATCAGGAACACCTCTACAAAACCGTGTCGGAGAATTGTATAGTCTTGTCCGTTTCTTGGGAGGTGATCCGTTCTCTTTCTACTTTTGTACGTTCTGTCCTCTATATTCTGATTCATGGATGGTGTTGAACTGACGCTCAATAGGCAAAAAATGCGACTGTAAGTCGCTGCATTGGAAGTTCAGTGATAAACGGACCTGTGACGGTACATTCATTCTCATTACCTGTATTCAAGGACTGAACTGAGGGGTGTATGCCTTAGACTGCGGCCATAGCCCCATGGTCCATGTATGTACACATTCACCCCTTATTTTTTCTGCCGTTGACATTTATTTGAACATAGACTTGCTTCTGGAACAATGAAATTTTGACACCTATCCAGAAAAATGGGATGGCAGGCCCTGGAAAGTATGCGTTCAAGAAGCTCAAAATCTTATTAGACCGAATGATGCTCCGCCGAACCAAGGTCTGGTCTGCGATTACAATTCTATAGTATATGTTTTCAACCACCTCATCTTCAGATTGAAAGAGCAGATGAACTTGGATTACCACCAAGAGCTGTAACCGTTAGAAGAGATTATTTTAGTCCTGAGGAAAAAGAACTTTATCTATCGCTGTTCTCCGACGCTAAACGACAATTTACTACCTACCTCGATCAGGGAACTGTCTTAAACAGTGCGGCTTTCTTTTTCTGCCTTTACCTCAACTAACGTCTTACGTTAGATTATTCCAACATCTTCAGCTTGTAAGCTACTAAGTTGATTTGTATTTCCAGGCTCATGCACCTCCCTAGGATTACACGCATGAGACAAATGGCTTGTCATCCAGATCTCGTCTTGAAAAGTAAAACGAACGCATCGGCCTTCTCTGATGCTCAAATTGGCGAGGCGACTATTTGCAGACTCTGTAATGATATCGCCGAGGACGCTATCCAATCCAAATGCAGGCATATTTTTGATCGAGAATGTATTAAGCAGTATCTCAATACTGCTCTTGAACACACGGTATGTGTTTATTTATTTATTTATTTATTTCAACCCAAAATGTCGCACAGCCGGCCTGTCCCGTATGTCATCTGCCCTTGACAATCGACCTGGAAGCACCTGCTCTTGAGCTAGAGGAGAATCTTCCCACCGCTCGCCAAGGCATTCTGGGCCGCCTCAACTTGGATAATTGGCGTTCATCATCGAAAATTGAGGCACTACTCGAGGAACTTTGTAACCTGAGGACAAGAGACGCAACAACGAAGAGCCTCGTTTTTAGCCAATTCGTCAATTTCCTTGATCTGATAGCGTACAGACTTCAGAGGGCTGGATTCAATGTGAGTTGTTTCATTTCCTGCATGAATGACAAACAAATATCATTGTAGATTTGTCGACTGGAAGGGACAATGACACCCCAGGCTAGAGACGCTACCATTCAGCATTTTAGTGCGTGTTATCACGCTTTGGAATGGTTTGAACTCGGCAACAATAATTTTTCAGTGACTAATGTGGATGTTACCGTGTTCTTGGTTTCTCTCAAGGCCGGAGGAGTCGCTCTGAATCTAACAGAGGCCTCTCGGGTTTATCTGATGGACAGCTGGTGGAACCCTGCCGTACGAGCATTTTAATACCTTATTCCCTGGCTAACTTTATCGCTGTTCAGGTTGAATATCGTAAGTGACAGGTCTCTCTGATATTCTCTCCCCTTCCTATAAGAGTCAACAGAGGCAATGGACCGTATTCACCGCCTTGGCCAACACCGCCCTGTTCACGCCATTAAACTTGTCATCGAAGATAGTATTGAAAGCCGTATCGTGCAGGTGAGGCAGCTTGACCGTGCAAATACGGCTAACAATAACATGTGTCTATTGACAGCTACAAGAGAAAAAGAGCGCAATGATAGATGCTACTCTATCTACAGACGACTCGGTATGTTTTGTATATGAATGGACATCGACACAGCTGAATCCTGGACTCAGGCAATGGGTAGATTAACTCCCGAAGATGTGAGTTATGCCCTCCCATCAAAGACATCTATTGACATTTGAACTTCTCCCGATAGCTCGGATTCCTGTTCAGAGTACGCCCCAGTAAATATATGAACTTCATTACTAATCCAGATTCTGACAGCTTTAATCCAATACTAAACACATAGAGTACGATTAATAGTCAACTAGTCATCATTGTATATAGGTTCTTGGACTCTGCGAACTCGTCTCGGCCACCGGCTTTGAGAGAAGGTACCATGTGAAAAGCCAATAATTATAAGCTGTTCGAAGTTCCGTTTTCGCCCCCTCATTATGATGCCCACTAAAGTGATGAAGGAACTATCGCTTGCAGATGTTTCCAAGGTGACAATTCATGTTCGTGATGCCAGAGTCATAATTAAACTAAATGTATTTGCAGCACAATAAGGAAGGAGATCTGGTAAGTATTTGGGTCAACACCAACTGGAACTCACTTCAGACAGGATATTCAGTGGATCGTAATTGACTCGAAGGTTTACGACCTCTCCAAGTTCGCAAATCTTCATCCAGGAGGTGCAAATGTGTTATTTGCGGACGGTGTAGGTGAGTGGTGCGTGTGTTGTTTATTAAACCGATCATGATGCGAATATCATATTTGCTCTATGCTAGCTGGAAAAGACGCGACCCAAGTGTTCTTTGGTCTTCACCGTCACGAGGTTTTGCTGAAGCCTCAGTATTCTCGTCTTCAAATCGGGAAAATACAAGGTCAAGAAGAGGTCATCAAACCCCTTGCCCCAGGAGAACTCTCGAAGGTCCCGTATGCCGAACCTACTTGGCTCTCCGATGGATATCATAGTCCATACTACACAAAAAATCACAGGGAGTTCCAGAAAGCTGTGAGGACGTTTTTCATGGAAGTCATATACCCAGAAGCCACTAAGTGTGAAGATAATGGCAAGAGGATATCGCAGGAAGTGGTAGACAAAATGAGGTAGGTAAAAATCCGGTGATGAGATCATAGCAATGTCTTAAACACACGAACAGCGAATTAAACGTCATCGCCATGCGCCTGGGGCCTGGGAAGCACCTTCGAGGACGGTCGTTGTTGGGCGGAATCGTGGAACCGGACAAATTTGACTACTTCCATGAAGTTAGCCTACTATTGCATCTGATTGATTATCACCCGCGACTGAGTCCTACTCTGACAGCTCATCATCAATACAGAACTTGCTCGGTTCGGAACTCGTGGGTTCGTGGATGGACTGTTGAACGGAGGTGTCATAGGTCTTCCTCCAGTACTCAACTATGGTACACCAGAACTCCAAGCACAGGTAGTACCCGACGTTCTCTCAGGGAAAAAATATATAGCGTTGGCGGTCAGCGAGGCATTTGCAGGCAGTGATGTTAGTGGTTTGCAGACAACCGCAGTCAAAGATGGCAACGACTGGATCGTCACCGGCACAAAGAAGTGAGTTATATAACAAATCATTTCTCGTTGATGTTTGTTATTCAATGATTAGATGGATCACTAATGGCACCTTTGCGGACTACTTCACCACGGGTTGCAAAACAAAGGCAAGCCACTGCGCAGCTATTCTTCTTTCCACTTCCACTTATATTACGTAGACTGGTTTTACCGTCATTCTGATTCCCAGGGGGGAGGGGGTTTCCACCAAGCCCATCAAAACCTCGTACTCTCCGTCAGCTGGGACTGCATATGTGACCTTTGATAAGGTCCGCGTTCCGATTTCCAACACACTGGGGAAAATGGGCAATGGCATGTCAGTCATTTTGACTAATTTTAATCATGAACGGTGGATGGTCACATGCACGAGTTTGGGGGCGCAAAGAGTTATTGTCGAGGAATGTTTGAAGTACGTCGGATTTCTTCTTTGACCGTGATAACCAACATGCAGAACGGAAAATCAGGTGGTCAACTCAGCGCATCGTATTTGGCAAGCCTCTCACTTCGCAAGCTGTCATTCGGGCCAAATTGGCGAATATGATTGCTCGTGTAGAGGCTTGCCAGAATTGGCTCGAGTCTATCACACACCAGATGAATAACGTGGGTATTATGTTATTCTGTGACAATCCATTTGTCCTAAAACCTTCGGCAGATGTCGTACGATAAAATGTCGAGCCGATTGGCGGGGCCCATCGGTCTCCTCAAACAGTTTGTTGTGTTGTGAACTATGCTCGAGGCAACGTTGAAAGTTGGTAATCAGGTTCGTATCAAAAGCCGGCCGTGAAACCGCGGAGGATGCTACCCAAGTCTTCGGCGGAAGAGCCATCACAACAGGTGGAATGGGAAAATTGATCGAGAATGTGAAGCCAAACTGCCATCGTCAACGTTCATAGCTAATGAGTCGTTTGTCTAGTATCACCGAACCTCTGGATTCGATGCCATCCTCGCTGGTGCCGAGGATGTGCTGGGCGATCTAGGTGTACGACAGGCGATAAAGAAGATGCCTCACAATGTAAGATTGTAGTGAATGAACTTGTACGATGAGGGAATTTCGATCACTAGTCGTATGGTTAGGGTTGTAAAAATGACATGCATTCTGAACCTGACAACGATTTAGAGGCTGAGCGTCACCGCTGGATGCAAGAAGCAATGAACATGGTGAGGGTCATGAAAAACTGATTTGCTTTTCTGATATTGTAGGCGGAGGAAGCCCTCTCAGCTTGTGAAGTCCCAGTGGGTTGCATATTTGTCAGGGATGGGAAGATCATTGCCAAGGCAAGAAATCGGACAAACGAATTCAGAAACGTCAGCGCATTCCTTTTTCTGCTGTTATTTATTTATTGTGACTGTTCAAAAGGCAACGAGGCATGCCGAACTGGAGGCAGTTGATGATATCTTGTCGGACAAGACATTGACCTCTCAAGCAACCACATATCCACTGTCTAACACAACGTTGTACGTGACCGTAGAGCCATGCATAATGTGTGCCTCCGCTCTCCGACAGTTGGGTATTGAAGAAGTTTTCTATGGCTGCGAAAACGACAGATTCGGGGGATGTGGAAGTGTCCTCGGAGTCAATAGCCTGTCCGTTTTTTGTTTCCGAGCTCGACAATATGCTCAGTTGTCCATGATTCAGACTCCAGCACCCTTCACATCCAGGTTACAAGGCAATTGGCGGGTACCTTCGGGAAGACGCAATTCTGATATTACGCCGGTTCTATGTCACCGAGAATACAAACGGTGTCACCTATTTTCGCGAAAGTGTTCAAGTACTCATCACTTATTTACCTGCAGCCCCCTTTCCCAAGTCCAAAGCAAATCGCGTGTTGAAAACGGTAGTATCTCCAAGACCGTCATGACGTTCAGTCCGAGAAATGTCGATGTTTGGGGAGAGTGGCCGATCTCTCAGTTGTTCAATTGCTTTAGTTTTGTCTGCTGGCGATATCTTTAATCTTAATATATACTGGCAGATCCCGAACTCTGAAACGACTCGTATGGAGAGGCTACTTTGATGCTACCGCCAGGACCGTTCACAATACCCGTGACATCATGTTCCATACTTCATAGGACGAGGACATCAGAAAGTACACGAGCAAGCTGATATTGTGTTCCACGCTGCCCATCGGGCCTTCTGCCAATTCCGCTGGCCGAGGTAACTAACTGTCCCATAGCAGAATCGTATGTCAAGCACTGAGCAATAAGTTCAAAATGCCTCGCCAGAGCTATGTACTGGCACCCTCGGCTTTACTCTTGCAACAGCGCACACCGTCGACGACACTAATAGTACCATTCAGTACTGGGACCACTATCATGATGTGAATGCTATTGTTAGATGTAGCCACAACCAGGGTTTTCAACGCTACCTTGTGAATAGTATAAGTACTATTTAACAACGGGTAATTCCTACACACAAGCACGGCACTCATCGACCAGACACATACTTTGTGACCGCCATACGAAGATCCCATTCACAGGTTAGCATCGAGATTTTACATTCGTCAGCTAATCATAAGTATTACACTAGGATCTGGTATCACCATCTTCATGGACTCAGCGCCAGCTCCACCGTTGACAGAAGCTATGACATTATAAATGTTCATGAATGACCACTGGTCGTCATTTATAACGTCCAATTTTTGACATGCGACAACTCCTGGCACATGTTACACATTAAGTACGTTGTTCTCCTATACTTACAACCTCTACAACAGTGATTTCGTCTTTGACTATATGCAGTGTCGAAGATGCAAATCTTTCTGGAGTTGTGGTTATATCGTCTTCTACGACAAACACTCATGTGCATTCTCTCCGACGGTTACATCATAATGAATACGTCCCCCATATCGGCTTCTACAGCGGGTAGTACACATCACAATCATACAGTATGTTTGCTTTCTTCAATTCATTTTTGTTAGGTTCTTGAAGTTTCTTGCAGGAAACTGTTACTTAACTGTTATTTTATTTCAAGAGAGCATTTGGATTAAACTTGCCTTCAGAACGGAATCACGAATGCCCGAGAGTTCCCACTTCTCTTCTTATAGATCCTCGAATGCCGTCTCGGCCGGTTATTTCGTATGGCAACATACCCCTGATAGAGCACACAGCCACTACCAGTGTCTACGTCCATGTCAAAGATGCACCGTAAAAGGATTGCCCCTCATGTCTCGATGCAAGTATCTGCTCCAGCCACACCGGTCGTTCAAAACTCTGCACCGGGCAATACAATGGTCACTGGTCGACCACTGTTCCGATCATTCCTGTCCTTGTGTCTATAATCGCAACACCACCACGGACTCACTGAGCTACAGGTCAATTCAACGCAACATTTACTTGAGCAGAATCTACCTGCCATTGATGGAAAGTAATGTTGAGTGGGGAAGAATCACCATCGGCTAGTAGTAATAGACT
Source organism: Hygrocybe coccinea (assembly GCA_963555575.2). NCBI lineage: Eukaryota > Fungi > Basidiomycota > Agaricomycetes > Agaricales > Hygrophoraceae > Hygrocybe > Hygrocybe coccinea. The sequence goes on from OY741991.2 coordinate 2,819,476, forward strand.
CGGTGCATCCGAGTCCTTGCTCTCAGAAATGGATGGTCCTAGGAACCTTACGACAACCAATGATACTGTCGTTGACCGCCGGATCATCATTCTGGAGATATAAGCCTTGTGCTTGTTTGATCAGAATTTCTATCCATTGCTTCTACTCTTCCGGCCTGCGCAGCTCATATGTGACGTGCCTTCGTCCGCAATAGTTTCTTATCAAGGAAACATCCCGGTAGACTCATGGCGAGGACCCAAGATCTTTTCTGCATGTTTCACAGCTGTTCGCGATATTCTTGATCTCTCTAGGAAAATGAAATCCTATTGTATCACAGGATGTACGGTCGCTCCGCGCAGGGTCACCTCTGGAGTAGGTAACGCCCACCGCCAGTATTGTAGTGATCACGAACAACACCTCAGACACAGTTGCAGTCGGGATGGTCGGTATTTCGGACGATTGCTCCAAAAGATTGTGTTGCAGAATGACGCTTCGCACTGAAGAAAAACCCACCAGTTTATTGGTCTCTCAGCTCGAGACCCATCGATTGTGCGACAAAACCCCATTTATCAGCAGCTTCCTTGATTCTAGAGAATATGGAATAGGGAGAGAAAACCAGTAATCAGCCCGCTGCTAGAGAAAAGCTAGATTTCATTGGTTTACCTTTGTTCAGTTGTTTTACCGGCACCATGTCCTGTTTTTTTGTCAATGCGTATAAGCAACGGGTGGGGGTTGTGGGGTAATCTGTGCTGCAGAGTAGCTGCATGTTTGAAAGAGTGCAATGGGACTACTCGGTCGTCGTCTAATAGCTTTGATTAATGATGGGCTCCGCTGTTCCTCTCGTTAGAGAAATAGGCACTCACGATCGGCAGTTAACAGGATGGTAGGGGGTAGTACTTTATCGGTTGGCACATTGTGTAGCGGAGAAATTGGGTAGATAAAATCAAAGTCATGCGGTACTTGTGGGTTACCATAGTCCGAGGTCCATGCTTTCCCTAGTTAATGGGCGGTATTAGTAAATAAGAATGTTTCGAAGAGAAACATCGAAATTTACCACTAGTAAAATCGGGGAACTTGTTGCCATGAATGAATCAGCAGGAACTCTTCTCAGACTTACTATTGACATACCTTGAGAAGATCCAAGACGCCTACTTCAGCCACAGCGGCACCAAAAGTGCCTTCTGGGGCACGGTTTACACAAGCGGCAACAAGTAAACCTAGGCAAATCAGTAAGGTGGAAGTTCAAGTACGCGATCTCCTCACCTCCATTTGACCCACCATTGATAGCGACTTTGCCGGCCCCGGCGTACTTATGCTCGACAAGATATTGCCTAGGAGTAGAGATAAACATCCCAAATGTCCCATTAATGTCGTAGGAAATCTACCCACGTTGCCGCAATGAAATCATCAAACACATTGACCTGCAAGATAAATAACGTAAACACAGAAAAAGTGGTCGTTCAAGTTCGTACGATTTTACCTTTCGTTCTCTTATTCCAGCCATGTGCCACTCCTCGCCAAACTCAGACCCGCCCCGAATGTTGGGAACCGCCAAAACTGCCCCATACATTTGCAGGAAAGTGAGAACTGCTGGACTGAAGAATGGATTGATGGATATGCTAAAGCCGCCGTAACCTTTTATTCGAGGATCAGAGAAATGGTATTAGCATCCAATGGAAGATGATCCTTAATGCCACAAAGGGTTCCGGAAAGTTGCAAGATGTACCGTATTGGATTGCGGGTGCCGTGCCATCAAACTTTGTCGTTTTGTGTCGCACAATAAACATGGGTACTTTGGTCCCATCCTTGCTCTGATACCAAACCTGCCACGTGGTCAATCATTCAGCATAATGCGTGCATACCTTGAGACAATGACATGCATTTACCCAGCTGAATACTACTAACCTGACGCGCTTCGAAATCTCGAGGTTTCAACCCGCTGACTAATGTTGTCCTATACACACTCCAACGCGTTCCCTCTTCTTTCTTAAAATCATAATGAGAGACAATGCCCGGTGTCGTGAAGCCAGACATGGTCACGAAAAGCCAGTGTTGGTCGGGGCGACAGGCGACTGACGCTGACCCTACAAAATCACATGCCAAACGCGTGATGCGGGAACCGTCTTTGGAGTAGATATAGACTTCGTCGTTGACCTACATGCACCAACAACTCAATATTCGAGCTGATACAAGAAGATTAAAAAAAAGACAAAGGATTTCAGCTCACATTTCGTTGGTAGATGATGATAAATTTATCCTTGTCAACTAGTTGAATATCCTCGAGATGAGCATCCTTGTCTTCAGGAATAAGTTCTTCGATTTCCCGATTTACATCTGCCAAGTTCATGGTAATAACCCTATAATGTGAGGCGTTTTTGTTGGTTCGGATGTACATTTTAGTTCCTTCGTTGGCGAATCTGGGTCCCCAAAAAATTGTAATCAGAAGCGTGCACACAGGAAGCCAACAAAATATGTAACAGGCATACATGTCATATTCAGCGTCAAATTCATTTATTAGCTTGTCCCATTTCATATTCGGTCCGACTTCATTCTCCTGGAGATCAGAAATCCACAACATGTTTTTCTAGCAGTGAAACACACATAACCTCAGTAGGAAGGAGCGAATTGGTGAAGTCACTACCCTTGAAGTATCCTTGACAACGTATAGTATGACGTATTTGCCATCCTTCTCCGATACATCGACACTCCACATCCATTCCGGATTATCATCGTCCTTCATAACCAAGATGTCATCGGCTATCACACGCCTCAGCCGCTATAGATTGTATAGGAATAAAAAAAACGCACATTGCGGTGTTCCGACACGATGATAATACACCATCGCATTCAGGTCCTGTGTTTCCAAGCCAGATTTTTCTCCTGAAGCAACGCCATGAGAGAGTCGTTCTGGATAACGCTGCACCATGAAAGAACATGGTAAGTTTGGGACCAGGAAAAAAATCTGACTGAAAAGACCTGGTAGAAGAAGCCTTTTGAATCATGAGTCCATGCTAGTGTGGAGAATTTAACAAAGCGAACTTCCTCAGGAAGCCGATTATCATGATGCTCAGGCCGTTCGCCGTTCAGCTCGGCAAGCGGAGATTTTGTTTGGCGTACGTAAACGGTGCAAAAATCGCTCCCCTAAAATAGCATTGGGTAAGGACAACAGGACGATCAGAAATGAATGTACCCACAGAGAAGGATATGGCGTAAGCAAAATATTTTCCACAACGGGAGAATGCGGTAGTAGCCAGAGACGCAGTTCCGTCTTTGGAAAGTAAATTCGGCTTATTGACGATCACAGTCGTTTAAATAAGTTTGTTCCAAACACAATGGATAAAGAGTGAAACTAACATCAAAGAAAATTTCGTCGCTATGTCCTGGTCCTGGATCTTGGGAGTAATCCGGCAAAATCTCGTTCTTGGAACGGTGCATCACTTCAAAGGTTTTACATGTCAGGTCGAAGTTCAATCCACATGAATTTCACGAACCCGATTGGGCTTGCAATCCGGTATTGTAGTACCAGTACCAGCGACCATCGTAATTTAACCAGGGCGCTGAGAACTGGGCAGTATTGTAGACACGCTGGATTGGTGTAAGTTGCGAAAAGTTGCACACCTTCGCATAATCCATATTCGATCTAATCTGGTTCTCTAGTTTTTGCCTGTGAGGATTTCGATTAAGGTAAGCTCTAGTGAATGCTTCCTGAGAGGTGATCCATGTTTCTGTTTCCTCTGTATTGCTTTCGAGCCATTGATAGGGATCCGGAACTCGAACCTCACCCTTGGCCTCACTGTCATAAAGGTCGACGTGATCTGAACGACGGGCACGCGGGTACTGGTTGGTGATCCATGGAGTGGGAGACATGGATTTGGTAGAAACTGCGCGAGAAAACAGGGCCAAGACACGACTGGTGACATTCGAGTTCATTTTATGAATGTGCGAGGAGTAAAGGTGTGAGCAGATGAAATATGAATAAATCAAGGGGTCTCCAGGGTCTTACCTGCAAATTTCATTGCTGGGGCGTAGAATCTAACATAATAACATAATAACTCCAGGGTCAAGAATGCAGCGTCTAGCCAGCCATCCTACCACTTCGGCGCCAAGGGAATTTGAGCCAAGTGCCTCAAGGGTGAGCACATTTTACGTCTACCCAATGTTTTGAGTGAAATGAAATAACGCATTCATGGAACGGTCCAGATGGCAGAGACCTCGGTTAGCCGAACTCCTTTCAATTGATGCTCACACGAAAAACCGAGGGACATATTGAAAGGTTAGTAGGTTACTTCTCCCACGAAGAGATTTTGGGATGCTTGGGAAATCTAGCCGCGTGCGCTAGAACCTTGCCCATTCCTGACACTGGCCCATTCCTGACACTGGCAACGTTTCTCTATCAATGACTAATAGTCCGCAACGATCTGATCCAATCGCCGGCTGATCACTTTATGGAAATAGCTAAAAGGTTCGTGAATCATGTGCTCGCAGGCAAATCAGAACAAGCCAGTTGAGCTGTGTGGTTTATTCTGATGTAGTTTGCCATGCAGTGCCATCGAGGCATTTTTTGATTACCGTTAAACGCCTTTTGCTGTAGGTCGGAAATGATCCGGAAACTCAGATCCAAGTATATCACTTTGGACCAACACAAATGACGTCATCTCTCTTGGTGTATATAAACTTTAACAGCAGGTCCACTTCGCCCGCAAGCACCGTCAAGCCTACTACTACTTTGCGATGCCTTCATACGTGATCACACAGCCGTCCTACCGTTCAAGCTACCATAGTTATCCCCAGCCAGTCATGTACAGTGGAAGTCATCGTTCACACTACTATGACGGCGGATATTATGACGCTAGACCTCGATACTACGCCCCGTCATACTATGGGAGCCACAGAAGCAGGAGCCATAGGCGCCATCGCGATTCTTATGTTGTGAATGCATCTCTTTTCCGTGTCACCGTCTTGCAGGCTATTCAACGACAACCCTTTCTTACATTTATAGGTCCCCAGCAGTCATGGCTACCGCACGTATTATCCAAGTTATCAATCCATGGGCAGCCGACTTGCCAGTTTTTTTCATTACTGAAGGTCAGATATAATGGTTGAAAATGTACGGACAAATTGTCATCTATTGGCTTGACAAGATTTACCATTAATACCAGAAGTACCGAATCCGAATCAATAAAGTTACGCATAGTCATCGTAATGCTACGCCATGTCGCTACAACTCTTATCGCTCTCGTTCTATGGGTCATCGGGAAGCGGGACCGGGGCAAACAAGTGAAGGCTCCGACGTCCTGTATTTGTTGGGGTCATCCATTTCTGTGTGATTGCACTGTCATGGTCTCGCTCGCCGATAGCTGTTACTCTCCAATAGCTCTTTCTACGCTCCTCATCAGGACTACTTTCTATCGCCCATCTAGCGTGTTGCTTAGCCATCACTCTACTACTACTGTGGATTTACCAGTATCAAGCTGTAATTGTACGAAGCCAAACAATGCTGAATCATAATCTCGAGATGACATGGCCGCCTGCAAGGTTCGTGACCCAATCAATGATCAAACTTAACATGACAGTCATAAAGCGATGTGCTACCCAAGGAGAGTCCCTATACCAATGTTGCAAGTGTTCAGATAGCAGCCAAATGACTCACAATGACGTGCCAAGAAGTGATCGGTCAGTCGAGTCGAAATGGCTACCCCAGTGTGCTCACGATCAGCTGTACAGATACAGCCTCTCTACTGGCCAGTAGTCCAACGTTCCCGTGGTCACCGTTCTTATCAAGGTAGAAAGCAGTACAGAACCTTGTATCCCAATATGTGTTTCTATCTGAAACCGGAGGACTAGTTTTAGCGCGGGTTTAACCTGTGCAGAACATGAGGCAATTATGTCTATCAGATAACAATTTTGGGGCGCCTAGATAACTGGATAAAGGGCGTTTACACCTGTATTTTGATAATTTACATAAAAGAGTTACAGGAGACGAGTAGCAAATTGCAAGTTGACCCATTCGCGGGCGGTGCGAACACCGAAGGTCAATTTGCAGAGTTATACCTGGATCGAATTCCGCGACCCTCTTTTATATAATTACTTAAAACGACGCTTCCAGACACGGAATTCGGAAGCCATGATCATATTCCATAATTCCGGAGTAGAGAGAGCGGATTTGTCATTGTCAGACGACGATCCGTCGAAAGCCTGTTATGGACTCGTAACCAGTCTCCAATTGGATGCTTTATCCTAGGTCTGAAATGTCTGGTTTTGATAATGCTACGGAAGTAGGAAATGCGTGAAGGGCATTCAATCCGTGAGAGTCGTGAGTACAAATCTGGTTTCAAACTCCGCGCGACTCAAAAATCGCTGGGCTATTTATTTTCCTAGAAAAAAGATGGTTGGGTATATGTTTTATGAATATTCTCCCTAGGTCATTTCTCTGCTACTACTACTACTGTATTACTACTACTGCTACTACTGTATTATGTAGACTACATGATGTCGATTAATTCGGAGACCCTAATACAGTCGGCCACATTGCGCAGAATAAATAATCACCCCTAATCGTATACTTCCGGCTAACTAGTAAGAATTACAACTCTGGCGCTTTCGGAACAAAACTTGGGCATTCCTATTCGGAATGCAATGTGACCCGTACCATTCGTTGGGCGGTCGCACACCCTCATCCCGCAATTTGACATCGTACGAGATGACGACATGGGCTAGCATCGCCTTTAGTTCGTTGGCCGCAAAGTGCCTCCCAGGGCTGTGATGCCGAAACACAAAGCATAGTCCAGTATTGAATCATGTGTTTGGAGTGATCTAAAAACGTACCAGGAGTGCTTTCCGAGACCCCATGTGAGAAAACCCTGACTTGAGGTGACCAATTGGGCATTTGCACCATACTCCTTCAGATTAGTAAAGCGAGACGGGTCAAACACATCCGGGTGGTCATAGATTTCCTCATTATGGTGCGTAGCGTATAGTGGAGCGCAAAGTATAGTCCTGGCAGGGATAACAGTACCGTCCGAGAATGTGAAGTCTTTGAGGACTTTGCGGAATAGAACAGCTGCCAAAAAAAAAAGTAAGTCAAGAAAATATTGAGTTCAGATATGCGGTAAGCACCACTGCCGGTCCCATTGAATCTTTGCGACTCCTTCAAGAAGCTGTCGACTTTGGGCATCCGATCCACTGCTGCCTTTGTCCAGCCATGCTCATTCACAACGGACTCGGCTTCCTCCCGCAATGACTGGGCATATTGCGGGTCGGCGGCTAGGTGGTACAATGCATGCGTAAAAGACTGATGGTGTAAGCAATATTGTACTGTGAGCAGGATATAATGAAGGTAGGCCTTGAAGTTTCGCACCATAGAGGTAGTGTGGATGGCAGCAAAATTTACCGACAGAATCCGCAGGGCCAGCTCGTGTGGTGTTCGCTGGCTGCCCTCAGCCGCGTCTAGCAGCCACGTAAAAAAGGTATTCTGACAAATGGGTAGGCGTACATCAGTGGACCGAAGTGAGCCATGCCAATGAATTTTTACCGGTTTACCAGGCCACTCTTTACCATACTCTGCCTCTTTTCGCAGGTATTCTTCAACGATAGGGGCAAGATGCTTTGCCGTTCGCTTGAGATACACAGGAAGCCTCGTAATATATGGGCCGACAATCCTATTGACAGGCCAAGTTTAAACATGCATTCTTAGCCGAACAAGATATATAATAGAAACGTACGGCCTGAGAAATTTAGGAAAAAGGTCGAGAACAAGTGCAACTTTCACTACATCGATAGTGAATTGCGAATTTATAGCCAGATAGTCGGGATCGCGACCTGTGATATTTTTGATTAATTGGACCGGCCAGTCGAATCGTCGGGAAATAGTCTCACATAACGGAAGGCCTACGAAAAGTCTGTTGCTCGTGCGGCATATGATCTCCAGGGTCGCCTTAGCCGCTGGTATAGCTTTCCAATCTGTTCCAATGATAATAAACGACGGTTGTCGGACATTGGAAAGGAAATAAAATAATAATAGCGTACCACAGTTATCAAGAGAAAGAATATCGTCGAATGATTTTGTGATCTCGTCAAGAATGTCGGGAAAACAAACACCCAGATTTCGGGTGAGAGTGGTCCGAATAATGGAGACATGAAAAGGGTTAACAAAGGCCTCCTCGCCTAATGTGTATTTCGTATGTCCCATCTAAAGAAATCGAGAGATGAAAAATTGCGTGGAACAAGATCCCTCATTTGAAGTCACCTCGTCAAGAGCTTCGAATAGGTTGAGATGGTCGTCGCTAGCTTTACGAATATCTTCTACAAACCGGGAACCACAACAAAAGACCATCCAGCGATCTTTGAGCGCTACTTTGAAGAAGCCATTTCGGTACTGGTGGAATTGTGAGCATGATTAACGTGACTATTGTTAACAAGATGCACCTTTTCACAGCCTTCCAAGGTGACTGTTCGGCTTTGACGTAGGTACCTTAGTGCTCCCAGATAGGATATCAGTGGTCCATCAGGACCGACGGTAGGGATGTGATTCAGCTAAGTGACATTCTCAGAAATATTGCGAGACGACGACATTGAGTAAAAACGTACATTTGGGGCCCTCGCCCTAAAGGCTCTAACAAGCAAGTAGAGAAGGAAACCTGCAATTCCATAAGCTAAAAGATGGGCCATGTCCGTACCGCGACAGAATTAGTGTACCGACTGAGGTCCTTAAATACTACCGGGTAGGACGAACGAATTCATGTGACCCATACGGGTTGCCTAGTCTGCGAAGAGAAACGTTTGGATCGGCCATCCGTGCCATTCATCACTGCTCAATCCTCCGCTGCCAGATCGTTGAAACCCGGAAATAGCGAGAGTCTGGGAGAATGCTTTTGTATCCAGATGGAGCATGACTCCAAAGGGAAAGGAGATCAGGGACTGAAGCGTGTTTGGAACGCCACTTCATATGCTACAAGTAGCTGTCGTGAGAAAATATGCGAACAAGGTCACCGTGACTGCGGGGTGTGGGGTACGGCATATCAGAAACACAATTCGTTGTGCCCTCGACTTCGGTTGCAAATCATGTTTCAAGTCAGGGTTATGTATCGTATTTCAGAAACACAACTCGTTATGTCCTCGACGGTTGGGAATCATGTTTCAAATCAGGATCCGTTTTCACACTTTATTCAAGAATACGATACTGCCAAAGGCTATATGTCCCTTCGGAAGAGCGACAAATTGAGGGCATTTCGTGTTGTCTTGCTAATCAAATCCAAAGGATAACATCTACCGTGAATGATTATCGAAGAGGAAATTGACAAAACTTTTGCCGAACTTGGGTACCGGGTGCCAAAACATTGGATTCTGAACGAATAATGTACCTTTGAAAAAGACAAGTTCAAAAAGGATATTCATGAACGTTGACTCAGATGCTGTATATCGGGATATTATTGACCCTATTGTGCTCGGGGTGTACGTATTAACTACTATATAGTGCTGCCATTGTGGAATTTCTCGTACATTTCCAAAGCTTGCAGTATTTGGCCGTGTTGCAGCCAGGCTTGCAGTCGTAACCTCAACTTATTCCAACCGTGGTCGTCGTTGTCGTCCATGACGAAGCCAACGTTGCTTCAAACTCTTCTCGGTCGCCCGTCGCAGTCATATTCGTTCCCAAGCGAGCAAAAGGCTTATCATTTCACCAAACACGAGCTCTTTCGCCGTTTCGGGCACGGACCAGACTCGACTCTTGCTGACGATGGCGCCAGTGCAGGACATTGGCGTCGTTCCACTGATTGGCATGGACGGAATTGGGCGGAAGGCTTGGAAGAGCTTCCTGCTTCGAGCGTACGTCATTCCATCGTCGTCTCGGTTGAACCTTCCTTATCTCTCCGTCAGCCCCTGATACCGCATCATAACGCCATTTCAGGTTCTCTCCTCGCGACATCACTGAAAGACGACCACAACGACGACCACTGTGGTAACGACGACGACGACAGCGACGTGTTCTACACTCCAAACACTTCCCCGAGAACATCTATCCTCTCTACCACTTCCACCGTAATGTTTCCTTCCCCTTCAACTTCAAGACCATCCTTGCCTTCTGCGCATCCACAAATGCCATCCATATCGACGACTTCCCTTTCCTCTACCCTAGCCACCTCCACCGACTCCCTTGTTGCTGACTCCCTCTTTTCCTCCGCCTCTCGCTCAGATTCCACCCGCCTCACATCTCCAGTCGCCTCTGATAATGGGCACACACTAACACATAACTGCAGCTTCTCTCCCTCCGCATCTGGCAGTGGCGCCAGTGTCCGACACCAGCGGCCGGCGGATCCCCATCCTGACCGCGATTGGTCAAGGGACGTACGATGGCTCGTTGCGCCCACCTCTAAATCAACACTAACCACGCCCAGAAATCAGGCCCTGTCCTCCTCATCCCGCCTCGCACCTAAACATGACTCATCCTACACTCCAGCGAAAACGCAAACCCAACCGTACCTTGCCTTGCAACCCCCACACAGCAAGAAACTCACAAAATCAGTGGCAAAGACCACACCGAGCATTATGATGAGCATGGCTGCCCTGCTGGAGGAGGATGAGGACAACGAGTGTGGTCCGCCTCATCCCACACATACACCACGGAGCAGCGTCATCATTGTGGATCCACGCACGCGGGCGTCTTCAAACCCACCGGTAGGTTCAAACACCAGCATACAACCTATTTCTACTCCGCCCCAACCTCGGAGCAAATGGCGGCCACACGAGCCCTACGAGTCCACGCACACGCGCTCATTCTCTCTCCCTCACCCATCCCGTGCATCTTCACGCGAACACACACCCTCACCTTCGCTTACCTCTGCATCTCCACCCATGCTCACGTCATCTACGTATGCTCCATCTCTCCCTTCCCACGGCACGCCTGGGTACACATCGCTCACCCTACCACGTGCTCCGCCCCCACCGCACATACCTCTCCCCCCGGCCCGCAGCAGTGGCATTGGCGCCTTGTTCAGTAGTGCAGATGGCCACATAGACCTGACACTCGCCGGTATCGCGCAGACGACCATGGCAAGCGTGGAAGTAGTGCGCGGACTCGGTGCCTCAGGCGTCCGGCGGATGTGGGGCACGCTGGGTCGGCGGCGTACGGTCAGTGGGAACGTGTACAAGGAACGACGTATGAATACGAGTGCTGAAGAATCATGTGGGGACGCTCCGTTGGGGTTCGCTAGCTACCGCACTCCACCGGTCTACGTTGGTGGGGGGAACGTGCTGGTGCAGGTGTGGGCGGCGGGTATCGACGGAGTAGACTTCATGCTCATTGCAGAAAAGTCTGGTGGGTGGGCAGAGGGCGGGAAGGGCAAGGGTAGGGTGGAGGTGGGCTATGTCCCCGGGAGGAGCTTCGTCGGGCGCGTGCTAGATTGTGGGTGGGAAGTGAGAGAGGATGAGGTACGGAAGGGCGAGTGGGTGGTCGGGTTGCTGGATGTACGGAAGGTGTGCCTTGGCTTTGAATTGACTTGCGTCCAACTGCTCAGCATATACATTCGTGCCTATAGTGTGGGGCTTTGGTAGAATTTATTGTTGTGGACCGCCATAGACTACACCGGGTGCCATACCCATGCATGCATGCCCCCAATACTTCACCACGTGCGAAGTCCTCATCCATTGTGCCCAATAGGCCCGTGACCTCTTCGTTGACACTGCAAGAATATGCTCTCCTTCCATTATGCGGCGTCCCCGCCCACCGTGCTGTGCGAACCATTCTCTCCGCTCTCCCAGGCAAAGGCAATTCGAGGCGCGCGTTAGTACTACGTGGGCATGACGGCGCCGGTGCATTCGCCGTGCAGATGCTCATCCAGCGCGGTTGGTGTGTCTGGGCGCATGCACCCAGGACGGATGAGAATACATCTACGCAAGGGATTGAGGTGCGCATACGAGCGTGGGGCGCGGAGGCTGTCGTGTTCGATGACGGGCGCTCTGGGGCGGTGGTACGCGTACTTGAAAAGCTGGCGGAGGATGGGGAAGCATTCGACGCGGTGTTGGATGCGGTAGGCGGGCGGGACGTGTGGGAGGCAGGTGCAGGGCTACTACGGGCGAGTGGGCATGGTGGGGTGTTCACGACACTCGTGGGGGACGTACCTAGCCGTGCAATACCGAGCGCGGGGGACCACTTCCGGGCAGGGCTGCGATCGCTACGGCGCAGAAGTGGCAGTGGCAGTGGCAGTGGCTGGCGGATGGGCAGAGAAAACGGACGTGACGGCAAGGAGAAGGAGCGGGGAAATGTGGGGTATGTCTGGGTGAGTGTCGCCCAAGATGTTGATTGGGACGGTGAGGATGTGCGGGAGTCGCTGCGGGCTCTACTAGCTTTGACACTTGAGGCTGGCGTCCGACCCTGGGTGGGGCAGGTAGTGCCGTTTGAGCGGGCACCGGAGGTGTTTGTCGAGTGCCCTCCGGATGCTGGACCACTACGCGATGGCGGGACAGTTGTGGTGAAGATTGCTGGGCAGTGTTAGGAATTATTGCCAATTCATCCATCTGTTTTTTTTATTACATTACTTGAACAGAATATACACGACAGATTCCGATTCACTGAGAAAGGTATGAGAGCACAACTGATATTGCAATTTCTCTCCATTGGATGTTTATATTCACATAAGGTTATTCCTGCTTAATACCTATGGTCAACGGCAGAGCGTGCTCGATCCTCTCCAGAATGAAGAGTAGCCATGATCCTACAGCAAGTGTTCAGATAAACAGAGGTTTCTTATAATTAGCTTGTGCACCATGGTCTCACAGCTCTACGCCCTCAACAGCAATCGTCGAGCCAATAAGCAGATAGCAACAAATTCATCGAAACTGCTGCAAGATCTATGTAGGTACGTAAACTTGCAGAATATTAATGTGCCGAACAAATGATTCCTTGAATGCGCTTGACGACAGACTACGAAAAGAGGGTGACATTGTCCGGAAGCTATCCTGTCATCTTCTCAAGCTGTTCCAGAAGGTGGGTGGATCTAAATCACAGGCTATCACAGTCAAATCAGGGTGTAGGCAAGGGGCAGTGGCAGAGGGCCAATGCTGACAGGGCAAGCAGATTGTTTTTGTCTCGCGTTGAAGGCCAGATCCTGGGCTTGAAGAGGAGGGAGACTGGCATTCTGGGCTGGTCTTGGGACACCGAGCAGAAGCATCCAATGAGTGAGCGGGTTCCAGAAAAAAAGATCTTAATCGTTCTGTTTCGAAAGTTCCAATAGCTTGGTAGTAGTAGCCTTGTCTACACGGTGGCAACACTACAGCTGGGAAAGGGCGACAGTGGTGGGTATTGAATTGTAATGTAAAGCATGCCTACTTTTACAAACTTATACCACCACCAAAATATTTGCCAAAATCATACGCCTCACTGCCCCCTCGGTCCTCAATCGAAGCACCGTTTTCAAATTTGGGTTTTGTCGAGACCCCTCTATTCGGGAAGGCAGTCACCACAGCCTTTCCACGGACAGTTGACGGAAGCTTGGACTTTTGCTCACGTAATGTACGTGAAACTGTTCTTGTAGTCGACTCCCGGAATCTTTTGCCACTGGGAGCAAAGGCGACCTTTTTGGCTGGGCGAACCCTAGGTGCACTCGATGCAGGCCGTTTTCGGTTTTTATTAGGTGCGGGCGCTTCCTCGATTTCGTTGTCTCCTGGTAGACTTCCACTGATGATAGAGTCTGCACCATCCTCTGGTTCGTCATCCTGGCCCGAGTTTTCATCCTCTGCGTCATCCTTGTTATCCTCCGCCTCACTAGTGTCATATACGCCTTCATCCTCCTCAACAGTATCGCCCTCGCCATCCTCACTGTCAGCCTCAGGTGTGATCCATGGTTCCTCGAGGGCAACTTTCCTTGGCTCCAGCGTACCGGGGATGAACTTCACGAGGCCCACGCCTTTCCGCATCTCCTTCCGGGTCTGGAGCATCAATAGTATGCTTTCGTCTTTCGCATAGATGGCCGCCAGTTCGTGATTATGTTGTTGCACAGACGAAGTAGAAACTGGTGGAATGGTGTACCAGGGAAACTTGCCCATGCTCCAATCTCGAAGGACGATACGTGACGCTCCTATCAAATCCAATGCGCCACGCTATGAATAAAATAAAATAAACTGAATCAGATATTGAATCATTGAACGAACCTTCACAATGAGATGATGAGCACGCGAAACGCCCGCCAGAAAGGCACTGGCATTTCCCTTTTCAAAGGAAGGCAAGTTGTATAATAGCATAAGGTCTTGTGTATCCGCACGTGAGACAATATGAGCAACTTCAGAATAATGGTACGTGAGCCATCTGAATGAGATAAATTAAAAAGAAAAAAACGAACTGGTGGGTGATGGATCTTTCAGCCGATCAATTCTTCCTTTATTTCTTAACAGAATGTCTCGAGCACGGTTATTATCTACATCTGGCAGAAGACTGTTTTGAGTGGTATTCCAAGATAACCCAGGGGTGTCAATGATTTGAATTTCCATGCCAGCGACACTGATTGTGACTAGTTGCGGAAGAGTCGTCGTCGTGGGACCTTGTGGCGACGAGGAGAGTTTGTAGAACGGAAGGACACACTTGCGGAAGAGTGTGTTGATGAGAGTGCTTTTCCCCGACTGTAAAGGCGAGGAATAAAGTGAACTGGAATGGTCTGGACAAGAAACCAAACGTACATACATTCGCGAAACCAACAACGGCCACCACGAGAGGTGAACTTCCTGCCTTTTCTCGAGCCCATTGTCCTAGACACTCAAGAATGGAATCGATACCCAATCCATCATCTGATCGTAAATTGGGCTTTTCTTTCGGTTTGAAGACAACTTCAGAGGCAATTGGCAGGAATGATGATGCAGCACGGAACAAGAGAGTGGGATGGTGCATTCTGAGTTGCGCCGCCCACGCCGCGACAGCTTCGCGTGGACATGTATCTGTATCATCATGAAGACTAGCTTACACGGAGGTGTAAACCAACCTCACCTATTTTATTGAGAACGAGAAGTATTCGAACGCCAGGCTTAGCGGTTGCAAGCTCCTCTAAATGAGAGCTCCTGAATGATAATGGATCTCGAGCATCGAGAAGCTCCAGAATGACGTCCGCCCGATCCAGTACTGACTTCAGGTTTGGATGGTCACTGTCAATAAATATGGGGGCATCCCCGTCTGGAACTGCGAGATCTTCATTGGAAACTTTTCTCTCTTTCGCCTTGGTACTTGTAGATCTCCTTGCATCAATACTTGCCACCCCATCGAACGCGTTGACCGACCCTTCACGGCCCTCCGAACCGTCTTCTTCAGCACCGGCCAGGGATTTGGTAGCCTTTTTCTCGTCTTTCCGACGTTGCTTCTCCTCCGCGGCCTTAGTCGTTACATGTTGGAAGATCCACATAAAATATAAAAAAGCGAAATTCTCACCCGTCTCCGTTCATCCGCTACTTCCGCCAAGATTTGATCTTTGTAGGGGAAATTATTGGGGATACCTGGATCCTTCTTGTGTTCTGGAGCAACAAAACACGTTGGATTTGTGCTGCGGTATGCAAAACATCAGAAACACACTTGACTTCCACTGGGGATTTTTTTTGGCCGCCTTCTTGCTCTTCTTCCTGCTTTCCGCCGCCTTGTGCTGAATCCTGGCACGCTTGTGCGTCGTTCCTCTTTTGCTTGTCTCTGAATGTGAAGGTGAGTGGAGAAGGATAACGAAGCATGAATTAAACCTGACTTTTCCTGATTCGAGGCATGGGAACGAGGAAGAAAACTATCCTATACTAGTCTTGACATCACGAGATACGCTTCAATTACAATTTTACTTGGGACCTACCAGTTTCGTGTGGTAAAAGATCCCCTCAAGGCCTCATCGTCCTCAAAATTTAACGAAAGAACAATTGTTTTTAAAAGTAAGCAAATACATGATGGGCTTGACCCGCAGAACCAATCAGTAGTCAATAAACGAGCCACCTACCATCGAAAGTTTTGGGTACCAGCACTGGCTTGCGCGTAGAGTTTCCAGAGTATTCCTGCCTGCGGTATACTGACACCAAGAATCGTCCAGGGAATTGTAAGAGAACAGCAGCACAAGTTCAAAAAGTGCTGCTGCCCATTTTCACGCCGTAATTGGTAGGCACGTTCCTCAGAAAAAGCGCCCATTGAGGCTTGTCGAACCTAGCTGCGATCATGTCATTGGCAGATTGCAGATTCTTGTACTTGCAAACATTTCAAGGAAGATCGAACCAATACAAAATAGTCCAGACGAGGTAACTTGGTAACTTGATAACTCGTTTTTTTGCTATCGAATGGAGTCCTCTGGATTCTTCATGGTAGAGAAAAGAAATTGATACTTGAGCTTGCGGGAGGTAGACCGCCACGAAACTCTTCATATTTTGATTATTGTGAACCCTTGCCCTTGCCTTCGCACTTGACATTCTGAACGATAAGATCCAGGAGCCCATGGGCCAAGTTGAGACTCATTCACAACTTCACCAACGGGGATCGCCCACATTCGCCGACGCCGCCGGAGGGGCTACGCTGGCGGATGGACCATCATAGTCACGAGCACTACCTCTGGAGGGACTGCCACCCCTGGGAGGGCTTCTTGAATAACTTCGCCGCCTTCTATAATCAGGAGAGTATCGTCCACCTCGCGCAGGCTGAGGGCTGCGGCGCTCGCGCCAGTCCCTGTTGTCCCGTCCGTACGGATCCCGATCTTTCTCACGATCAGGACCGCGACGAGAGTAGGAATCGCGTTCACGGTAAGAGTCGCGATAAGAATCTCTGTGAGAGTCACGACCACCACCACCGCCTCCACCATAGTATGAATCGCGATGCGTCGATCGGCGATGGCCCATGTATTCTCCGGGAGTAGGAGCATGAGGCCGATCAGTAACCGAATAATCCACACGAATGCGGCGACCATTGAGATCCTTGAGTACGAAGGTCAGTAAATAGGCGATGAAGGGGTGACAAGGAGACATACGACGCCATTCAATTCAGCGATACACCTTGCCGCCTCTTCAACAGTTGCCATTTTGATGAAACCAAACCCCCGCGAGCGGTCGGACTGCTTTGAGACACATGAGTATTGCTAACGACTAGGAAAATGATCCGGACTGACCCTTTGATCATATACAATGGTCACCTTTTCAACTCTACCGAATCTACTGAATTCTTCATCCAGATCACGCTCTTGAGTGCGGATACTGAGACCAAAGACTCCAAGCACATTTGACGGATTGGGAGCCTGCTGGGATGAGTAAGGACAGTTGAACAGAAACAAAGATAGACGATGTTCAACAGACTATAGGTGCGTGAGGGGGTCTCCTGGGTGCAGGAGACCGGCGACGAAAACCGGGACTGCGGTAACCGCCATTGCTACGAGCGGGGCTACGGGAACGAGACCGTCCTCGTGAATTATGAGTATCGCGCCCAGAGTCCATGGGAGGCGCCGCAGCCGCAGGTTGAGGTGCGGTATATGCATCTGAATATGGATCCACGGGAGTTGCAGCTGGTTCGCCGTACTAAGATTAAACATTGAGGTCGACATGAAATTAGTCCAATCCTGCACTTGACGAAAATTTTGGAACACACCATGGTGGTTCGAGAACAGAAAAGTTTACCATTGTTTGTAGCGGATTTCGTTTACAAGCCCGCGATGAACTCTAATTTACCAACTGCACAGTATCAAGCCCCTCACTTTCCAAGTCAACAGCTCCCAACACAAATTCCGGTAAGACCAAGATGGTGAGTTCGTCGTCGGTGGTAGCGATGGAGGCTACAGGCTTACCTCTCACTTGATTAGGGAATTGACCTCAAGTCCCACCACGTCAAGAAGGGGAACCGAACTGCTCCTAAGAGTGAGGATCCTTACCTGCTGTTACTCGTCAAAGTAAGCCGTTTTCCCTCTCTTCCACACAGTAACTCATGCTTCCTCCAAGCTTTACCGTTTCTTGGCGCGTCGTACCGATTCCAACTTCAACAAAGTTCGTCCACGTTAATTATTGACACCGTATGTGGGTGCTAAAATATCAACCCCAAAGGTTATCCTTCATCGCCTCTTCTTATCCAAGACCAACCGGCCCCCAGTTTCCCTATCGAGAATAGTAAAGGAAACATCAAAAGCACCAGATCTTCCCTCGAAAATAATTGTGCTGGTGGGCACTGTCACAGATGATATTCGCCTGCTTGAGGTGCCCAAACTCTCGATCGCCGCCCTTCGTTTTACAAGGGCTGCAAAAGAACGCATTCTCAATGCGGGTGGCGAGGCTCTGACTTTTGATCAGCTCGCTTTGAGGGCACCATCAGGTTCGAATACTATTCTACTGAGGGGAAAGAGGAATACTCGTGAAGCCGTCAAGCACTTTGGAATGGGTAAGCCATGAATTACTCTCATTCTCGTTTGTTGGTCTTACGGCTATCTGCATAGGCCCCCACAAGCACAAGAAGCCATATGCTACCTCAAAGGGTCGAAAAGTAAGTTTCGCACTTGATGCGTTCTATTTGTTGCTTTACTTACTCTGCTATAGTTCGAGCAGGCTCGCGGTCGCCGAAAATCTCGCGGATTCAAGGTATAAATCATCAAGGAGTCGCAGTGTTTCAGCTCGAGGTCATATGGCTTTCAGTGAATACATCCACGCTTATTTACGTCATGTTAATGGCTGCATGCATTTACCCAAATTTGCGCACGACTATGTATCACATCAGCCCTTCCTTTGAACTTCCATAAAATCCGTGATAGATGATAGCAGATCAACAAATATGTGTGGGATACGTTAGCGTGATACGATCAAGCAAAGGGTGCAGATGAAAAAGCCAACCCAGATGGCGTTGAAGCACCACTTTTATCAGGTGATATGTCATGGGCAGTCTTCGCGTCCGCCGGTCGCATGCCCTGCATTTTCTTCAACAGCTTTTGTCCCCCAGTATAAAAGAATACCAAGGCACCTCCGACAATCCAGATCCCATACCACTCCACTCGCTGCCAAGCTAAGAGACCGTCCTTGACGTTGAGTAGCATGAACGGGGCGACGGAGAAATTTAGAATCAAGATAGAGATGGCAGTGCCTAGGAAGTCGTAGACACGCTTGATGGGGGTGATAGGTGACCCTGGAGCTGGAAGGACAAGGGGTCGGAACGTCGCGCGGCAAAGGCGCCCGGTCGTTGTTACGAAACCCATATATATGAATGTTAAGTAATATCCACCAGCTATCCCATGCTAATAGTCACAAAACAGACATGAGATAAGAATGGAGTTAACAAAACGGAAGGTACAACACGGAAGCTCACCCAGAAGGCGCTGGTCGCAAATGTGATCATACTGCTGCTGAAACCAGGCTTTTTCCCTTGCGGCGTTACGCGTTTATACACGCATTCCCGAAGCCAAACGTTCGCTTTCATGTTCCAGGAATCCAGCAGAACCTTAATATTCGAAGGGAATTCAATGGCGAGCACCTTGACATTGGCAGCCCCCTCCCAGAGGGATTCTCCAGATGGGCTGAAACCGGTGAAGCCTAATCCGGTTAAAATGCTAGCACCCTGCCAGATTGAATATGAGCTATATCATAATAATGTTGTTGTATTAGACGATGAACAGACCTCTGTGAGTGTCCAGATAGCGTAATATTTGGATCTTTCGATAAAACCATAAAACTGGAGATAACCAATTCTATGGTGACCATGTTCAATATAGGTGTCTGTTCAGCCATGTACAGCGAGGTAACATACCGATAGACCAAGCTTTGACTTGCGAACCATGGGGATACAGCTACGCGGTAATTGTAAGACCCGCTCAAAGCAACGAAAATGCCCAAGAACATGAGACCTGAGGCCATCTTCCAATAAGCGATGCGTTTCCTCCCAATAGGTATCGCACGACCAGGTTTGGTCTTGCCCTGCCCAACTTTGAAGAGACTTTCATCGATCAGAGCCCTGTACTCGACGAAATCACAACAAGGGCCAATAAGAACGCCTGGGAAGAACAGCCTGAAATAAGGAATGGGTGTCATGAGAATAACAAATATGCCAATATAAACATACGAAAATCCCAGGAACTCCAGCACAGAAGGGAATTTCACGATGCGTTTGGCCGTCTGCCATTTGTCCAGCTCCTAAGTAGCAGGTAATTTCAGTGGAGCTGCAACAAGCGGGAATTCAGTTTTGTTCACCTCAGACGTCCTTCGGCCATCCCAAACATTCCACGCAAAGGTCGTGAGCTTCATCGTGAGGACCATTTGCGGCCCAGTGATCTCAAAAGCGTCATAGCTCAGATTGTATACCACACGTGTGATGTGGCTTTAGTTGAAGTGAAATCAGGCCTTGAATTCGTGCGAGTGTAAATACAACCGCTCACTTGATAGTTAGATGCCCCATTACAAAGCTAAGAACAAGTCAGGATTATACGTCCGAAACATCTACGCGTCTACTTACGCGAATACAATCCAAGGCATCCGTGGACCCTGCACATGCTTCGCAATCAAGTAGGTCCCAATGATGCTGCCAAGGAGCTGCAAGAAGCCAGTGTGCAACCGGAGGACCGGTATGAAGAAGAAAAGGGCGATAGCAACATTAAAAATGTGCTTCAGGTTGGGCTGCGAGGACGGGATTCGAATGAAAAGGCTTCCAAGGGGATATGATATCAGAAGACAAGTAATGAGCTGTGGAAAAGCCGCGACGTGAATGCTCATTATGGAATAGCTGAAGCTGTTGCACAGTCAGACAAACCTTCACTTGATCCAAGGATGCGCCTAAAAGAGAAGCGAGGGGGACAAAAAGCGCGTCCATCTGAATCACCGTCGCCGTGGTTGACGTGGAAGCTTAAAAAACATGTTTTTTCTTGACTACTTCTAAAACGGGCTAAACTTCACGTAAACTTGCCTGACAATAGAATAACGCCTTCTTACTATTCCACGGGTGATTGAACAAGCCATTGTTGTCAACGATCAGTATTTACTAACAGGTCAAATGATCGATGCGAAGGCATAAGTCCCAGAAATTTTGAACAGGCAAAGAAGAAAATGAGACGGAGAAAGAAAACAAGTGAGCGTATGTTATTTGTTAGACTTGCGGACTTCCCGGTAATGGAGAACCTTGGTAGTTGGGGTAACCAGGCTGGACTCCATATTGCGGCCCAGGTGAGAAAGTCTGTTGGGGAGGTGTGTAACTCTGAGGAGGCGAGTAAGTCTGCGGGGAAGGTGTGTAAAGCTGCTGAGGAGGTGGTGCCGAGCTTGGAGGATATGGATATTGAGCGGTTTCAGGAGGTACGCCGCCGGTCGTGGCAGGAGCATCAACAGCCGGAGCGAAGAAGTTGGTCTTCTTGACAGAGGAGGTCCAGACATTGTGTCCACGATTGTGTGCAATGAGGGCGAACACAAGTAAAACAAAGGCGTAACCCATGACTTTGAAAAGAACGAGGGCCTTTAGTGAGGAAGAAGTAACAAAAATAAAGAAATAAAACTGACGAGCAAAGAAGTTCAGGAACGAGAAGGCTTCAATGGCGTCGACTTCTTGGCATGGGCTCACCCCTAAAATGATAGATGATTAGGATCACTCGTCTCGGTGTCGAAAGAAAATGCTACCAAGGACGAATATGCAGCCACCGCCATTGGCATTGGCTGTGAGCGACGCTGTTGAAAGCCACAAGATCCAGAGAAGAGCTTAAAAAAGTGGATTCAACATGGCAACCCCTTTTGCGTTATATGACTGACGTACAAACGGTAGCGAACTCGACTGCAATCATGGATGTAAAGGCCCCATTTCGCATGGCATCGATGACGGCACTTGAGGTATTTCGAATGTTAGTGATGATTCTATGAGGTATTTCTCAAGCACTTACAAGGCAGGCAGCGTTAGAAGGGTAAGTAAGCCAGTGGCGATCCCCATAGCCGCAAACACGGAGTAGGCTCCAAAGGCGGACTCCTCGAGCGAGATCAAATCAGCCGACAGCGCAAGGACGATCACGGCGAACACGCTGGTTACGACTAAGGTGAAGAATTTCCACTGAGCTCAAGACAGCAGCGGTAAACGACAATACAACTCACTGAACGTAACCAATCGAATAATATCCAGGACTGGCATGATTTTTTCTCTCGATGGCGGGTGCTATACTGTCTTGGTGTGACAGGTAGACGGGCACTGCCACGTTTTGGACGAGCTTATATAGGTTCGGGTTTATCGGCTTCCTTATCCGGTTGCACAATGGAGAAACCCCTCTGCTGCTTAGCAAGCGTCCGACGTCAGTGTTCAGCCCATTTTCAAGGGACCATATAATATTGTCTCCGATATTTCAACACGTCGACGTATTTTAAAACGGATTTTCCACATATTTATTGAAATTTATTTTTGTTCATCGCATATTATTATTTATTTTTCCGACATATGTGACC
Organism: Hygrocybe coccinea; assembly: GCA_963555575.2. Lineage (NCBI taxonomy): Eukaryota > Fungi > Basidiomycota > Agaricomycetes > Agaricales > Hygrophoraceae > Hygrocybe > Hygrocybe coccinea. Next base: position 2,841,815 of record OY741991.2, read on the forward strand.
ATTTATTTGCGCCAAGCGCCAAGTATTAAGTGCGCGCCAAGCGACTGTTCTTCGCGCCTCCGGATCTTCAAAGAACCTTCTCACCCAATTCAAACCGTTGATAGAGCGTAACTGGCTGACTTTGACACTAATTGCATATGACACTTCAAAGGTTGAAGGTTGAAGGCAACTCTTGACATGGCGACCGTGACACTCCACCACCATGGCACGTCCATCATGCACAGCAGCCGGGTAACGAAGGGATTAAATATACTTAAGTACAATGGACCTGTCACGTTCACCACCACTTTTGGTCGAAGCGAAGAGTCGGAGTTGCTAGTATTAATCTAATCTACGGCGATATCATTACCATATGAAGCATCATCATCCTTTGCCCCTCCTACTAGGTCCAGAAATATTCAAGGTTTCGAGCAATGATTTTGACCATGATGTCAGATTTGGGGTGTAAGCAAATCCGACGGGATCCGAGGGCAGGGGTGCATGATCGGCGGAATGAGGTGTATAGTGTCCGGTGGATCCAACATGAGGGTTCCGCATATTGTTCAGCGATGTCGAGGAAAGCCAATCGTTATCCCCCGAGAACGGACGGGAGAAAGAAACAGTGCTGTCGGTCGAATCCGGGGACAACCGGGGCGCCGAACCTGAACTGCGTTCCGCTCGCTCGTTGGGTAATCCACAATCTGGGGGATCCGTGAATGGATCATCCAATTGTTGCCCTGCTGCACCAGGATGTTGTGACACTCTGTGCAAATCGCCCGAGTCGACATCGTCTCCTCCCTGCAAGCCCACAGAAATTTGATTACTTTCCTCCACCCTCCTGCTGGCAGCCACACGGTAAGGTAACGGTTGAACGAATACCATATCCCTGTAGCTACCATCGGAGCTCATATTATCCATGGGTGCTTTCCTGAACTTGCTCCTAGATTTAACCCGGTGTCGGCGTGCCAGGATTCGAAATCCGAAAAATACACAGAGAAATATGAGGAAGGAGCCAAAAACTACACCAAGGATCGCAGCAGTTGTCTTTTGCTTCGTGCTGTCGTCGCAAAGCCATGAAAGGAGAAATGTGACACAAGATCCGCAAATCAATGGTTTGATGTGCAAGTGTGAGCAAATAATGAACATACATATTGTCAATGTTGTTGCCATTACCCGTAGGAGTGGAACTACTCCCGACACCCTGGACCTGTGTATTCTGAATTTGGCTACTCGTGGGAGATCCGGTATCAAGCGGTGAGGTGTTTGGGGGGCTAGAACTTGATCGTGGACACAAGAAGACCGAGGTTTGAGTTTACGGTGGAATGCGAAACTTTATCAGCCCTCCAGAACACGGCGAACAATGTCTAACAAAAGATACCTTCTAGTGGTACTCAGCGGAATCCCTATGTCCGTGCTTTCCACAGTACTTTGCGAAGATGATATAGATGTAGGACTAGTCGTGGGCGAGAGAGGCGTGGGCGTGGGCGTGGGCGGGGGTGTGGAGGCGGAATACAGCGTAGTACTGTCATAGATGCCATCAGACCTCGTCCGAGTGCTACTGGGGCCTGGAGACGAATAATCAGCTGAAGTCGCAATATTCGCATTGTCAAAGTAGGACGCACGAATCAGGTAGGTGTACGGCACAGTGCTGTCATTGATATGGTTGGCACTGGTCCAGGTGCTACTGGGGTCTGGAGACAGATGAGAATTTGAGGAAGTTGTAATATTCATGCCAAAGGATGACATATAAGCTGTGAGTAAAGACGAGGGGAAGAAAGAGAAAGTCATGAGGGTGCCGGCCGTTACTTGCCCATGGATACACATTACCAGTTGGAGTAAGGACAGTAGGATCATGGCGAATGAGTGATGAAGAGCTGGTGCCGGTATATAGATGGCTATCCATACTTTCACGATGTCAATATTCGAGAGAAACGGCAAGCTTAATACCTCGACATGGGAGAAACCAAGGAATAGAGCAAGAAAGCCTGTCAATGCAAGTACATAAGTATGAAGAACCCGGACCCGAAGAACACAAACCGGGAGTGTTAGGACTTGGGAAGGAAAACGAAATCCGTGTAAACGGCCTTCTCTGGGGCCGTCAAGTATCGTGACTACGAAAATCAAACGGAACTCTCGAAAATTTGAGACACGATGATGTGGAGTCTGACTTACTTGGAGAGGCGTTAAGCCTGGGCAGTACTGGGCACGCTGTGAACGCACAGGCAACCACCACGACCCTGGTGACTGTTGCGTGTAGGATTATCTCAGAACAACAACCTGAGGAAAAAACATCAAAATCCGGTGAAAAAGATTGATACATAGAAGAGCTGTACCGCGATCGAGTGCAGTTTGAATATGGTACGTTAATCACAAACTAACTCTGTAACTGTCAAAGATGTCAAAGGGTCGCCTGGTGGCTTCTCGTAAAACAGTAGCCACCTACCAGTCATAGAGAGTCAGCAGCATTGACGCGAAAGCACGGGAACGCGGATATCCGCCGCTGGCCCACTAGCGGGAATCAAAAGCATCGACATTTATAAAAGTATTGGATGCCGAGAGTGCCGAGGTGAATGTCAGATCCATTCATACATCAAGGAATCAATGAATTGGACTGTCCGGAGACTCGGAAGAAAGAGGAGGGAAGGCTCGAAGTTTGAGACTATAAAGGTGATTGCGAGTACAAGAACTAGCCGCGTGCACCAGCATCGCTTGGCCTGACCGTCGTAGGCGTCCAAGACAGAAGTAATGGAGGCACCTGCAAAGTTTTCTGATTCCGCCGCTTTCCATAGCAAGGTTACAAGCTGCTGAGACCCATTATTGTGAAGAAAACTCACTGCTTCGTCCTTTGACGAATCAGAATCGGTGCCCGCTCCGCTTTTGCACCACAATCCGGGATGCACCACAATCCGGGATCCGCCAATATATCGTACCCTGCGTGAAGATGCAGAAGGGCCGAAACGGAGATAGATCATAAAACAGCCCTGTAATTTGTCAAGGATTGTCGACAAGCCTATGTAGCGGATTCCCACAACACGCCCGAGTCAGGGCTATCACTGAGAGTGAGAGCTCATGATATATAGAACATCGTCGACACGTAGTGCTGCAGAACGTCACGCGTATCGCGTGACGCACAATTACGAATTGGGTGCCGGCAAAACTTTTGGACATACGATAAAATATGGCATTAATGGCAATCAACGAGACAAGAAGAATAACTAAAAAGAGCCCATATGCTCAAGCGGCGAACCTGCATACCGAACCTACAACGCGGAATGGACCTGACAAGGAGCAAACCAAGAATACTTGGCTAGGAGATCATCCGGCCATTGCAGTGACAATGAAATCCCGCTTATCGTCGGGAGGTACATCACCCCAAAGCGGTTGGGAATAGAACCACTGCGCAAAGGAGGATACAACGATGTGCTCTTCACTACCAGACGTCCTGCCCGTGTTCGTCACGCCAAAGCCATGATTGTCAGGAAATGCAGCAAGGCGGTGGGCGAGAATGTGGAAGAAGATGACGAGTAGAAAGAGAAGGACTACCGCTACAGTTCGTGTTTTGAATTGGAAGGGTGTCGCATAAGCTCCGATCCGCTCGCGGATGGAGAGTTTAGGCGGCGGTGCCAGGAAGGCAATGTAGAAAGGCGATGTGCACGAGGAAACGTGTGGGCCAGGGGAAGACGGGGTGACGATGATGGATGGAAGAGACGATTTCTCTGAAGCCGGAAGGGTGATGTCTATGAGATATTATGAGATCAAGGTCATCAACACAAGGAACTAATCAATCACCAAGTGGCGCCGGAATGAGTGTGTAATCGAAACGCTGCGGCAAGCGATGAATACGAGGGGCTGGAAGAAGAAAATAGTTGGTCAAGAACTTGCTCTGAGTGTCGCGCTCACCTTCTTTGGCCATCGTTGAAACAAGGCTGTACTGAGAAAAGATGTTGGAGAAGACGACTGAGCAGAATTGGCCGGGCTGAGCACGGCGACCACGAAACAAAGGAGTGTGGGCCAAAACAGAGAAGTTTAGGGGAAAAGAGGAAGACTGTTGTAACTGGACAACGCCAAGAGATTTGCAAAATATAAAACAAATTACGTACGTGTAACTGTTTATCTAAAATAAACAAATATCTAAATTGGAAATAAAATGTCTCTGCTCGAGTCCCCAACGTTGCAGGCGGTCTCCTCACCACTCGGGTCCACAAAAATTGCCTCAGACGCCTATGTGCTTTTCCTGGCTGAGCTTTCTTCATTCTATGTAACCTCTGCATCCGCGCCATTGAACGTAATCGATCTCTTTGACAAGTCAACCCTCCGAAGTGTCCAGACGCTGCCAGGTCACGATGCTGCAACCACCCATCTGCGAACAGTACGTAACGTCGCGGGGTTGGCGCGCGATTCCATTGTATCCTCTGGGAAGGACGGAACTGTAAAGGTCTGGGACGAGCGATCAAATTCTGTCGGCATAAACTGTGAGCGGAAATACTTGATTCACATGCGAATATCAACCACCGCCGCCGCCGCCGCCGGTTTTTGACAACTCAAAACAGTATTTCCTCAGTGACAAACGCAAGCAAAGCACATCCTCTGCTTTGCTGCGACGTATCTCCTGACGGCCTGACTGTTGCAGCCGGGACTGATCTGCAGGGAGAAGATGCTTTGATACTGTATTGGTGGGCGAAAGGGATCATTTCCAAGGTGTCTCCTATGAATGACCCTCAAATTGATCAGGGATCCACGAAGCCCTGCCGCACCCCTTCGCACGCATACGTCAACCCACTCCGACGATATCACAGCTGTCCATTTCTTCAACGGAGGTCCACACACCGCTGCCCCGCCACAGAACATCCTCCTTTCCGCTTCATCAGATGGTCTCATCAGTACTTCTAATGCAGACGAAGACGACGAAGATGAATCTGTTCTACATGTCGGTAACTGGGGCTGCAGCATTTCGCAGGCTGGTTGGATACATGGGCGCTCAGAAGCGCGAATATGGGCATCAAGTGATATGGAAACATTTAGCACGTGGTCCAAAGAGGTGTGATTTTTTGTTTTCAACACGTTCACTGTCACGAGTTGATATTGCCTTTTAAGCTTGACCTGGGAAATAATCTCGACATCCGGGAACCATCAGTTCACAACCAAGAGCGTACATGGGTCACCGACTACCTAATTTCTTGTCATAATAACATCTCCACCAACCCTGAGCTTTGTGTCTTCGTAGGGTCCAACGAGTGGGGGTTTCTCGAATACGACTTCCTTTTTCTCTGTCAACTGACCATCTTCAAATAGAGGTGACGTTGCCCTCATCTCCAGTTGCCCCGGTGCGGATTCCTGGTCCTTACATAGGCTCTGGACCACTGGTCACGTTGGTGTTGTAAGATCAGTCTTATGGGACCAACCGGTTAGTGCGGGCTACTTCTTTTTTCGATGCAACCCCGAATTTTTCTCGTGTTGATTTGCGTAGAATAATATCCTGATCACGGGTGGCGAAGACTCAAAGATCAATGCATGGCCTCTGCCGTCTGATTCCGCTACGGAAACCCCCAAAAGACGTAAAGAAGACAACGATGTTCAGATGGACATAGAGGACGGAGCGTCGCGAAAAAGAACCTGGCATCTTGAGAGAGAGAGTGGTGCGGACGTCCACCAAGTCCGTATTTTCACAACATCTGCGGAGAACGCTGATAATAATAATGTCACTATGATGGACAGATTAGCAAAAGAGTTAAACAACGCTGACAACCACAAGCAGCATCGTTGTGTCTGTTCGTGCTGCTTCATGTGGATCGTTTTCTACGGAATCCAACATAGCACTGAGACTCGCCATCATCACGGGCATCTTATCTAAAAAGTAGCAATGTAATGGCAAGGCGGTGCTCCTTACTTCTGTGATTTCATTCTCTCCAATACAAATTCTCATTTACCAATACAAAAATCTTTGAAGATAGCATCTAGTATATCATCAACGGCAATGACGCCAGAGATCTTGCCTACAGCCTGGGCAGCATATCGGAGTTCTTCTGCTGCAAGAACTATGTCTTCTGGCGCTGTCATGTAACCGGTGAATGGTGGGAGAGGGGAAAAAAAAGTTAACGAAAGTATACAACTTACGAGTATCCAAAAATGCCTCGAGGAAGCGCAAGGCTGATTCGAGATGAACACGATGTCGAGCGTGTGTGATCATGGGTAATTCAGAAGAGTTGTCGGACAGGTCGTATCTGATTTATCAGAATAATTACAAACCACAAATAAAAAGAAGGGATTAAATTTTTTTATCCGTACCGCTGTTGCAACGCTTTGGCAAACCCAGTCGTAAATTCAGTCATCCCGTAGCCGGTGCTCAGACTGGCGGTCCAAGCTCTTCCGCTCATCCCAATGTCGCAGTTGACTGGCGGATCAGGGAGGAGATCGGATTTGTTCAACAGGACGAAGGTATGCTCTGAAATATAGGGACGTATTGACGGTGGGAGTTGAATGCGGTGTCCACCTGGCGTGTCTGCAATCAGTTCGGGGAGAGACAAGACGCAGAGAGAAACGTCTGCGTCGTGGATTCTATTTGCGAGAATATAGTTATTAGAGGCAGAGTAGTTTCATCAAAGAAACACACACGCTTTCTTTGCCCGCTCAATCCCGATACCTTCGACGAGATCATGAGTATTTCGTAGCCCAGCAGTGTCAGCGACGGTGATCGGCAAGCCGCCTATATCGAGAGACAACTCAAGGATGTCCCTCGTAGTACCCGGAACCGGAGTGACGATAGCAGCCTCTCTCTGTGCTAGCAGGAATAATATATCACTTTGCTGAATACCATCACAGAGTCCGTTGAAATTTTTGAAGACTTACCGAGAAAATTAAGAAGGCTGCTCTTCCCTACGTTGGGAGGTCCGAAGATGGCAAGGCGAATGCCCGAGCGGATGATTTCGCCGCGGCGGTGATCAGAGAGATAACCTCGTATCGTGCGACGAACACTGTCAACTTTCTCTCGTGCTGCGTACATTTCGAAGAAGTGTATAAAAGTAAACACGAATTGTCAGACAAGAGCGACGACAGACCAGAACCTTGGTCATAAACCCCTTCTTCAATTCCTTCTCCCTCGCCGAAATCTATCAGCGCTTCAACCATAGCCAGGCATCGCACGATATCGGCTCTCAAAGCGTCGAACTGCGCTCGAGTTGCGCCCTGTGTGAGCCATGTTTTTGCAAAAGACGATGAGACGCCCCCGAGCAACCAAAGAGGAAAAGAAACTCACCCACCCGAGCTGCCCTCAACGCGACACGGCGTTGCCCTTCGGTATCGGCATCTATCAGGTCCTTCAAACCCTCCACCTGAGTCAAGTCAAGACGGCCACCCTCAAATGCGCGTCGGGTGAACTCGCCCGGTTCAGCCGGTCGACAAAATGGAAGGCGAGAAAGGGAAGAAAGGACGGAAGATATCAGGGCGCGACCAGAGTGGGTGTGGAGCTCGACGACGTCTTCTGTCGTAAACGACTTTGGTGCTAACAAAACGCCCGCCAAAATAAGAGTAAGAAAACTCGGCAAAAAAAAGCAGCCCAAACGAAAAAAAATAAAACCTTTAAAAAAAACCGCCAGCCCCTCGTCTAGCATTTCTTCGCTTTCAGGATCGACGATCGCACACCGTCGCATCTTCCATGCCTCTGGCATCGCCCCCATACGTCCTTTGCGGGACTTCACCATCCGCTTCCAGACGTCAGAAGCGTCAGGACCAGAAATCCTGACCACCGCGACACCAGCCCTCCCCGGCGGTGTCGAAAGCGCATAGATCGTTCTCCGCTGAGCATCCGACAAGACGAGTCCCCCAGGATCTCTAAAAACCCTGCTGCTCTCATTCGGTCGCCCGTGGACCTGCCTGGCGAAGAGTCTAAAATGGAACCCGATCATCATCGCGAGGCGGTGCAGGTCATGCCTGGAAGGGTTTCTAGATGGAAAACTAGGGGTGGCAGAGCGCGCACGTATAAAATCTGCTTGGTTGCGGGCGCGGGGCAACCGCATGTGGCACTACCCAGGATTTTCGATCCTCACCGCAGGAGTCGTGGGCGCTCTCAGAGGCTTTGTACCAAAAGCCTTCATGGATTCTCACGGTCTTTGTTTTTCACCGCCCGTTTCTTACTACTGACCTAGTCTACCCGTGGTGACTGGTTCTTCTCCTCCGACCATTTTTACCGACCCCCCCTCGACGTCGACGTTTATTGGAACGACCAGCTTGAGCAGACATGGGGCAAACACGTTCGTTTTTTTGACTCCAAAAGATCCCTTCATAGAGACACTGAACTAATAAAGCTGCTACGATGATACAGCGTCTCAGTTTATGGAGGACATGCAAAGGCGGTCCAACTGTGCGTGACGTCAATTCCAGGCTCTCCTCTTGTCGGCGCTTTGCTGAAAAGCATTTAACTTTTTTGGGGGGGACGGCCCCCGAATAGTCACAGCCAGCGAGTTGGAGCGGCTAAAGAAACGGTTCATGAAATTGGACAGGTGCGTCTATCCCGACGCTTGTGTTTTCTCTTTGCGAGCATGATGAAAAACCTTGTACCAGCGATGGTTCAGGATCGATCGACCGTGAAGAGTTTTTGCAAATACCACAGATCGCCACCAACCCGCTCGCGTCCCGGATGATCGCTATTTTTGACGAGGAGTTGCGTCTCTTTTATTTTTTGGTTTCTTAGTTGCTGCTGTCGAGGGCTGAACTTTTCTTTTCTTTTTTTTTTTTGCGAAGTGGTGGTGGGACGGTTGATTTTCAGGAGTTCGTGGGAGGGCTGAGCGCGTTCAGCAGTCGGGGAGGCCGCGAAGAGAAACTACGATGTAAAATTGCTTCAGTCCCCTACGTTACGACTATATCCCAAGGAACTGATTGTCTCTCCCCTGGACAGTCGCGTTCAAGGTGTACGACGTCGATCGGGACGGTTATATATCGAACGGTGAACTGTTCCTCGTGCTGAAGATGATGGTCGGCAATAACCTTAAAGTCCGCATCTTGGCGTTGTCTCCTTCTTTCGCCTGTGTGCTGATTTTTTGCGTTTTCAACCACCCCCCAGGATCAACAATTGCAACAGATCGTCGACAAGACTATCATGGAAGCCGATCAAGATGGAGACGGGAAGCTGAACTTTGATGAGTTTGCACAGATGGTATCAAATACTGTACGTCCCGAACCGCTCGAAAAGAACCCCATCACACTGCTGTTCCTTGCTTTGCGCTGGATTGCACTGCTTTGCTATAGTGCTGTACTGTGTACACGATTGCTGATCATGATGCTCAACCATACAGGATATCGTGAAGCAAATGACACTAGAAGACCTCTTCTAGATATTTGGTTCTCTGTCCCCGTTCCTCCCACACACATACATACACGCACCTCCAGTTCTGGCAGGATCCCAGTCACTCTCACGCAATTCAATTTTTCTCTACAGGGTGTATACCCCCCGAAAACAAGTATAATGATGGTTGTATATGCGGCACAAGAGGATCAGCGGTTTAACTTGTATTACTCAAATGCTCTTTCTCTCTCTCTTTTATATCTCGGTAGTCATCAATACTGTGCAATTATTACACGGCTCGCTGGTGCTATATATCTAACGTTATTGCACTTCAACAACAAAAAAAGGGATGGTAAAGAAGGCGAACACTACACGACGCCATAAATATCAAGATCAAGAAAACGAATTGCCGAAAGATGGCGGCAAAATGCTGCTCTACAACAAATGTTGGTACAAGTTGATCACGAGTTAGAAAGGAAAGAGATAACTTATGAGCTGAGGTGCTTTGCGAGGGAGTTGAGAGAGAGAGAGAGAGTTGCGCCCGGTGTGGTAGCCACGAGGCAGACCACATGGTAACGAAGGTTTTTAATTTCTTTTCGTGTGGGCGATAACGGAAAGCGACTGGTATCGCGAATGAGACGCGGATACCGGCTGTATGAGAGTGGTGGAGGGACGATCTTCAATGCTCAAAGGCGGCAGATGTCGATATAAATAGGGTATGGTTTTCGCGGGCGACGGGGATGGCGGATTCCTGCAGACATCCACAACTCTCGCCGCGTTGTTGCAGCAAGTAATGCGAATGCTGCTGCTGCTGCTGTTGCTGTTGCTGCTGCTGTTTCAGAAACGGAGAATGTTGCACAGGGCGTCCAGCCTGTGAAAAAAAGGATGTCCCATAATTCTGTGCGGCTGCCTGTAGTTGGGCAATGTAGAAGGGGTCGGTTGAGGTGAACAATGAGGATGATGCTTCTGCGGCACAGGTGTACGACGGGGCAGTTGCGGAATGACATGTGTAGTTCGGCATCGGGTAGGGGCCCTGGTGCCGGAAGCAAGGGGGTGAGGTATTTCGCGGCCTTGGGGAAGATGGGATGAGGAGGTCTTCGACCATCTGCTCGTCTTGATCCATCTCGTCGGTCTCGCGCCAGAATTCGTCGGGGCTGAGTGGTGAGACTGGATTTGGGAGCCTTGCGGTGGGTGGGGGGTCGGACATTTGGGCACAGCTGAAGCTGGATGTGCGAGTACGACCTGTTGGGGTGTTGCAAGGCTGTGTTGGGCCTCTTGAGCTTGAAGCCAGAGACTGGGTGAACAATGTCTGGGACAGCTGAGCCTGGAGAAGAATAAGGGGCTGGTTGTTTGTTTGTGAAGGAGAGAGGACACACCTGGAGGGCAGCGAGGTCTAGGGCTTCTTGGCCAATGTGGTTTGAGGAAAGCGAGGAAACGAGGTCGTCGACAGAGACGGTCATTGTTGGTTGGTTGGTTGTTTGTGGAGATGCAGTGAGTTGATAAGGATGCTGTTGTTTTAAAGGGAACGGACAGCCGAGGTCGGTCAGAAATACGATCGAATAAACACGGGACTGCGCAAACTCGGTCCGTTGTTGCCTGATTCAGGTTCGGTTCCGTTTCAACGTACGGTCTCAAGCACAGCAGCTACTGTACTCTGATCAAGTTTCCTTACTAGGCTTAGATCGCTCCATAGTAACCCCTTTCCCCTTCTCACAACTTTCTATCCCCAGTCCGGATCAAGAACTCAATTGTTCCTCATATTGACTCTGCAGAAGCAACTGAAACATGGCCGTGTCCAACGCTAACATCTTGTCGAAATCCTGTCTGGGCGTCAATGACAACCGTGAATGGATGACAGTCTGGCCAGACCTCGATAACCGACGGACAAGCGTTTCTCAGCTTGTCACAGACACGCCGTAATTCGCGCCTAAGCTCTAGACAGTCTAAGTAACCCCGTCAGCCTCTATTAATACCACCGGTCATTTTGACTCACCGCCGTCATTTTCGGCGGTACTAACCCAGCATTTTCCAACCCCTTCTAAAATGGTCCCCTTCCACCAGCACATTCGCGGGGCACATTCATCAATGACTGTAGCCAGGGCGTGGGAAGAGCTGATTTGAAGTCGAATGGGGACGGGTTTGGATAGAACAAGAGGATGCACAAGTTGTACAACAAGAGCCTGTATCGGGGGCAATTTAGCAACAAGAAAATATATATATATTGTTCCCGCGAGGTGCAGTGTACCTTTAGGAACCGTGCACTTCCGATACCCAGGGCTTTCAACACGGCAGGAAGCACGTCCACCGACGCTAACAAGGTCTCCAGGTCGTTTGAGCAGTATGTCCAAACACTGCCAACGATGCCGTCGCCAAGAAGCGCGCTTAGCTGGTCAAAACGTCGTCCAGACTCTGGAGGCGTTGTCAGCTGGACCAGAGTCAAGATTGTCGGGATGGTAGCACGGATGAGTGCAGGCGTTTCGGGATTTTGGAGATGGTGGAGACAGGTAGTAAGGGACTAACGTACTAGTAAGAGGTAATCGGGAGTGTGGATACGGGGATGCGTGCGTACAGAGAGAAGGAGTCCATCAACTCCCGTCCGTCTAAGCAGTTCTTTCGGCACGGTTTTCAGCATGTCCGACACCATCCCAACTCCTAGCAACTTGTACGGGGCTTCGTAATCATCCAAGAATGCCATCACTGGTGGGATAATTAAATGCCACAGTTTTTCGTAGTCTGCGCCCTAGGATGGGTCCATTCAGAGCTGACGGATATGTGAACGTAGAGAACCCTACCTGAACTTGCCGTATACACCAAGATACTAGATATTCTGCTCCGGGATATCCCTTCCACGCTTGACCCTCATAGTAGTCCTGTGATGCCATAGGTCCCCCAGCAGGTCGAGGTAATTTCCGACCAGTGGACAGGTTTATCGACGGGTGAGGGTTGGATCGAAACAGAGGCTTAACGTGATGTGTCAAGATGCTTTCAAGGAGAGGAAATCGCGGCCGAGAGAATGCTGCAAGGATCTCTGTGTCGCGATGAGACTTTTTTTTGAGCAATTGCAAATAAAAAATCAAATGATTCACCTCGGGATACCTCCAGCGAGCGTGGCGTTACCCATGGGCCATCGCCATCGAAAAATCCTGCAGCCGAGACCACCTGGGCTTGTTCCCGCAATAATGTCAGCTCGTTCTGGAGCGCGATATCTCGAAGTTCGCCGAGGGCTTTATACGTTTCCTCTTTCCAACTCTCCAGACGCGCTATCAGGTCGCCCTCAGTGATACGACCATACCGCGCAAAGTCTGACGGCACTTTAAGAGCATCAAGCAGAGGGTTCAAATCAAGCTTTGCCAGCGTCATCCCCGAGTCTCCGGTCTCCGGGGTCCCCTTGTGACGCCAATACTTATTAAACACTCCTACCAACATGAATGGCTCATTGATCAGTACAGTAAATTCCTCCAAAATTGCGCAATTCCTTCTGAACCACGATGCTCAGATCCATTCCACATCACCCATCCGACCGCAGTGCAAACGTCATTGTTCTCTGGAGCCTCGTTCGCGCGATTCGACCCGTCGGGGAGGTATGTCGCTGCAGGGAGAACCGACGGTCTGGCTTCCATATGGGACTTGGAAACAAGGGCTGCCGTTCGTTGGTTGGAGGGCCATGTTAAAAGTGTCACCAGCGTAGAGTGCGTCCCCTACCTAGTCCTCCATCTCATGCTAAAAAAAAGACCGTATGTGCATCCTCTTGCCCGCAGCTGGTCACGACACTCTCGCTACGTCTTGACGTCCTCCAAAGACTGGAATATCGTTATCTGGGACTTGGCGTCGGAGAGTGAGCCCTATCACCGTCACTCGACCATTCGATTTGACGCCCCAGTCGTGTCTGCCTCGTTTCATCCCAGAAATAGGCAAGTCTGCCTCTGCCTCATCTCAGGCTTGCTTGTTTTTATTTGACATGCTTGGGCGAAAACAGTCGTATCATCCTAAGCCTGCTGAGCACGGGCGAGGCTTACGTGGTCGACCTGCGCAAGGAACACAGAGGTCGCGTTGAATTATGTGAAGTCCAAGAAGACAGCGACGACGAGGCTCAGGTGGGCAGACAACGGTGCGTGTCGCGCGGTTTCATGTTTGTGGCTGCTAGAGTAGGTTGAAAAAAGAAAAAAAAAACTTACTTGCAAGACAGTTCTGCCATGATCACTGCCCGCTTCGATCCTCTAGGAAAGCACGTATTCATAGGCACCTCCTCAGGGTCTGTCCTAGTGTTCAACACACGAACTAAAACGGTTGGTGTCCCCTGTCTTTCCTCATCTTCTTCCTCATTTCCCCTCTGCTGCAGATGGTTGCACGACATCAGATATCCGGCGCTGGGGCCATAAAGGGGTTCGACTTTGCAAAGTCTGGGCGGTGAGTCTTGATCCTACCTGGGCCTGAAAATCAAACTTCAATGCAGGCCTGTGCCAAGTCGTCTAGTCACGAACTCGTCTGATCGCACACTCCGACAATTCAATCTGCCTTTGTACCCCCCACCAAATGCCGATAGGGAGTACATCGAACAGGAGCTCGAGCCTACACATCGTTTCAACGATCCCATCAACAAGACAGCCTGGCATGCAGTGTCATACAGTCCAGATGGCGAGTGGCTAGCGGGTGGTACGCATAACTTTTTCCCCCGTATAGAAGCAATATGTTTTTAATTCACTAATTTCGGGGGGGGAAATTTTTTTTAATTTGGGTAGGTGCAGCAGATCCAGCCACTCATAAAATCTACATCTGGGACATTTCGAACGACGGGCAATTTGCGAGTGCCTTGGACGGGGGAAGGGAGCCTCTGATTCATCTTCATGTCCGTGTGTGGCAACATTTTTTTTTTGTAATCTTCGTCTCCTGAAATATCAACCACCCCTTTTTTTTTTTCTTTTTTTTTTCTTCATGACGGCCAGTGGCACCCATCTAAATCATCCATCGCGTCCACCACGAATCAGGGCAATATTCTCATATGGCACTCTCCCACACCAGAACGGTGGGGCGCGTTCGCCGGTGGGTTCGAGGAAGTAGACGAGAACGTGGAATACGAGGAACGTGAGGATGAGTTTGATATTGTGAGAGCGAGAGGATTTTTTTATTATATATCACTTTTTTTTTTTTTTTACCCTAATCAATTTATGCGACCTTTTTTTTTTAGGAAGACGAAGCTGAAATTGCACGGCGGAAGATGAAGGAGGAGGAGGCTGAGGTCGATGTGACTGACATCACGGAAGATGTACATGGACATCACTCGCAAGCTGTCGGTGGGAACGCCGATCGAGATGAGGACCTTGTGTGGGCGGACGAAGAACCTGATGATGACATACAGGATTGGAGCTTGAAAATCGTCCTGGAGGGCAACTTAGAGGCCATGTAATGGAAAGAAATCAGTACTATCAATACTACTTAAACACATATTTTACAAGTCCCGTGATCTAGGACAGGCTGTGAGAACCAAAACTCATCGATCTCCAGGCAGTCTTGATCGTCTAAACGCCATGAAAAATCTAGCATTCCAAGACAAAACTGAGAGGTATTTGAAGAAGGTCTGGAATGTCCTCGCCCCGAAACGTTGGATAAAGCGTCTTGCCCGTCGCGATCCTGTCGAGGTATGTCCGAAACGCTTTATTAAAATTCACACCGGTATTTGTCGTACTGACGAGAGTCCATTTCACAGACACGGGTGCCGGAATCATGCTCATCGACTGCCAACAGATTTCCACTGCCACCGGAGTTACCTATCAGCATATTTATTTACCTGGACTTGAAGACACTCTTGCGATGCAGACAGGTTCGATCGCTCCGCATTGTTGCAGTAAATTCCCGCTATCTAACGTTTTGTCCTCAGGTGTGCCAGCTCTTTCGCGATCTCGTCGACAACACAATAGTGCTACAGTATAAAATCGAACTTGCTGTAGCGGGGATGAATGACGAACAAAGCAACATTGCTCTTCCCACGCGTCTCGACCTTCTCAAAGCCCATCAGAGGGCTTGGAAGCGGTTGGCTTGGAAGGAGGAAGGAGGAACCTCGACTCTAAAAGGTGATTTTTGGGACTCATGCGCAGGCGTGCTAGGGCTTGCCGCGGACGCTCCATGCAGTACGCTCGACTTTCGACAGTTACCATCGTCTTACCGTGGGATCAAGGAAAGACAGTGGTCCATAAACATGGGGATGAACATTGTGGACTTCGCTATGGACGCACATCAGGACCTCCTTGTAGCGATCGAAATGGTAGAAGGGATGTACGTCGTCCCAAGCTTGGGTTTTCTGGCAGTTTGCGAGGAACTAAGTTCTTATAATGCCAGAGATAACTACACATACAGGATTCATTTGCGTTCATTGTCTACCGGGGAGAACCACCCATTGGCTTCAGTATCGGCTGTGTTGTCACACACGACAACATACCGCTGTGCTTGGACAGATGTCACCCGGATTTCCTCTAACCATCTCGGCATTCTGTTTATGGCTTATTACTATTACTGGTCTGAGCTCGTGATATGGGACTGGAAAACGAACATTATCAAGATAGTGAGCGTCGTACCACTAGTTGCCCCGCGTTGATCTTTCCTGACTAACCTAGTCCATCGATTCTTTATTCAGCAACTCTGGTGTGCCGCTTGCCGCACGTATTGCTTCCTGGACAATGACCTAGTTATGATTGGCGTTTCCTCTGGCGACAGACCAGTTTTGCGGGTACTCAACCTCACACAAACATCCAATCAAGTTAGACATCTATGTGAATTCCAGTACCCGCCTATTTCCAAGCGTGCTCGTTGGCCGGAGATGGTGATCCACACCCACGCCACTGCTTCAAGTGATGCATTTCCGAATGTTCCATTCTCTGCCTCTATGCAGAACAGGTTGCTTATTGTATCATTCGAGTCTCACCCCAGATCCCGCACGTCATTTATCTCTTTCATTCCTCTCTCCACGATTGTGTCTTGGATCAACACACTTGCACAGGGCGATTTCTGTCGTATCTTTGCTTGGGAGCAATGGGGGCCACGGGGTACTCGTCTCATCTCCCTGGTTCAGCCAGATCGCGACCATTGGTTTTATAGTGGCCATGGCATGAAGTTTGCCTTGGTCGACAATAGGAACAAGCTGCACCTCTATGACTTCAATGGGCTGTCTGTGAAGCGCAATATGCTTCAAGGGAATCGGCTGGACGAAGCTAACAAGTCTACAACATTTCTCATGGGCCCGAGTACTTTATCCAGTAGAAACAGTTTCTTTGACAAGTCTGTGATCACTTCACTCCCTTGCAGCATAACAACTACCTCTCTCCCCCAACACCCTGTGTTCAAAAGGAATAGGATGATCAAGGGGGTAATGCTGTCGAGTGATAGTCTGATAATAGTTGCTGTGAGTCCCTCTTCACTGTATTGCTTGTTGTCTAAAACATGTTTCACAGAATGAACAGATGGCCAGTGAAGATACATCATTCAGCATATTGACATTCTGAATACATGATTATCTCCAACCAGTGTGCCAATACCATGTAATGCAACAGCCTCATCTTCAAAATTGTTTAAGTGGAATGATATGATGGAATCAAAGCAAACTGACAGCAAGTATGATGGAGGGGGGGGTTCAAACTTGCATACCTCAAGCACCATGAAAAACAAAATGCAGCTTCACTGCTTCAAAGAAAATTTGTTTGCAACTATAGACATGCTTTCTGAATGTTATTTTACAACTACATTTCAAGTCAAGGGACTGAATTCTGAGTTGAACTTAGAAAAACCTGTTTTCCTGAGGAGCTTGCAGGACAATGGACATTTTTGCAGTTCTGGATAATGAAACCTGTGCTAGTATTCATTCAACTTAAGTGAATTAATTTTTTTTAAACTGTATGAAAAGTGAGCAGTCACTCTCACAAATAAGAACAATCAACTGAAAATGGATCTGAGTCACAATCCTGTGGGAACTAATTCACCCATTGGTATAAATAGCAACAAACAAAATACACCTCTTTTGTTGCCTCTTACCCTCACCATTGGACAACATTTCATAACTCAATCCATCCCTCAGAAATCCTCTTCAGACCTCATCCAGGACAAGGTGCATACTTCATAATCTTCATAATGGCTACAAAGGTGCCATACATTATTTCTGCATCTGTGTGGTCACATTGGCCTTTGCTACTTACTTTGATTGTGTTGTGTTCATGTTCAATGGAGTTGATTGGTTTTATCTTGTGCAATTTTTTGTCCTCCATTCCTTGCCAATGACTGCCAGTGCTGTTCTTGATTTGCTGACCTTGGGATATTCACTGGTTCTTGTCACCTTCATTTCTGCACCCCACTCTCTTGTTTGGCTCTTTGCCACTGCACCAATTAGAATGCTGACTTTCACAATTCCTATACTTTCAGACCCTCTAACATTCCAGTCCTCGATGCTATGGAGAAGAGCCCACTCATAACCATGTCGCCCACAAACATCGTTATTGGACTCACCCCGGACGAACGGTTCCGTGGGCTCGTCACACCTCGGTCCCGTAAGTGCTTCGCGCCATGGCAATTGTTCATTTGTGTTTCAACTCAAAGGCACAGGCCCTCATAACGCGCTTACAAGCTCGCGCAAGGGGCCGTCACGCGAGAGCATAGCACCCGACTCCGAAGAAGAAACCAATCAGCGTCCTACTCGACCCCCCGCACGCTCAACACCACCACTCGTCCGCGCAATCAATTCGCTCAACGCAAAGCCATCTGCTACTGAGGCAACAGGTGCTACCCGTACACATGGCGCTGTCAAACGCAAAGACGCACAACATTCAACTCAAGTTACACCCGAGCCTCGGAAGCTTGATTTGCCTTCCTGGACACATCTCTCCGTCGTTGACAACTCTGATACCGAGGATGAAGGGGAGAACAGAGTAAAAAACAGTGTTGTTGCAACTGTGAGTTCTTCAGTGCCACTGCATACCGGTGAACGACCTAAGACAGAGCGTGTGCGCAAGTCCCAGCACACGCAGCCGGGAACCCACCTCACGCCTTCCCGTGGAGCCACTTTGGATCCTAACCCACAGTCCGTGCTCAATATACCATCCCTTTCTGTTGAACCGTCCACCACCGTCAATAATCTGCATAAAACTCCCGAAGATATCCTTGCAATCACAATACCCGCGAATGCAGCCACTCTATCACCGGCACCGGCACCAGCGTCAATACTTGCACCACCAACACTCGCACTAGCACAAGAACCAAAACCCACGGGTCCTCACAGAAGCACCCTCGAGGGTGTCGTGATCGTGCAACGGCCGCGCTCACCGGCTGCATTGTTGGCGGGGCAGGGGAGCACACCACGCGACGTACTGATGAGCGCACATGGGTTAGGACGCGAGGCTCGTTCTGTGCCCATATCTGTGTCTCAGTCTAATGGTGGATTGCGGAGTGACCAAGATGTCAATACCGGCGACGAAAACGCTACGCCACCGCCTCAATCGAGCAGTGCCACGTCTTTAGGGTCACCACCACCCACCATCGAGAATTTGAGGCTTACAGACGATGTAGATGGTACGGGCCATAACGATAGCAAGCACCTGGATCCCATGACAACTGCGAAAGCTCAGGCTGCACACACCGAGACTCCGCCAAGTAAACCCATCCACAAAAATACGTCGTCCTTCATTGGCGTCGTAATCACCACGCCCTCACCCAGCAAGAACAATACCCCACAAAAGCGTACGCTCAATCTCGTGTCAGCGCTCTCGCAGGCGTTTGAACACAATCAGGTTCCGCTCCCGGCCCCTAACTTGCACAATCACCTGCATGCGACAGCCGTGCGGGCCACTGCACCCCGTAGGCCGCGGATCAATCTGCCACCTCGGGCAATCAATCAAGCAGATATCGACGCACATTTGGGGAAACGGGTAGCGCCTGTGCGTGCTCCGCGACGTGGTGGGACGGGATGGGCTGATGCAGAGGCGTGGGAGAGGTTTGTGTATGGAGAGGCGGCTGAACGACGGTTGAAGGTGGGTTTGAGGTTTGTGGAGGAACGAGTGGGAAAGGTGGAGGGAAATGGGAAATGTGAGACACAGCGAGCATTTGCGGTGCCGGAAAAGTCCCGGACGGAGGGGTTTTTCGAGCGGCTGGAAAAGACTTTTGGACCTGGGAGTTTGTATCGTGGTACAGGACCTAAACCGAAAGCGGTGAGTACCTACCCAGCTATCATGGATATTGGCTGTGCATGTTAGGGTGCCGGCAGAATGCTTGACTGCTCACATTCATGCTGGATAATTTGAGATACTGAATATATTGTTGACAACTACGACAATAGGGACAGAAGCGGCAGTACCCAGAGGACGCAAGGGCGATGCGTCCGCAATCATCGCGATCCGACACAAGCGCTTCAGGGACGGGGATAGTTGACAACACACTGGGAACGATATTGGGCAAGCGAGCGCGTAGTGTGGAAATTCAAAATGACCCAGGCGAGGATTCGAGTGAAGGGCAACGCCGTACGAGAGCAAGGGTTGAGGGTGCGACACCAATAGGGGCTGACACGATGAGAGGATGGACAACGGCGATGCAAAAGCTTATCAAGGGCAAGACTGCGATTGAGAAAGAGGTATGTACTTGGAAACTCCATGAGGGTCGGATTAATAAGAGGAGATACAGGAATTGCGAACCCTGAGTGTGATGTTGGACCAGATTGATTCACGAAAGGATGAACTAGAACTGCAAGATTTGACAGTAAGTATCGGAGTGAGGCTGAAATTCGGACAAAGCTAATTGATTTGTAGGAAACGCGGGTGATGGAAAGTGTGGAGGAGTTGTCGAGGCTAGGGGAGATACCATTTGGAGACGAGGAAGGGCTTCGTTCCAGGGCTGCAGTGCTCACACGTTTCTGGAGTATGCAAGTTGTTTAAATAAATAAATATTATTACATAATCCAAATCACGTGTGTATGTTCTTGATTGTCACACAGCAATTAAAATGATCATTTTCTTGCTTTCCTCCTTAAACCATGCTTGCAATCGTCCATCCTCTCCAACACAACACACCCGTCCCCGATGCCCCCCATCGCCCAACGTCGTCCGCCTCGTCCCGCTCGACCAGACGTCCTCCACGGCACTCCCTTCTTCTCTCCACCACCACCACCCTCTCCTCGCTGAACGCAACTTCCTCTGTGCGCCAGTCCAATGTCACTCCTCCACCTCCCCGTCGCCACGCAACAGTCCCGCACCTAGCTCCAGTCACTACATCCTTTTCCCGACCCCCACAGCCCCCACTTCACCATCCCCCACCCGTCACCCGCCAGCCCTCAGCACCCATCCCAAAACCTCTCAGCACCCCACCGACTCCGCCCACTCCGCCCACCTCACCTCCCGCATTTGACATCCATTCCTATCCCACCCCCGAGTTGCTTCGTCTGCTAGCTTCTTTGCTCACTCAGATAGCTGCCACAAATGATAAGCTTGCCACCAACACCCCTGTCCATGAAGACCCACCGTCTCCGATAAACACCCGATCCAACTTTTCCTCCCTGTCCGAACTAGATCCACCCATATGGCGAACACTTACCTCCGCATCTCGATCAGCACTATCCACGCCCTCCTCGACACTCACATTTCATGCCCGTAACATTCCAACCATCTCCCTCGAGTCCTATCTCCTTCGTATCCTCAGGTACTGTCCCACTACGAACGAAGTCTTCCTCTCCCTTCTCGTTTATTTTGACCGCATGTCCAAGACGAGCAACGAGGCAACCGGCAAGGCGTTCGTCATCGACTCCTACAACATACACCGCCTCGTGATAGCTGGCGTCACCGTCGCCAGCAAATTCTTCAGTGACGTATTTTATACCAACTCGCGCTATGCAAAGGTGTGCACCATCCATTTCTCCTATCGCTTTCTAACCACCTTTCTCCTCAGGTCGGCGGTCTCCCACAAGCCGAGCTCAACCTACTTGAGCTGCAGTTCCTTCTCCTAAACGACTTTCGGCTCGTTATCCCCAGAGATGAGATGCAGCGCTACGCTGAACAGCTCATCCTCTTCTCCAGCTCCAATTCCGATACTGCGGTCCCTGCTGCTACACCTCTCTGCAGTGTCTCATCTGCATGTCCTTCGCAGGCGATGGGCGCTATGGATGCCTATGGTGGGTGTATCTCCTCCGACCAGCGCATGCGGCAGTTACCAAACGGAAACGATCACGGCGTATCGAACAACCGGACACCACGCCGCAGTGGGCAATTCAACTGTCACGGGAGGTCAAGGAGCGAGGCGACGGAGACTGAAACAGAGGGCGAGACAGAGGCGGAAACGGACGGGGAGACGGACGATGAGCCGACGATTCGGCCGACTCATTCAAGCGCGTCGAGCACGTCGGAGGATGGAGGGAGTTTATATGGGTATGCCTCAGCATGTGGTGCAGAGGAGGACGATACAGGGGATGAGGGTGGAGATGAAGATGAAGGGGATGACGAGGCCCCGACTAGGAAGACCCGGAATATGGACGCGGACGTTGATGGAGAGTTGACTCCCGAGAGGAGGCCTGCGAAAGACGAGCAGATGGCCAGTCCTTAGGCCTTAAATCCCAAGGAGAACAAATTTGACTGTTGTAATGACGATCTTTCCCTGTTACCCCTCCCTCTCAATCCCCCTACTCAAGCTGTCACCCCCACATTCGCCCTCACTTGTCGATCCGCGTCTCCATGGGCAAATCTCTGGACGGCCGAACTCAAGTTTGTTCTGATCAAATGTTTATCGCATAAAGTCTGCAATCGGAATTCTGTTGTATTTTTTATATTTATTTACCGTCTGTGCTCGTCCTCCCCCCATGATGATTCGTGTTTCTGCAATCCGGGCTCTGCTTATATACATATCCATAGATGTAGTGAGAAGAATATCATGGACAGCATTTTTATTGACGAGGAAAGAACCTGAGTCACCAAGTTGCAAGCTGTACTCGCTGCTCACCGTAATCCTTGATCTTCCGCTAGAGCTCCTCACGCTCATATTTGCCCGCTGTCATGCTCGAAATATCACCCAAACATGTCGTGCTTTTGCTGACCTCCGCGTGCTGTTATGGCGTAAAGAAAGTCAAGCTCGAAGCTCTTAGGGCACTGGGCATTAACTTGAAAGTGGTAATATCACCAAAAAAAGTGCAATGAAAGACCTGGTGGGCTCAACCAAACGGAATAGATCCATCGGATTCGTTCGCATACTGAGGAAAAGACGTATTTCTTTTGATATGCATGGGCATAGGCATAGGCACTGTGCATCTTGGGTCTAGATTCAAAAATTAAAATAAAATAAAAAATCGTAGCTAGGATTTGCCACCATTCATATTGATAGCTATATTTTTCCAATGAGTAGATTTTTAATCGTCTCCCTTCCTGTCACTCTAATCGTGTGGTATAAAGAGGGGATGTCAAGGGTCGACGTGAAAACATCCATGAGTCCAAACGGCAGCATGAGTGGGATCCAACCTAGCAACGATGTGAATCAGCTTTCTAGAAGAAATCGGTGAACGTACCCCTAGCATACTCCAAAGCGAAACACCCTTCATGCATCTTGTACTGCTTCGCCGTCCCGCGTGGTAGAAAATGCACGCTCCCTGCAGGATACCGCTCCATGACAAGCTGCCCAGGGCTGAACGCCCACTGCTCCCCAACAAGGATGTGAAAATAGTCATCGGCGGTGTGCAGACCCGTGTGCCCCTCCGTGCCGAGCGGTGTCCCGAAAATGATGAGGTACTCGGTGATGCTCGCGTGGATAATGTACATCGCGCCCATAGCGCCGCCCGCGTTGTTGAGGACCCATTCCGCGCTATTCGTGTTCAGCGCGAGTTGCGTTGGCGCGTACGTCTGCGTGAGGTTCGCGACGATGTGCTCGATCATCCCCGCCGTATCATTAGGTGATGCAGCGATTGCGGATTGTGCGAGCTCGTGCAGTGAGCTGGGGTCGAAGACATACCACCGGTCCTGTGTGCAAGTGCGGGTTGGACGATGCATGAACGGGAGAGAGGGGAATGTATATATTACCTTGATGGTGTCGAGCAGGCTGCAGGTAACAACAAGCAGCACCAATACTGAAATGCGCGTTATCCACTTCGTCAGCGAGCCTGACGAAGGCGGTGATGGTGGTAGCGGTGGTGGTGGTAAACCCTTGGGTGTTTCTGATGCCATATATCAGTGCGGTGGTGCAGTGGTGGTCCTTTCAACCTTTGCAGTCGTACGATATTTTTATTATTGTACCCATGAAAGGAAATTTTCATGTTTACGAGTGTTGAATTCAAAGGGTGTAGGTAAACATGATTTTTGGGGTCACAGCTCATCCCTACCTCTCGAATCCAATGGCAAACATAGCGCGGGAGATGTTCCAGTTATCTGATACTCACACTTCTCCAGTTCCACTGACGTGAGAAGTTCATTCTGTGTTCCACACGAGAGCACAAGCTGTGCAGCGGAGAAAGGTAGTTAGTTAGAATACACTAAATGAAAGGTAGCATACCGCAACACTGCGCTGTGGTCCGTTCCAACATCTAGCCCCTTCGTTGTATATTTGTTTGGTGTAGTACTCGGGCGTACCCGCCGTTGCAGTCAAATTCCACGAGCTGAATTTGCTTGTGAACGGCGGTGTCAGAATGAGCGTGAAATTGACAGCGTAGCCACGTACCCAAGACTGAACGTGGTGCCACCATGCTTAGGCTTCTGTCTAGCTTCGTCAAACAGGCATACTTCATATATGTATCTATCCCGGAGGAGGTCAATTGCCACCGAAGACACCACCATTGGATGACGCACTCTCCCGTATCAAGTTCTAAGCAAGTTCCGTCGAGTTTCTTCCACTCCCCTTCTGTTCCGAATCCATTGACGTCGAAAATGTCTTTTAGGTCTTCCTCTGCCTTCGTTCGTTCTTCTATAGCGAGTTTGAGGCTATGATCAGCATTATTGAACGCTTGGCGGGCCTGAGTTGCTGCTATAACACCGTTCTGAGACGAATGATAATGGAATGGTCGTGAATGCGCACCTGTTGAACCATCTTTGGCCCCTTGCAATATTCCTAAAGATTGCATCCATGATATAATGGTATCTTTGACGGTGTCATATTGCGACATTAGAGGATCAGGTATATAGGCAGATAGGTTGAATACTTGAATGCGTCAATACGCAATAGACATCACGAATGGAGAAATGGCTCACATAGAGTATCCGATGGGGATGAACGAATGTGTTCCTCGTGCTCAAGGAGTAACGTAACATAGTCTGACCTGAGGAGACTATCGAGGTCCTTGTCGAGCATTTCAGCGGTCCACATGCCTTGCTCAAGCGACTCCTCGGGCGCTGTGACCGCTTCCACCACATTTTCGTTGTCAGAACCTTCCTCGTTCTCCTCAACTTTGTCAAGACCAGCGAGAAACTCCCAACCACGAACGGCCTCCAGCACAGCCATATCTTGGTAATTCGGGTTGTACCCTGACCTGAGAGCGTCAAGGATGTCCCCAAGAGCCTTTTCGCGTTCAACATGTATTTTGTATTCCTTTTGGAGAGATTTCAATGCCAGGGAGTGCGTGATCAGAGAAGTATAGAGGGCTACGAGAGGAATTATTGTTTTCGAGCCTACATATATCCATTGGCTTAACTTACGAGATGTCTGCTTGTATTCTAATGCGGCTGCCGAGAGTGATTCTGCTCGCTCCGCAATGTCTGTGACGACCGTAAGACAACATTATTCGATAACTACAGTGATGAATACCTTTCAGACGCGCAACCTCCTTTGTTCGAACAGAAATCTCTTGCTCTGACGACACAAGGAGCAATTCGAGACGCTTCTTCTCCTTGTGTGCGAACGCTATGTACGTGGACCGTATTTTAGCACCCTGCGACAAACAGATCAATACTTGTAGAAGATTTAATTATTGGAGGACTTACTGTCTTTTGAATTTTGCGTTCCGCCTCCCGTTTCTCCCTGAATACTTTGCCGAGTTCTATGCAACGGTTCGGACACAGCCCCGAACGTTCATCCGACCCGTCGCAACATTCCGGTTCTAAATCTAGAGTTCACTTGCGCCCCACAAAGTACATGTACGGTGAGACACACCACAAAGGCCGTCGTTTACCCTTGAGCTCGGGATACTGGCTCCAATGTGGCCTTCATTCCGACAGTAGAATGTACCATTTGCACACGCACTCGTGCCTTCCGAAACAATAGTTTAGCCATGTCAATTTAACTCTACATAACTCTAACCTGGCTCGTCACTGTCATCGGGGCAGTCGCAATAATCGTCATTTACAGATTGCCACGAAATCTCCTTCGAACCGTCCAGACACCACCAGGTGTCAGAATTTTGGGGTGCGTATCGCGAAAGGAGATGTGGCGCGACGCCAAACGACCTTTCGACGCCGCCAAAGGCAGGTAAAGGTAACGCTAATAGAGTGAAAATGAACCAGTTATAAACCATGAATCGCAAAGACGTGTCTGGACAGTTTACATAGATAGCATTCAGGCGGAGCTCTGACCGGGCGTTGCCGAAGCTGCCGATCGTTGTGAGTTTCTGCAGCGAGAGCAGGAAAGCAAATATATCCCACCACTGTAATGAAACAGTGAACTGATGCAGGGAGTTCATTAGTAAACATCCCTGTCAGGTATCTTGGTCTCTCCTCCCTGACTGCACTTCCTTACATCGGATAACTGATTCTCACAATACACGATCACTTTCACCGCTCACAATCTCCTACGTACCTATGTATGTAAAAAGTAATGTATTTTCAACTTCTTCAGTCACTGAGTACTGAGGGGCATAGTCAGTTACCGGACTCTTTTACTAGACTCGGGAGCTTTAGTTCCCATTCATAAAGGAGTAGGGTGTGCCGACCCTATTCTCCCATGGACAATCAGCATTTATTAGCTTATGGCCTGGCAGGTCTGGCGGCCTTCTATCTTGCGTATCTCGCGAGAGTGCGGACGCCGAATGTAAGTCTTTACAGCGGTCCTTCTGTTCAAGTTTTTGTTTCTGAGAAAGCACATCTTTGCAGCTCAGTCACATCCCCACCGTGGGCCCATCGGGGCGGCTGACATGCTATTTGGGAACACTGAGGTTCCTTTTCAATAGCCGAGAGATGATACAAGAAGGCTATGCCAAGGTGCTCTTGATGTGACTACTACGACTATCGCTAATGTCTTGTGCCCAGTACCGACACGATCTCTTCAAGGTAGCGTCGTTGGATAAATGGGTCGTACTTTGTTGCGGACAACAATACATTGATGAAGTCAGCAAGGCTGGTGACGACGAAGTCAGCATTTGGAAAGCAATAGACCAGGTGAGTGCTATGCCCGATCGTTCATGATTCTCATGTTTCAATCGCTCCAGCTTGCTGCTCTGACGTATACTTTCGGGGAGGAAATTATCGTCGACCCGTATCATGTCCCCGTGATTCGAAACACACTTAACAGAAACTTGTCTGCGTGTTTTCCAAGCATCCGTGATGAAATCGTGCAATCTTTCGATGACGTTCTCGCTCTCGAGACTGACAGTGCGTCACATCATATTTTGTCGTTACTCGTCATTTATCTCGGATAGAGTGGAAAGGAGTACCTGCACTTGACAGCATGCTGCGTATCGTAGCTCGGACAAGTAACAGGCTGTTCGTGGGATTCCCCCTCTGTAGGACCGAGTTTTCGATGTACTTGGACGATTCACTAATAATGCCGTAGGTCGGGATCCCGACTATCTGGAACTGTCCATGCAATTCACAGTCGATGTAATTAAGACTGCAATCTTTGTCAACATGGTTCCTGGATTCTTAAAGCCGTGAGCCTCTATCCAATATCATTGGAGACGGGGACGCTCAACGTTATGTGGATTGTGAAATAGTATCGTGGGTAGATCTCTAACGAAACTTCCAGATCATATCAAGAGAGCATCGAAACATCTAGCCCCGATCATTGAAGAACGTATACGGAAGGAAGCAGAATACGGCAAAGACTGGCCCGGTAAACCTGTAAACATTTGTACTGCATGACAGTTTGCGTCCGCTATTCACCCCTCTTGCCAGAATGACTCCATTACATGGTTGCTCGACTTAGCTGATGGTGAACGGCGGTCTGTGCGTGGTGTGATCTTACGTCTTCTCGCCATAAATTTCTCAGCCATGCATACTTCGTCCATGGTACGATATCCCATGCCAACGCACCTGTAATTCTCTCAAACTCCATTGTCAGGGTTTCACACATGCACTCTACCACCTGGCTGCCAGCCCAGAACATGCAGTGTCACTCAGAGAGGAGGTGGAATATGTTGTGAAAGAGTTTGGTTGGACGAAGACGGCGCTGGACCATATGGTCAAAGTTGACAACTTTTTGAAGGAGTCGCTGCGGCTCAACGGGGTTGGAGCTGGTGCGTGTTTAATTACCTTGTCCACTTGTATCTCTGACTTGGGGTTTAATCATGTAACGTAGTGACGCTTTCCCGAGTGGTACTCAAGGACTTTACCTTCTCGGATGGCACGCGTCTGCCTGCTGGCACCTTCGTTTCTGTCCCTTTGTCAGCCATCCATCACGACGAGTCGAGGTACATCAACCCAGGTGACTTCAACCCTGGTCGATTCGCAGCATCGAAGGAGAACGGTGATGATGTCCCCAAAGCACAAATGGTCACGTCGAGTACGGATTACCTTCCGTGGGGATTCGGAAGGCATGCTTGGTGCGTTGATGGGTCTTGATTGGTACAGACTCACGCTTAGCTACACTCTCTAACCAGCCCTGGCCGGTGGCTTGCGGCCACGGAGTTGAAGGGAATGCTCGCACACGTCGTCATATCGTATGACGTGAAATTGGAACGGGAGGGCGTGCGGCCGCCGAACGAGTGGTTCTTAACGGCTTGTATCCCAAACAGGACCGCAAATGTTCTGTTCCGGAAGCGTACCAGCTCCTGAAGGGATTTGTTCCTTTGTATGAGCTGCTGCCTAATGAATAATGGGACCACATGCCTGCGGAACAAACGATGGTGCATGCTAGGTGGGACGATGATGACAGACAGTATCTATCGTGGTCCCGTATTTCAGTCTTCAGGGCAGTAATGCCATTCGGTACGTTCTCGTTGATCCTGTGGATAGTTTATATAACTTTCGAAGATGGGATGACCCCTTATGCAGTTAACAAAGTCCACTGCTTAGTAGGAGCAAATTCGGCAAATTTAGGTACATGATGCTGAATCATTTGTCGAAGACACGAATCGACAATGCAGTTCGCTGATCATGTTTACCACACTCTCCTGAGCTTCATCCTTCTCCTCCTGTAAGCTTTTCAATTCAGCATCGCGCCGGTGTGCAATTTGTGCTTCATCAGAGAGTAAAAGCAGTAGTTTCATGGAATGGGTGATTGATAGCAGTGAATTGGCTGCACGAATCTGGAAAGATGTACAGTAAGCGCAGGAGTGCATGCAGATAGAGCCAAAGTAATACACCATAGATTCTGTTCGAGATTGGGCTTGAAAGGCTTCTTGTGCCACGCGAAATTTATCCTTGTCCCCAATCTCAGTACCACCGATAAAATCAGCCAACATGGAAGGCCTATCCGTAGGGTACTTACTGAAGCCAGGCCCACGAGGTCTACCATGCCATCAACAAGCGTCTCAATCTCCATATCTACTTTCTTGTTCCATTCTTCCTCGATTGCGTCTAAGTATTCGGTAGAGTTTTGGTCGACAATGGTCTGGTTGCTAATGCCACGTTGTAAGAGATGGGCCGTCGGCAACGCTGACGGACGCGAAACGTCTGTCTGGGGCACTTCTGCCATTGGCCATAGCAGAAATTGGATATCTAATTACATAATCATCATTTCAAGTCCCGCTACTCAGACTTTTGCTGAGGCCCAGAGAACACCATCGAATCGACTCCGGGCCTTCCAAAGTAATGGTTAGTGCCAATCCATTTGTTATCGCATTGCTACATTCTCCAGGTCGACTGATGGACATATCTGGTCCGTGACTTCGACTCTATGGAGATGGATGCTTGGTGACTGGGTTAGATGCGATTGGAACTGATCTGTTGAACGGTTTTTCAGGCCAAAGCTAAAGCAGCGCCAACATCATCTGGCGGCGGCAAAGCCGCAAAGAAAAAGAAATGGTCAAAAGGAAAGGTCAAAGATAAGGCCCAACATGCGGTCACGCTCGACAAGGCAACCTACGACCGCATCATCAAGGAAGTCCCTACTTTCAAGTTCATCAGCCAAAGCATTATCATCGAGCGGTTGAAAGTAAACGGCAGTCTCGCGCGCATTGCAATCAGACATTTGGAGAAGGAGAATCAGATCAAGCGGATCGTCCATCATTCCTCACAGCTGGTGTACAGTGCGTTCATAAACAAGCTGCGCTCTTCACGAACTAATAAAATCTTCGATATTCAGCCCGGGCAACGGCCGGTGCAGATTAACTCCGGGCTACCGTTCTCGTCATGTACTCCATTTCACTAGAAAAATATACGGTCACGCAAACCTCAGCTATAACCTGCTAGCCGGATCAGAGCAAGTAAATTTGACCCCTTACGATGGAAGATTCGAATGAGCATATTGCTTTTGCTATACCGCAAGATGACATCTTCAAGTTTATTGACGAGAACAATCTCAATATCACCAGCTCTTCAGTCGCAAACGTTGTGAGCAATGATGGTATATCCAGGCGAATTGAATACTGTAATGCAGATCCTAGCTCAGGTGGATTGGTTGTTGGTACAAAATTCAAGTTATAGGGATATTCCAGCTTGTTATAGTATGTTTATATTATGGCATTCGATTCGTTGCAACACACGCCCGTCGGACGTTCCTTGGATCCAGTAGTTTTCACCAACTGACAATAGCTTTGCGATGAAGAAAGGACTTGAAAAGCTCGCGAAGGTCTGGAGGTCGGATGGGTCTACAGCTGCGTCACAGTCTACGGACAACGATTCTACAACCAGGAACGAACTTTCGACAGCGAGCGGATCACGTACTAGTGGTGGACCTTCTGCAATGGATGCGAACACATCATCAGCGATCGGATGGAATATCGTGGATGATCTTGTCGGCTTCCTGACCCTCGCCAGTGGAGTACTTGCAGGACAACTATTCCAAACTGCCGCGGCGGCGCCCTTAGAAGTACTCAAGATTTTTCAGGTACTTCGTTTTGGAATCTACCAGTAGCTTCTTGCTCAGTTTGGGTCTAGGGGCGTCACGTCAATCACGAACATCAAGATCGTCTCTTGAAACAGCTCGAGCGCCTCCAAGCGATCCTCAATCCCGTATTCAAATCACCGGGCTCTCGAAAATTTCACTCGACAGCTCTTCGAGAACGTTCTGTGAGGCTCTCTAGGCATGTCGGTCTCCACTCTAGTTGTTCGTATGATTAAATTTTCTTCAGGGCGTTAGATGACATTGTCCGGAGCTTAAACGAGCTCAGGATGCAAAATTTTGTTCGAACGCACCTTCTTCACGTTCAAGTCACTGGTGCGCTGTCTGATGCCACGAATGCCATTGAGGCTGCTTTGAACGAATTCAATGCAAGTATCAAGTGCTTATTGTGTCTTTACCCTCTCATTCTTACGAGATGGCGTTTTTTTAAAGGCTGAAGGATCCATCCAAATACAAACGGAACAGTGGGATCAAGGTAATTCTCACCTCTGGCTCCTCAACTAAGTACCTGACGCCACCCACCTTAGCCTTACTTAACCTCTCTCAATGGTTGTCACCTGCTGATGGAAGTGGATACGACACTAAGACGGAGGGTGGCGAACCTGTCACCTGCTTCCCAGGCACGCGTGTGCAACTTCTCCAGGACATTGACACTTGGTTCAGTACTCCGGAAGGAAAACCCGTCTTCTGGCTTTGGGGGACTGCAGGGACAGGAAAATCCACAATCGCTAGGACTGTAGCAAAGCACTGGAATGAGCACCGGGTGTTGGGTGGCAGCTTTTTCTTCTCGCGGTGGGAATTCAAAGTCACGAAGCCTTTTCTCGTTTTCCCCACTCTCGCATATCGGCTGTGTTTCAACGACAGTTCTTTCTTCGAAAACATCTACCAGTCACTTAAAGCCAATCTCGAGGTCCCCGCATCGCGATCTCTGCAAGATCAAGTCGATAAGTTGCTCTTGGAACCTTTGCTTCGTAGCAGACCTCGCCAGAACATCATTGGGATTGTTATCGACGCCCTTGATGAAGGAGACGAAGGTACTGCGAGCATCATCTCTCTCCTTGCCTCTAGAATATCTCAGCTCCCTTTCTGCCTCAAAGTCATGGTTACGAGTCGGGAGGCGCCACTCATTCTGAACTCGTTTCGATCGGGATCCGTACAATCCATGTCCTCCACATTCAAGCTGCATAACATTGAAGAATTGACTGTTTCCCGTGACATTAGTCTGTTCCTCTCCGCGGAGCTAGAAAAAATCCGTCCCGAAGGCCTTCCAGCACCCTGGCCATCGGGTGTACAATTGAACGCTCTCTTGACCAAGGCAAACAACCTATTCATCTATGCAGCCACTGCCGTCAAGTTTATTGGAGATCCCCGTTGGGCCAATCCCCAACAGAGACTTGAACGTTTGCTTTCAACCAAGTCCGGTGTCCCTTTAGGCTTGAGTGAACTGGATCAGATGTACCGCAGATTGCTTAAGGACGCAATTGCGAGTGGTGACGAATTCGAGACAGAGCTCGTAGCCCGCTTCCAAGCTGTGATTGGAGCAATCATCCTCCTACAAAGTCCATTACCTGCGACAGCTTTGGAAATCCTCCTTGGCGAGGAAACGAACGCCTTGTCGGCTGTGGCGGCACTTCGTTCAGTGTTTCTAGTCCCAGATAGGCAAGATGCGGACCATGAAGCCATCCGTACCTTCCACCCTTCGTTCCCAGAGTTTCTATTGGAGCGCTGCTCTCGGGATGCATTCTTCATTGATGCACCTTTTCATCATGCAAGACTCGCTTGTCTTTGCCTGAGACGAATGCAGGAATATCTCACTGCCGAATGGAAAGAACAACATCTATTCCACCCCGCGGATACCCTCATTCCACATCACATACGGTACGCCTGCTTGCATTGGGCTTCTCACCTTGCACATTGCGCAATACCTAATAAGGCGCTTCTCATGGAATTGAGACGTTTTGCCAAAGACCACTTGTTATCCTGGTTAGGATCGCTGTGTCTTTTAAAATCTCTCCGTACTGCTGTTATCTCCTTGGAGATAGCTATCCGGTGCTGCAGCGAGGTATGCCAGTGGTCTGTAATACTTTATGGATACTTTTTTAACACACTTCTCAGGACATGTTTCTGAGTACCCTTTTCCGAGACGCTCGGCGATTATGCCTCCAGTTTTTCGATTGTATCTCAGAGGATGCAGCACATATATACCTCT
Organism: Hygrocybe coccinea; assembly: GCA_963555575.2. NCBI lineage: Eukaryota > Fungi > Basidiomycota > Agaricomycetes > Agaricales > Hygrophoraceae > Hygrocybe > Hygrocybe coccinea. Next base: position 2,874,421 of record OY741991.2, read on the forward strand.
CTGCGCTTCCCTTCTCCCCCAACTGTTTGCTGCGAGAGACCTATCAACACCATATTTGTCGATCCTTTGAAGTTATGCAAGGACAGCCGCTAGATTGGGATGCTTGTGAACGTCTCATGGACCAGCACATTGATGCCGTCTTTTCTGTGACATTTTCCTTCGATGGTTGTCGCATTGCATCCGGGTCCCGCGACAACACTTTGCGAATTTGGGACGCGTCAAGTGGTGAGATGCTATCAACTCTGAAAGGCCATAAAGACTCAGTCCAGTCCGTGGTCTTCTCACCAACTGGTGATCGTGTTGCCTCCGGGTCTAGAGACAGGACCGTTAAACTCTGGGATACGGCAAGTGGGGAAATGCTTTCGATATTGAAGCATTTTGATACAGTTTGGTCTGTGGGATTCTCTCCGAGTGGTCATCGTATCTGCTCCGGGTCTGATGACCGCCGGGTGCGAGTGTGGGATGTAGAAAGCGGCAAGATGCTCTCAGTGTTGGCTGGTCATACCGGTCCAGTCCGGTCCGTTTCATTCTCACCAAATGGTGATTACATTGTTTCCGTTTCTGGCGATCGAACTCTGCGAGTATGGGATACGGCGAGCAACACAATGACGTCCTCGTGGGGGCAAGATACAAACCTAGCCCTCACAACGAAATGGCAACACATGGTCGTTGCATTTTCGCCAAGTGGTGATCGCATTGCCACGGCGCATAACACAACTCTCCGCCTCTACGATTTTGTGAGCGGTGAGATCCTTTGGAGAATGGAGTTTATAGACGTTATCCGATCTTTGGCATTTTCACCGAATGGCGATCGCATCGCTTCCACTTGTGCAGACGAAGGTCGCATCTGGGATGTGAGAACTGGAGTATCCCTCTCCAAGTTGGACGGTAAAGCCTCGTCGGTTTCATTCTCGCGGAATGGTGATCACATCGTTGGGTGCGACAGAAACACTGGAGAATTACGGCGTCTAGCCCCATTCTCGCGCGTGCAAGTGTGGCATGCAGCCAGCGGTGGTCTACTTTCGGCCTGGCCATCTCCTGGCAGATTTCTAACGTTCTCGCCGAATTGCGATCACGTTGCTATATCTTTAAAGGCAGAAGTGCGAGTGTACGATTTGACCAGCCATAACCTTCTCTCGACCTTGGACAATAATAGGAGTCCGGTTGCTTTTTCGTCCGATGGTTTTCGCATTGCCTGCACTTCTTACTCGCTGCAAACAGTGCGAGTATACAATGTGGCTACCGGAGAGATACTTTCATCGTTGCTGACCGATCAATATCATTTGTCCGGACCTATAGCATTCTCCCCGGATGGTAACTATATTGCCTCTGGCCATCGGGGGTTTGTGCGTTTGTGGGATGCCTCAAGCGGCGCTTTACTATCGACATTAAGTCGGAATAGCCGAGCAGAAGCTATTTCATTGGCATTTTCACCAAAAGGTGATTGCATATTGTCCGGCGCTGGAGACCACACTTCGGAAGTATGGGATGTGGCAAGTGGCGAGATGCTTTGGTGCTGGAACTACGAAGCAAGCCCTGTCAAAGACCACTCGGCTCCAATCATGTCTGTGGCATTCTCGCCAAATGGTCATCACGTTGCCTTTGGGTCTGACGATCACACGGTGCGAGTGTGGGACACGAAATGCGAAACAATGTTCTTAACGATGGACGGCCACTCTGATTGGGTGAGCTCTGTCGCATACTCGCCGGAAGGTAGTTATATTGCCTCTGGGTCTAACGACAAAACGGTGCGAGTATGGGATGCAGAAAGTGGCAGGATGCTTACAACACTGCAAGGCCACGCAACTACGGTATATTCTGTGGCATTTTCGCCAAATGGCTATCACGTTGCCTCGGGGTCTCAAGACGCGACAGTGCGACTATGGGATGCAATGAGTAGAGAGTTGCTTTCACCATCGCGAGGCGGTACAGAATTGATCAGATCCGAAGCAATTCCTCCAGATGGTGATCAGATCAGAACTGCAGCATCCTCGCCATATGGCGGCTGGATCCAGTTTGTGGCGCTATCGACAAATGGTGATCGCATTGCTTCTTGTTCATTGGACAAGACTGTGCGAATATGGGATGTAATAACTGGTGAGAGGCTGTTGACGCTGAAAGGCCACAGAGATTGGGTCAGGACCGTTACATTCTCAATAAACGACGACCGTATTGCATCTGGGGCTGGCGACAGGACCGTACGACTCTGGGATGCGACCAGTGGCGAAATGCTTGCAACCTATGTTGGCCATACGGAGGCGGTCAGAAAAGTGGCCATCTCGCCCCATGGCGATCGCATCGCATCTGGCTCCGACGATGCGACTATATTAGTATGGGACGTCGAGGGAGGCAACACTCCTTTAAAGTTACAACACAAAGATTGGATATGGTCTGTGGCGTTTTCACCCGAAGGCGACCGGATAGCCTCTGGTTCCGAAGAGACGGTGCGAGTTTGGGATGCGAGAAGTGGCGAGATGATCTTGAAGTTGAAGGGTCATACACATTCGGTGTGGTTTGTGTTATTCTCCTCAGATGGATCGTATCTCCTCAGCGCCTCTTCAAATGACGATTCATTGGTTTGGGATACAAGAACAGGGACCCGAGTTGTTGGTACGCTCAGGATTATTCTCCGATTGAACCATTGCTGATGCAAATTGGTAGAATTCCCGCCTTCGGAAGCCCCGATCACCTCTCCAGACAACTGGATTTTGCACGGCCACCAAAAACTTTGCTGGGTGCCTCCGCAATACCGTGTAGCAAAATCATTCACTTCCCAAGGCCGCTACTGCGTATTTTATGGAAAAGATTTGATCATTTTGAATTTTTCTCGCCATATTTATTTCACTGGGTAGCTGCTTATTTAATTCCTTGGCATTTATGGTGTTGGTATAGTAGATTTCGTTATTATTGCAACCTCCTTACGTAGAGTTTCTCAACAAGTACCGCGTGCTGACATGATTCACGAAAACCATGACCTCAGTGTGGATGTGGGGACCGGCTCCGTGCGTGCTTCCCTCGTCAGAAAGGACGGCCCACAATATTACCACCTTCCGCGATCCCAACGATCACCGCATCTTCGAGCAATCATCCACGAACATATGGTCTGGACTCTCCACTGTCATCCGATCTGTGCTTTCCGAGTCAAAGGTCCCCGCCTCTGCGGTCATGGGCCTTGGTTTTGACGCTACCTGTTCACTCGCCGTCTCGGATATCATGTCGGGCGAACCAGTGGTGGTCACAAAAGGTGACAATCTGGGACAGGTCGGGGATCGTAATGTCATTCTATATCATCGAGCGGGGAAAGAGGCCGAGCTCATCAACAATTCCGGTTCCGTCGTTCTGGACTACCTCGGGGGTACCATGAGTGTGAGTATATCAATGACTCTTTACAAGTCCCCCCCTTCCTCACAAGATCCCCGTTCATTTAGCTTGAAATGGAGCTTCCCAAGATCCTTTGGTTAAAGAAACACATGAACCAAAAGTTGTTTTCTCGGTGTCAATTCTTCGAACTGCCTGATTATCTTACATATCGTGCTACGGACGACAGCACTCGGTCCATTTGCTCTCTTACATGCAAATGCTCGTTCATATCCCAGGTTGGCTGGAAGGCTGATTTATTTCACAAGATTGGGCTATCGGAGTTAGTTGAACGGGACTACCAGCAGATTGGAGGTGCCACGAAAGATGCGGTTCTCTCTGCTGGTCTACCCATTGGGAGAGGTTTGTCGAGAAAGGCTGCCGCAGAACTTGGACTCGTCGAAGGGACTCCTGTCGGCAGTGGTTTGATTGATGCGTGAGCATGGGGTATATCAATATTTGTGTTACCGTTGACTGCCTCCAAAGTTATGCAGGGTGGTTCGGGGCTGTGGCTGCCCGATATCAAGAAAACGGGCAGCGCCTGACTATTGCACCGTCCCTAAAGGAATCGAGGCATCGCCTGGCCGTCGTAGCAGGTACGAGCACTTGCCATCTGGTGCAGGTCGTTGTTCCGCCTCCCATCCTTGGCACTCTTTGACAAGTCACAAAGAGTCCGGAAGGTGTTTATGTCAATGGTGTATGGGGCCCTTACAAGGTGACTAACATGGCTAGAGCTTAGCTTGCATATAGATTTTCCTAATGTTCCGTTTCGCAAGGATGCCGCATTTCGTGGGTGGTGGATGAATGAAGGCGGCCAATCGTCGACTGGACAGGTGAGTACATGGTGATACATCGTTTTCGTGATCGATTTCTAAAATTATGCCAGCTCATCGATTTCATGCTTACCAGCCACCCAGCGTATTCCAAGTTGCAAGAACTTGCAAAAAATAGCAATTCTGATATCCATTCAGGTTTGTTGGAACATACACACATACACCTCGAGCTTATCTACTGGAACAGTTTTGGAAGATTTACTCGAGAGATTGCGGGTAGAAAGCGATGTAGACAGTCTCACGGAACTGACCAAGGATATACACCTTTATCCTGATTTCCACGGTTGGTTTCTGCTCGTTGATGTTCACTTCGAGCCTCGATTCACTATGTAATATCCAGGGAATAGGTCTCCCATTGCAGATCCGCTTATGCGGGGTTCCATTATCGGACTCGAGCTCGTACGTTTCTGGAATGTTTTTCATAACAGACTCTTCGTCATTATCGCTGACATCACAAACTGCAGGACGACAGCCTGTCTGATTTGGCACGCAAATACTACGTCACGCTAGAAGCCATTGCGCTGCAGACCAGGCATATCATCGACGAGATGAATTCCAAAGGCCACAGTATTCGTTCGATCCACGCATCTGGTGGCCAAGCAAAGAATGTTCCTCTGATGCAACTTTTTGCTGATATCTGTGACATGCCTGTCGTTTTGCCATTCTCGCACTCTGGGGCTGTAGTATTGGGCGCTGCAATGCTGGGTCGATTCGCTGCGGAGACTACTGTTGCGAATGCAGAGATATTGAGGTCCGAGAGTATCGCACAGGACGAGATGTTGTGGAAGATAATGGTAAGCTCGTTTGCAATCTTGCTGCTAACACCTCTCTGGAATTTGATGTTAATTTTTTCCATGCAGGTTGAGATGACACCTCCAGGGATGCAGATACTGCCTGCAGCGAATTCGAAGACGAAAAGACTGCTAGAAGCCAAGTACAAGATATTCAGGGAATCCATTGACATCCAGAAGCGTTGGAGGCAAGAGATGGAGGATGCCTTGCTATCAAAAAGTCAATAGTCTCTGCAGGGCAATTAGCAGATTTCCAAGTGTACTCTTGACCAACCAGGTGTTCTGGTTGCTGAACAATGTTACGACGTGATATGCCAACTCGGATTCCAAACAGCAGAGGCGGGCATGATCGTAATGTATAACGCATGGCTGCATACATAATTTCGTGCGAAGACAGTGATAAGCGATGAAGCCCATGAATGCGACCCTCTATCCACCTTAAACCTCCTTGACCTTGACTGTACCACGCAAGAGACCAGTCTGGGTATCTCAGTTGAGAAGAGTGATGTTGAATGACGAATAATAGTACCTACCCGACGAGCAGCAATAAGACCGACTTTCTGACCAGGAACCGCAGACCGGGCGATTGTCGACGCTTTACCAATATGTTGATGGTTACCACCACCGTGAGGATGGTCCACAGGATTCATAGCAACACCACGAGTACGAGGCCAGCTGCAAATATCGGCCAACATCCATGATCAGCACTAACACCCAAGATAGAAAGAAAAGCGCACTTGTAACGCTTGGCCTTGAATTTGTGGTAGGCGCGGCCAGCTTTGAGGAGAGGTTTATCGATACGCCCGCCCCCTGCAACAATGCCCACTGTTGCACGTGCGGCCCCTGATACAGTCTTCTTCGCGCCACTGGGCAGCCGGATGCGAGTTTTGTTATCATCGGGTGAGTGGCCAATGACAGTCGCATAGTTTCCTGATGTTCGGGCGAGTGCGCCTCGGTCACCTGGCTTTTCCTCGATATTGCAGACAATGGTCCCTTCAGGACACTGGCCGACGGGGAGGACATTGCCAACTGCGAGAGTCGCCTTCTTGCCGCAGTAGACAAATGCACCGGTGTGGAGACCTTCCGTTGCGATGAATGTTTCTTTGCGGAGTTTGTAGCGGTAGGGATCACGGAATACAACACGGGCTAGAGGTGCACCGCTGTTGGTTGGATTGAGGAGAGTGATCGGCGCAGGAATACAATAATTGGTTGCTCACCGGCCTGGGTCATGGATAATTTCTTTCACGATACCGCGAATATAACCATTTCGTTCAGCAAAGTCAAGAGCACGAAGGCGGGCAGGGGCTTTGTTGTGGTGAGTGTGAGCTTTGAACTAGGGGAGAATTTAGCATGTCATCTTGATGGAAGGAAAGGAACATATACAATAGCGTGCGAACGCCGTTGTGCCCTGATAACCCTGCCCATGGATCAATCTAGGACAGTGAGTGAGCAAAGTTGTGGGATGGGTAGAAGCATCATCTGGAAACGGCCAAGTCATCCACCCAAGTTCAATATCGATTTGGAGCAGTATTTCCCTCCAACGCATCCCAAACGAAGTCGGAAAGCGGCCAAGGAGATACTCAGGAGGATACACTCACATAATTGTGCTTTGGCTTAAATTTGTAGAGGTTGGGCGGGATTGGTGACTGGTGACTATACGGCCAATCGGACTTGGAATCTCACAGGGGAATGCCGAGGAAAGTATATCGACGGCCCGGGCTCTTGGGTGAAGTATCAGCAATGGTTAATCCAGGACAAAGGACATTCATTATAGGTTGCGGTTGTACGGAATTCATCAAGGTAAGTATTACTGCTAGTAATGCTAATGTATGAAGCCCGCTGAACTTATCAAGCCCAGAGGATTAAGGAGCACGGATGATGTATGTCTACTTTCCAGGCCGTGCATCCATTCTGGAAGTACCTAATTGAAATAGATGGGGCTTGAAGCTGCAACGAAAGCTTTACTCGACGCCGGTGACTATCAGTCTTCCTCCGCTGTGACTTGAAGTGAATCGGTTCCCAGGAATTACGTACGACTCCGTCGAGACCGCGTTCGTCGGGTACTGCTACGGGGACTCTACTTGTGGTCAGGTGGGTCTTTCGATACACCAGTTTTGTCTTTAAATCTGATGCTAAAATTTTGATTCATGAAGAGGGCGCTCTATAACCTTGGCATGACCGGCATCCCGATCACTAATGTCAATAACAATTGTTCCACTGGTAGCACTGCACTCTATCAAGCAAACAATCTAGTGAAGGCAGGTGTCGTCAGTTGTGCGCTTGCCCTCGGATTCGAGCGTATGGCCCGAGGCAGTCTCGGAAGCAACTTCCAAGACCGACAGCCTCCTACATTGCTATTCAACGTTCGCTCTTGTGAACTAGAATCCGACCTTGGGTCTGGTGCAAATTTTGGTCCTGGAGCTCCGAGAATGTTTAGCAATGGTGCCCAAGAGTACTTTAACAAGTATGGGGCAAATATTGATCACCTTGCTCGAATTGGTGAGTCAGAGTTTCTGAAGCTCCTCTTATAAACCCATCTCATTTCTGATAGCTTTTAAAAACCATAAACATTCCCTCAGTAATCCCTACTCTCAGTTTCGCAAGGGGTGGAGCAAGCAAGAAATTTTGGAAGCTTCCAAAATTACGAACCAATTAACCAAATTCATGTGCAGCCCAACCTCGGTATATTCTCTCTTCTCATGCTTTCGAAACGCTAATAAGCTTTACGGTGAACAGGACGGCGCCGCGTGCTGCATTATTGCTTCTGAATCATTTGTTCATAGTCACGAACTTGAGAATCAAGCAATCGAGATCGTGGCTCAAGCTCTTATGACTGATGGTCCATCTACGTTCGAAAGCCGAAGTGCCATGGATGTTGTTGGTTACGGCATGACCAAAGGTTGCGCAGATCAGGTGTTCCGTCAGGCTGGTTTCCAGCAAGGGGAAGGAAGGGACTTGGTTGGAGTTATTGAACTTCACGATTGTTTTGCTGCCAACGAAGTTCGTTGTTTAGTTATGTATTTGCTGAATTCTCATGCCACTTTGCAGCTTATTACATATCCAGCGCTTGGACTCTGTGCTCCCGGAGACGCTCACAAGCTGGTCGAGCAAGATGATAATACGGTGGGTAGATATCATCAATCACGCACGTCTTTGGTAGTCTTCTGAACACGGCGCTGCTTCTAAGTACGGTGGCAAATATGTGATAAATCCGAGCGGCGGTCTTGAGGCCAAAGGCCATCCCTTAGGAGCAACTGGCCTTGGCATGCACTTTTATATTACCAGTGAGTTTTCAAGCAAAGTAATCTCTGATGTCTTTTCATAGTATTGCATTGTGTCAAAGTGCAGCTGCGAGAATGTAAAGTCCGACTTGTTGGACGATGATATATGTTTATCTTCCACTGTAGGGGCGGGCCCGATGCAGGCGTCAGGCCTTTTCGACATTCCTGATAAACGTGGTAAGTATGGGCTCGTTCATAACATCGGGATCGGTGGTGCCGTCGTCATTAGCCTCCTCCGACGACCCGAATTCTATGAATCAGGCGGAATAGATGGAAGAACTAGGTATGGCATTCTCCCCAACGTTCCTGAAGTGGGGACGACTCTTACTTAAAATGACAGGTTGGGATACAATCACGCTCACGAATGTCGCCCAATTTCAAGTCAGGACGTGGATAAAGTCAAGGCCCAAAAGTCATCACCATACATACTAAAGCACGCGAAACTCTGATTATCCATATAGCTTGTCAATCTTAGCGACTTGAATGGTTACTTCCATGGCCATCCAATTATCTGCAAATTGTGGTGAACCGACAATAAGAAACCCGAGTACATCAGACCGACACGATTAGTTTGAAAGGCATGATCTCGTCGAAAGCCCTAATCTCCATTATTTCTCAAGCGTATCGCATTAAGTACACTATCAACTTCCTGACGGTCGGCTTGTCAGTGAAACGATCAACTGCCATCCTACGCTCAAGCGCCACCAGAATGTCACCCATGAAGTCAGGAGCCTTTTCCCTACACCGTGACACCTCCGTATCAAGCAGAGAGAGAGAGGATGTGCATCTCCATCGCTAGGTACATGATTATGATTGATGCGTAGTAGAAGGAGGTTTGGCCATGATTGCTGTCGAAAGCGCTGTAACATAGAAGCTTCAAAGCTTCATCTTCTAGTCCTGGACAGGATTTGAGCTCGAGATGCAACTTGCGCGAGGCATCATTACCGTGAGTTCCGGTGGGCGGTAAAGTCCTGTCAACTCATTCATTTTTGGCATCTCTCGATTGTGGTACATGAATTCTGGTGCCATGGAGCTGGATGATTGGGGAATGGTGCGGGTTATGATTTCCTGCAGATCTGTTCCTGTCGTATTGCCGATGAGAAATAGAACCCCCCAAAAAAATATTTCGAGCTAGACCTTACATAAAGTAGCCATCGTCTTTTCAGAACCTGCGTGTTGAGGTAACTGAAACGGGAAAAAAAACTAGATTGAACGAATTGCAGTGCTTGCGGGTTGAGGTTATTGTTCATGATGCAGAGCCCGCGCGTAGGAGACTCAAACCAGTCTCCTTTTACGTATCACTATACTTACCGTACTATTTTGATGTGCGGGACAAGTATGTGTGATTTAAAAAATGAGCATAATAGTACCTAAGGAGACCAGTGGTAAGATTTCTGCATGTGAGGTACGGGTGTTCGTTTACTGCTTTATTTCTCGACCAAATCTTCTTTTACGTCCTCGCCCAACGTAGCCTGCCTATTTTTGGTGCACTATATGATGGCATAAATCGTTAGCTTTGCCTACCAGAACACCACGATCAAAACCAAGGCCTACGTGATATACCGCTGTCCAATATCCCCCCCAATACATTGCACCAAGTGCACGATTGAAGGCTTCATCCTGACTGACTATTGGACCTTGCGGATCTGGTAAGGAACCAAAGGCCTGAGATTCTGGAACTTGTGCCGGATGTGGCAGTGAAAACTGGCCCAGAGAAGGATCGTGGCTCGGAAAAAATGTATCAAAATTTACAGGGTACGAGTTTTCGTCAGCACTGGCATCGTCATCAGCTTTACCATTCGGGGATGTATTTGATTCCGGAAGATGCGAGGGTTGGATATTGTGATGTTTATCTTTTGAAGATGAAGGAGGGACATTATACCATCTGAGATTATGGATTCAGTAACGGCGAGCCACAGATCAGAACAAACTCTTCGGAACATACAAAGGAGACTTGTTGACAACTTCGGTTTTCCAGTCCTGGTTCGTGCCGTGGTAAGCCTGAATGTACAGACATCAATCGAAGGACAGGATGTGAACAGTGACGCTGCAACATACCTCGTATTCTTCTGTCGCTGCATTCCAGGCATCAATCAAGGCAGAATCGTCCCATATCTCGTTGTGTGTTAATTGTCGACTCTGCTCGTGTATTTCTTCCTCCTCTTCTATATTCACAGCAACATCGTCACACGCTTGGGCCGATGCAGGATCCTCCTCATCATAACTCATTGTCTGTGGCAGGTCGGGGTCGTGATCCCAGTGCTGTCGGACATCCTTAGGGCTTTGAGCAGATCGTTTGCGTCTCTTCGAGGGAGGCGGTCGCAAAGGCGCATGTGGTCCTGCCGGCAATTTTTGTTCCTTTTCTGGAAGTAAGGAAATATCGTCGTAGGACACCAATGGTCGCAGCATATCAGGCAAGGATGAGTGGTCAGGTGACGTCAAAGTGAGTCGTCAGTCAAATTTTCATATCTGATTCTTAAGATATGGGAAATGCAGTTTCGACGCGTTTATATAAGCATAGCGTGACAAAATGGTGTAAATTTGACCAAAAAGCTAATATAAGGTGTGCATCTCCCTTTCTGGCTAAAAAATAACCACAGATCTCTCGGCATTTGTATTTCTGATCTTTCTTAGGTTCTCAAATTTCCATTTGAGGCCATAAAACATTGTTATTAAACTTTTAAGTACTTATTTACCATATTGGGAAGCACTTCCGGTCACCCTATGAGCAATGAAGCGAAAGCTCTATAACCTCAAAAATCTTGGTTCTTGTGGCCAGAAGCGGAGGAAAAGACAGGGAAACAAAGAGAATGTATGTTCTCTTTTTCAGAATGTGAATATATATGCTGATCCCGTTCAATAGATCAGTACAAGTCAAAATGTCAAATCAAGTACTCAGCATAATAAGCACAAAATCCTTCGTGAAACCGCAAATCAAAATTCTACAAATGACACCAATCAGAACCTGCTATTCCCCCAGTGGCAGGCTGGCGAAAATGATCAGCTTGACGGTACTACACCAGAATTGATGCTTACTAGCCAAGAAAAAGAGTGTGAGGAGGATGAAGAGGGGGACGAGAAGGATGAGGCAGATGAGGACGAGGAAGAGGAAGAGGAAGAGGACAAAGGAGGGGATGAGACTGAGGAAGAGGGAGAAGAGGAGCAGAATGTGCACTCAGCTCAAAATGGCCGCTGGATTCCACCACCAAGTGTCGAGTCAGCTCGCAGAGCTTTGGAGGATGTGAAAAATATCCTGAAACCCCAACGCATTAATGGTCATGCTGGCCACAAGGACCCGAAGCTTCAACTGCGACTTCGTGAACAACTTGAAGCACTACGATTATTCCTGTGGATTTTCTGTGATGCAGAATCCACTGTATGCGGTCAAAACAGCTCGAAATGGACTGCAGCATCTCTCCGGGCTGCTCGTGACCTTGAAAGAGGACCTTATTATGCACGAAAACTTCGAGAAATGGCCCACGCATTCATCGCCGATCGAGACGAACTCCCATCCAATCTCTATGGCAAAGGCAGTAAATCTGCTATTGACGATGAAGATTTGGCTCAAGAGATTCACCTCCATCTGCAAGGGATTGGTAAATATATCAAAGCGGCCGATATTGTGCACTACCTGGACACACCAGAGATGCTCAAACGACTTGGAAGGAAGAAAACTATAACTGAGCGGACAGCACGCAATTGGTTGAAGCGGATGGGTTACCGTTGGACCAAAGACCCAAAGGGGCAGTATGTTGATGGACACGAGCGACCTGATGTCGTTGCCTACCGACAATACGTCTTTCTACCTGCATGGTCAAAAATTGAGCCGAAGACTTGAAAATGGGTTGGCAACAACCTTCCAGACTCAGATGGTCGCCGGAAAACTGTTGTCTGGTTTCATGATGAATCTACATTCTATGCCCATGATCGTCGTAGGAGCCGATGGGTACACAAGTCTGAGACAGCAGTCCCATACGCCAAAGGGGAAGGTGCATCCTTAATGGTTGCCGATTTTGTTTCAGCTGATTACGGTTGGCTACGCTCACCTGATGGCAGTGAAACAGCTCGCACATTGTTCAAAGCTGGAAAGACCCGCGACGGTTATTTTACAAGTGAAGACATTATCGATCAAGCACAGAAAGCGATGGATGTTATATTGAAGCACTATCCGGACGAAGATCACATATTTGTTTATGACAACGCAACCACTCACCTCAAACGAGCCGACGACGCACTTTCAGCCCGTAAGATGCCTAAAGGCATATCAAAACCTGACAATAACTTTGGGGTACCGAGGACCATGATTGGAGAAGATGGTAAACCCGTGCATGGACCTGACGGCAAGGTGATCAAGGTCAAGGTACCGATGGGTAGTGGGCGGCTTTCTGATGGCTCTGAGCAGTCACTGTACTTCCCCAGTGGACATCAGCATGCTGGTCTGTTCAAGGGCATGGCAATAATTCTAGAGGAACGAGGGTTTCAGGGTATACAGGGCAAGAAAGCACAATGCGGCAAGAACTTCTCATGTAAACCAGGGGCTATGGACTGCTGTTGCCGGCGAATCCTTTACAACGAACCTGATTTTGTTGCTGTCGAGTCACTGCTCGAAACTGCTTGTAAGGCACGAGGAGTCTCAGTTCTTTTCTTACCGAAGTTTCATTGCGAACTGAACTTCATTGAGCAATGCTGGGGCCATGCCAAACGTCGTTACCGCCTCTTCCCTCCGTCTTCAAAGGAGGATGACCTCAAAAACAACTTGCTTGCATCGCTGGAAGAGATCTCCTTGATTTCGATGCGCCGGTTTGTCTTTTTACATCTTTCAAGAATGACCATTGCTCTAATTATATTCATAGATTTGCTGCTCGCTCCTGTCGCTTCATGGATGCGTACCATAAAGGACTAACTGGGAAACAAGCAGCTTGGGCCTCGAAGAAGTACCGTGGCCATAGGACCATCCCGGAGACCATTCTTCAAGAGCTAGATGCTGCAGGTCTAGGGTGAGTCTTCTGTCTCATAATCATGGAGAAGGTCCCGAATTCATTCTTTCCTTGCAGAAACTGACTCTATATACATCCTTATACCCTGTATAAACATTTTACTATACTACTTATACTGAAAACTGTTCACATTGTTGGATTTTGGTCCCTCCGCCTCAGCGTTGTCACGACTGCAGTCTGACTGAGTCATGCGCTGACTTGAGTCGTGCTGGCGAAATTAGTCCGACTCAGTCAGAATCAGTCAAGGGTCTGTGAGAAACTGCCAAAAGAAGTAATTCGTCGCTCGCAATGTGCACTTGGCGTACATATCTAGTCTACGGGGTACATTAACATAGGTTTTATTGTACAATGTCAAGGGAATGGATAGGGAGCCTGATTGTCAAAGAGTCCGATTAAATTGAGAACCGATATGCAAAAACTAGGCCGATGTGCTAGTGCTTGCCATTGGAACATCTGTGTCTGCCTCGCAAGTGCTCTCTTGACCTGAGCACAAGATCTCGTAAGCTTCCATCTCTTTATCCAAGTTCTTGATACCACCCTGCCAAAAATAGTCCATGTTATTGGACGGTGAATCTCGGCCAGTGGGGTAGATGAAGAGGAACTTCAGAGTAATTGCAGTCTTCGGAACACTGCCAGTAGTGGATCGTTGTGATGGAGTAGGCTCTGGTAATGCAGCTTGAATGGCGTGTAATGGGAGTCGAATTGTGAGAGGTGGAGGGGGAAGTTCGTTGTCATCCGTATCTGTGTCACTGTTGAGATCAGCGGCAGCTTCTTCAATAAGCTGCTCTGCTAGCTGATCAAAATCTAGGATGTCGTCGGTGTCAAAATCAGCAGCGCCTGTCCTACCATGCTCTGCATCAGCATCTGTAGGTGCTTCGAAATTCCGGTGCCCACGATGGCGGACCAAGCCAGCCTCAATATGTGAGCGTTTGATGTCCATACCGACGATGGTGGTTTTGCGAACCTTATCTACCCCCAGTTTACTACGAATTGCTGTATGTACAAGTCCCATGTGGCTGAAGGCTCTCTCGCAGCCTGCTGAGTTTGCTATGACACTGAGAATATGCAATGCTAATTTGACAAGGCGATTGCGACCCTGTTCTTGATGGGTATCGATGCCCTCCCAAACCTCAATTGGATCCACCTCGTGACCCTATCGTACTATTTGAGTCGACGTTATGATGGTGAATGTGTATAAAGACTTGCCTTCTCCTTTGCCGTTATCTTCCATTCTTCTAGAGACATAAACTCGGGGCTGAACTCTTCGCGTTCATTGTAGTAATCCATGAAGGCAGCTTGGAAGTTTGAATCAACGGGTTCCTTGAAGACTCGAAGGTGAAGACGCTTTAACATATTACATAAACCAATGGGCGTAAGTGCTGGGTTTGCTCGTGAAAGACACCTCCCACGAAGAAATGGGTTAAGAACAATGGCGGCAATGAAAGGATCTTGATCTGCAGCAGCCCAACGCTTCTCGAGGCTCATTAGAACCCTGTCTTGGACTTCAGCATCAAGATCTGGGTCTGAATAGATCCGATAAAGGTTTCCAAGAGTTGTGAGGACATGATCGAGGCGAGTGTTTGACGCCTGTGTGATATTTGCTGCAACCGCGAGGGGTTGGAGATGGCTACATGTTCTTTGAGGTCATTAGCATCAACACAGTGATACAGTCATTATTGCTTACTTTTTCACCCATCTCCAGAACTGTGGATCCTCGACGATAGCCTGGATATCACGGGCTTTTTGCTGTACATTGGCCTTCGGGCCAGCACATTCAATCATCTGTTGACCATACTTCATCCAACTTGCCTTCATGGCAGCTTCGACCTCAAGAAGTTGGCGGAGTGAAAGGTAATGTGCCGTCCATCGAGTAATGACTGGAAGGATGAGGGATAAGATCTTGTTGAAAGTTTGCAGCTGTTCTCGGCGAAAAATGCCCAAAGCACGGCTATGATTGTTCATCCATTTGATCACTAGCAGCGCATTCGGCACACATGTGAGAAAATCAGTTCGAAGACCTAGATAATCGCCAACAATCAAATTGATCTGATGGGCCCAGCAGACAAGAATTATCAGCCATGGCATCAGCACAAGCAACAGCCTTCGCATTTTCCGTTCATCACCACCATTGTCTGAACATAGGGCAATTATAAGAAGGCCAAACATGTCCTGGCTCCATTGAATGTCCTCGGTGACCATCTTCAACAGAGCCTCACCACTCTTGCCCTCTGCCGAAACATCATGTGTACGCATCAAGTAGGGCTGCGATTGATCCAAATCAGTGTAAAGGTGGCAAGTAGAATGCTCTCCAACAGACCTCCGAGGCAACTGATACCATCGAAGCTACGATTGACTGCTTCGCTTTATTCTTCCAGCCGTCTGTCGTGAAAGTGGCTAGCCTCCCCCGCAGCTTCAGTTTTAACAAGCCTTCGACCTTCGCGGCCTCTCGATCGAGGATTGGACCAGACAAAGTTCGTCGATCTGGGACGATCGCACCCGGTATCCATTTCTGGACAAATTGGTGCATCTGTGGGTTATTTGCAGAGTTCCACGAGGCACGAATTGCAATCAGAAGCTTGCACATGTCTTCACCGAACTCTGACTGCATGGCTAGGGTCCATGGCAGTCTACTGGAAAGGGGTGAGTCTTCGAAGATGCTTGCCGTGCGCTTGCGTTTAGGTGCTGGTTCAAAATTTAATGGTGTAGGTAGTAGTAGAGGGCTCGGAAATGGTGATGGTGTAGTCGAAACGGACAATGCACTAGGCCATGCAGCTGAAGTGGCTGCAGGAGGCTGTAACGAGTGAGACCAGCTCGCTGAATGCAAAAGACGCCGGGGTGGTTGGAGTGTGGACTCATCGGTAGCAGCTTCAGCTCTCGCAGCCTGGGCACGAGCTCTAGTTGCTGGATCAACATAGGCACATTTGCAAAGGTGCGGCACCATGTTCTGCTTTGGTTTTCCTGCCATTGGCGGGCAGTTAATTCGGGCTTCGTCTTCAATTACATTTGTCTCGTAACACTTCAAATTACAAGACGTACCTTGTGCTTCAATCTCGGCAGGTGTTCGGCCTTGAATCATACTGATGGCAACTGCAACGGTTTCGGCGTCTCGAATGAAGTTGCGGTGGTACGCCAAGCATTGGTTACACCATGCATTCTTGTTTGAGTTGTTGTTCCGATAAAGCGACCCATCTGTGAAAAAGTGCTCCCATGACCAGTGGCTCATGTCTAAGGGATAAGGGGAAGAAGAAACAGGGGGAAAACATCAAAAACGATGTTGATATATTCAATGTACACGACTGGTATGCGAGGATAAGTCGTGGTGGACAGCTTATCCCAAAAAGGCTTGACTTTCCCGCTGACTTTGACTAAGTCAGTCAGCCTTGCGTGACTGGCCTGACTTGACTACAGTGACTTGGGGTCAGACCGACTTGTACAACACTGCTCCGCCTCGCTGATATTTTTTTTTGTCACACTAATGTCACACTTGATCACACTTGGTCACAATGCGTCGAAACTGCATTTCCCATATCTTAAGTAGGATCATCGGGGCCCCTCACCTCTCGAAGCGGCTTGGCAAAAGCCTGCGCACAGATTCAAATTGGAAAGCCGAATTCTTCTTGCTTAGGTCACATGGCTGGTTTAGGATACTTAACCAGCGGTGTAGCGTTGCGGGCGTCCTAGTCACCACTCGCCGTTTTGCAACAGGATTACAAGAAGCTCTGACCACTGTGGACGGTTAGTTTGCATTATATCATAGTGGGGAAGCAGAAGTTGCTGATATGATGACAGCTCATGGCGGAAGACTCTAATCAATATTTTCAGCAAACTTTTCGGAACCCCCGGGAATTAAAACAGCATACCTACTCCAAGGTAACCAAGAACTTTAGCCAGGGTGTTAACCCAACTGGGGAAAAGCGCCCCAACAATCAACAATATGTTGCTGCATCGTGAGCATTCACTCCTGTGTACTTTGTCCTTTTGCTTGAACTAACTTTTTGTAGATGTTCCAGAGAATCGAGTTGGCCCATACCTGTGATCCAGGATAATGGGAGAGGCAATAGTTTTGGTCTAGAATATCACTCTTATGTGGCAGGTCTGCCACTCCCATACTGTAGCCTACGATCATATTCTTATGCACCAAGTCGGGTTCTGTTGATCTATTTTACAGCTCCTGTATCTTCTGGCTCTCGGCGACGCTCGAGGTCCCCACCACAAATCAGACCAACCTATCCCAACAAATTATCATCCAAGCCTGGAGTTCACCATCCACCGATTGTCATCCAATCTGAACCCATTTTACCAACCGCTCGTGGATCTTATTCTCCAGGAGATCAACGTGGGCGAAGCTCTCGTTCTTCAACTCCGCCTTCTCTGCCTACTCCTAGTCTTTCACCCATCCAATCTGGATCTACTTTGCTGCGATCTTATCCTCCAAGATATCGACGTCGGTGACGCCTTCGTTCTTCAACTCTACCCACTCCGCCTCCTGCACCTATTACCATCCAACCTGAACTTACTTTACCGCAATCTTATTCTCCAAGAGATCGACGTCGGCGACGCTTTCGTTCTTCAACTTTACCCACTCCGCCTCCTGCACCTACTTTTCCACGATCTTATTCTCCAAGGGATCGACGTCGGCGACGCTTTCGTTCTTCAACTCTACCCGCACCGCCTCCTGCACCTATTACCATCCTACCTGAACCTACTTTACCGCGATCTTATTCTCCAAGAGCTCGACGTCGGCGACACTCACATTCTTACACAATAAACAGCGTTCCTATCACGGATAGTTCTATTACACCCACATATGGGAGACGGCCAAGGTCAAGGTCCCCTCGACATCGGCGACGCTCTCCTTACGCAATAGACCGCGTTCCTGTCATGGATAGTTACCCCCGTCCTATTACATCTACATACGGGCAACAGTCAAGGTCAAGGTCCCCTCGACATCGGCGACGCTCTCCTTACACAATAGACCGCGTTCCTGTCATGGATAGTTACCGTCCTATTACATCCACATACGGGCGACAGTCAAGGTCAAGGTCCCCCCGACGCTCTCCTTACGCAATAGACTGCGGTCCTGTCATGAATAGTTACCCCCGGCCTATTACATCCACATATGGGCGACAGTCAAGATCAAGGTCCCCTCGACATTGGCGACGCTCTCGTTCTTACACAATAGACTGCATTCCTATCATGGATAGTTACCCCCGTCCTATTACACCCGCATATAGGCGACAGTCGAGGTCAAGGTCCCCCCCAATAATTATATCAACATACCCTAGCAAATTACCTTCTATACAAGAAGTTCATTCACCCTCTCGTTCACCCATCATACAGTCAAGACCCATTTCACTGAAACGTTCTCACTTACCTCGTTCTCTGGGAGATCGACGTGGGCTTAAGGATTCATTAACTCAGGATCAAAGGGTAGATCACGCCTGTCAAGAGCAGTCTGGAAATATGCAGGTTTCTCTGGCACAAGGTTTGCCCCTTGGCCTGATGCGATCACATTCTTACATATCAGATCACGCTCCTACTGTGTTAATCGACTCACATTCTGTCCTGCCTACTGCGATTGTTTGCTCCCGCTCTAGCTCTCCACGTTCAAGATCAAGGTCCGAGTCAAGGTCGCCTCCAGCAATAATTATTCCACATCCGCGTGAACGCCGCCGTAGTGCTTCATGTCAACCCAGCATTATTCAGCAACCGCCCCTTCGTCGTCATCAACCCAATGGCTTTACAGATGTTGGAACGATTATCCCCTACTCGCAGTCATCGGAGCGTGTAGAGACTTCACCTGCCACGGTAAATACGATTTTATTAAGAGTCCTGGGTGTCTTATTGAAATATGCACGAAGTCATCATCTCCGTTTGAGGTGCAAGCATTATCACAGTTATTTTCGCAGCTGATGCGACAAGCGAATCTTTCATCACTGTCACATTTGATTCCCTCGCATCTACCCATAAATGCAACGGCACCTCAAGTCTACAAGGTATCCTACTCAAAAGAAATTACGAAATGTAGACTGATCACATTCTTTGAACGAAGAATCTTGCACTGCTGTTTTTAACAAAGCTACCAGAAGCATCTCTGAGCCCTGATGATACAAGGTCGCTACTTGTTATTGTACTTCTACTGTCACAAGGCTGATATGTCTGAGATGTTCAGGGAACGTCTACGAGTTTGTGTCAGCTACATGGAAAGGCTGGGTGTCGTGTGTAGTCTTGCGGAAAGCGCTCAGTATCGTGTCCGGTTGTTGGAGGTAAGATGCTTATTGATTGACATATGCAGTCATCACAACCTTGTGTCCAGTTGTCGAAACAACTGAAATGCGACCAGTTTGATATCCGTCAGGCACTGGAGAAGGACGAGAGAGACATTTCCCATCTGCTGCGACGTGTGTTGAATTCTGCAGCTGGGGAATGTCAGTTGTTGAAGTTGGGAGGAGACAAAGCTAGGCAATTCATGACCCTGTTGGATACAGTACGTCTTGACTCGGCTTACAGTGTGTTGGTTTGATTTATACACTAAACAGAGCATCGCGGGTAGTACTGATTCAGATTTCTGTCGCCTGGGTCGACGTATGAAGCATAAACTATACAAAGCTGGTCATGATTTACCTCCGACCCTATTTATTAAAGGCGTCACCCTTGTAGGCGATGGACACCCTGTTGGCCATGGAGGTTTTGCAGACATTTTTAGGGGGTTATACAAGGGGAAGGATGTTGCACTCAAGCGGTTGCGAGTGTACCAAAACAGCAATAGAGACAACATCAAAGACGTGAGATCGTTTAATAAGTACCGACAGTGTTGACTGAATTATTCAAACAGATGATGACACGGGAGGTTACTACATGGGAAAGTCTAGAAAACCCATACGTGTTGCCATTTTTTGGACTGGACACTGAAACTTTCCCATCATATTTTCCCTGTATTGTGACGCAGTGGATGAAACATGGCACTATCCAAAATTTCATTAAACAGTATCCAATGTCCCCTGACAGCATTGATAGACTCGTGAGTGACGATATTACTCCATGACAATTAACCATAAGATTCCGCTCTTCGTAGGTATTCGAAATTGCGCAAGGTTTGGCTTACCTGCACTCCGAAGACATTGTGCATGGTGACCTTCGGGGTGTAAGTTCAGGTTTGCTCACCACCCATCAGCGGAACACGGCTGATCTGCTTCGAAATGCTAGACCAATATCCTCATAGACGATAGCTGGCATCCTCGCCTTGCTGACTTCGGGTTGGCAGGCTTCACTGACGAAACCCTACCAAGTCAGTCGTCCAGGCACCACGGTTCTGTACGGTGGATGGCACCCGAACTACACGTGCCCCAGCACTTCGGGTTGGACAGGTACAGGAGGACCCGGGCCAGTGATATGTATGCACTTGGATATACTTGTTTGGAGGTTAGCTCGATTGGAGTTCGTCGTTATGGGTATGACGTTGATCCGGATTCAACTCCTTAGATCTATACAGGAGAGACACCATTCTCAGAAGTCATCCAAGATATGACTATAGTCTATCAGGTCGTCTATGAAGCAAAGCGCCCAGAGCGACCATTGGCAATATCTGACGAACAATGGCAGCTCATTGAATTTTGTTGGGCACAACAACCATCAGATCGCAAGACAATCACGCAGTTGCTCGGAGTCATGAAGAATCTGAACTTTGGTGTATCACTGTAAAGGTAGCAGGAGTCCCGTTGCAAAGACGGTTTGCCTTCGACTCGCTCCATTCCATGCGGACCGGAGTTGGGATTTGACGGGGAATGCCGAGTGAAGGCGGCACTGCGCGCTCACCAGCCTCTGAAAGTTTCGGCAGGAACGTGTCCAGGAACAGGTAAGTTAGATTTACTGGGTGTGCTGCTATCGAGAGAAGCTGGTTGCCATCGAGATCTGGGGTATCAATGATATTCCGGATGCAAAGTCGGGTGGTTGAGATCTGGATAGAATATAGGGGATCGCATTGATCCAGATGTTGGGGATAATTCCTGTGTATAATAATCGAGATTGTGGTAAACCAATTGCAAACCGTAGTCCCTCGTCCCTCGTCCGTTCCCCGCTGCTCGATAGCTGGATAAGACGAGGCTTTGGTGGTGATGTTGAAACTCCGAGTTCTGAGGCACAGAGTTGTGGTCACACGGGCCTCACCCTGACTTGCAATTTGCGTCTTTTTCACAGCCAAACGGTGTTCCCGCATTGATATCTGGCAGCCTGATAACTCTGATTACAGCCACAGCCGCCAAGGTACCCTTTCGAGAAGATCTAGTGTTGTTTCGGCTAAGCCACCATTTACCGGGTTACTACTTAC
This sequence comes from Hygrocybe coccinea, assembly GCA_963555575.2. NCBI lineage: Eukaryota > Fungi > Basidiomycota > Agaricomycetes > Agaricales > Hygrophoraceae > Hygrocybe > Hygrocybe coccinea. The sequence continues at coordinate 2,896,006 of OY741991.2, forward strand.
ATGATTCAGCTCGATCACAATCACCATCCCCAGCTGCAAAACCCTGATCATAAAATTATTGCCTACTCCTTGGACCACTACCTCTCACACTCGCTCCACTCAGATGTCTCCCTCCCCTCCCCCATCCCCCCAACTGACTCGTCCCCCCCTCGTCCAGGCCCTCTAACCCCCGTCGACCTTGCTGACCCAATCCTCCCCCATCTCTCTGCTGTATCATCCCCGGCAAGTCCAGCAGATGGGAACTCCGCTTCTCCTACGAGAGATCGAAGCTCATCCTTGTCCCCAGTCCCAGACACTGCCTCTCCGTCAACCCACCGAGACTCTCAAATTCCACCACAGTCACCTCCTCTCCCGGCCGACTCCTTGGCGACAAGCCTACTTCCTCAAGAGGAGGAAGAGACCCATCGAGTCCTGGAAGAGGAGGAGGAAGAGGAACCTCAGGCTGCTTCCATCTCGCGTCAGTCTACTCCCCTCAGTGATCTGTCGACTGCCCCAGAGCAGGAAGGCCCAACCGATGGTGTTGGGGAGCCTGATGTCTTGGGGGTATCCGACAAAATGACTGAGAACGCAATCGTTTCGGAAGCAGAGATTGCAAAGCCACAAGATATCGTCATCTCCGGACAACCTTCCGCTTCAGCTCCATCTCCCACCTCCCAGCCCGCCTCCCAACCTGCCTCCCAAAAGAATGGACCATCAACGGCTTTGGAACCATCTCATCATCCACCTGTAACGAACTTCCAGTCTCCAACTACACGAATGCCTTCGTCAGGCGAATCAACCGTGACGACTCCTCAACCTCCACCATCAAGTCGTCCCACAACAGCCTCTCCAATATCGCACAATGACTCCAAAGTTATCACCATACTGGAGCTAAATGCCGAACTGTTAAAGTACGCTGTCTTCCTTTGTTGCCTATGTAGCTAGGCCAATGGCTATGTTCATTCCAGAGTTTCAATGGAATTTCAAGCACGCGCCATCCCAATGAGCGAACCTAGGTTCCAACAGTTAGTTTATCCGTTCCATTCTTGGTCTACATGTTCTCATCTCGATTCAGAATCTCGATTCGGTTGCAGTCAAATCTTGCATGGCTGGCAGCTGCTGCCGATCAGAGTCGTCAAGGAGTACGTCATACCTATTATAACCCACCTATTAGTTCTCACAAAAACAAAATTGTTATTGTTGGAATCCCAAAGAGTCATAGCAATATGCCACTGCCTCTTATGGAATGTCCGACTATGGTGGATTTTGCATCAATGGAGCGCATTCAAAAGCTGTATTCTGATTTGCCATCAGTCTTTTCCAAAGAAATAGCACGGAGACAACAATTGGGGATCCCGATCAACGCCCACGTCCCTTCCTCTCTCGTCAACCCTGTTCTCAAACGGGATCGATCTGATGAGGCCGTCCCGGATCCCGTCAGTAAACGCCGGGATACCGGGGAGAGCAAATCGATGCCACCACCCGCAGTCCCTACGTTGCCCATGTCGAGCCCAAGCCAAACTAACTTCCCTTTACCGATACCCAATGGCACTATGCTACCACCGTCTCAATCTCCTAATGTCTCCATGGCACTACCTAGACTGGCTCCCGGACTTCCTCTCAACACTGTAGAGGCTCAGGCAGCTGCATCATCTCGGGACCGAGCGAGACAGATGCAAATACGGCAAGCTGTCCAGCAGCAGCAGCAGCATCAGCATCAACTGCAAGCACAAGGTTCCCGACAGATGTCGCCTCCCTCTGGCGTCAATCCTGCGCATCAACAACATCATTCACAACAGAATGCCATTCCAGGGCCTTCGACAATAGCAAATAATCCTAGTATGACGAATGCACTAGCGGCACTTGGCCCCAACGCCGCCCAGAATTTCCAGATCCTGCAGAACCCATCACATCCGTTCATCGTGTACATGAATCAAGCTGTCCAAGGGTTCTCGTCGCTCTCAGTTCAACAACAACTGCAGCGGATGCAGTTGATGCAGGTCAGTTTTATTTTGTCGTGGTTCGATTTGTTGCCAACGTCGGTTTTCCCGAATATTCTTAGGCCGTATTGAGATCTCAGCAGCAGCAGCAGCAGCAGCAGCAGCAACCGCAACAACAAGGGCCTCCCCAGCAGCGAAATACAGGACCCATGCCCTCGTCCCATGTGCAGTATCCAGTCCAGAATGCCGCCCCGAGTTCGCCGGCATCTCATCACTCGCCGACAATGCCTCATGTGCATTCATCATCACTGTCCCCACAAAATGCGATGTTCCCGGCAGGTCACCTCGGCCGAGATAATAGTTCCTTGATGGAACCTCGAATGACCAGCTCGTCATCATCGAACGCGACGTCTTCGTCTCCGCCGTCTCAACAAATGCTGCCCGCTGGCTTGAATCCCAGTAATTTCACCCCACAACAACGGCAATTGGCCCTTCTTCACCAGATGCGTGGTAACGCTACCAATAACCCAAATCCAGGTAACATGGTGAATCCCCAGCAAGTTGCGTATCAGGAACGGATGCGGCAGGAACAACAACGGATGGCGCAAGCACACCATCACCAAGCCGGCTCGCCGCCGAATCATATCGGATCGCCCATGTTGTTACCTGGTGGGGACTCCTTCCCAGCACTACGTTCCAATAATACTATTCCGGGCATTGCGCGGAGTACGCGATCGCCATCGGACCCAGCGTCGTCACCAGTGACTCCCCGGGTCTCGTCTTCTACGAGATCATCATCGATGCAACAGGAGGACTACCAACGATTGATTCACGCGCAGCAGCAGCAGGCACAGGAACAAGCTATCCGTTCAATGGCTGGGCGTAGTCCAGCGTTTAATCAGCATCAAGCATCGAATTGGCCGCAATCCAATCCTCAGCAACAGAATCCCCAACAACAATTGCAGCAACAGCAGCTAATGCAGATGGGGAGTCTTGGCCAGAACCCATCGTATGCGATGTCGCCCACGGGGAACACAGGTCATGGTGGTGGTGGATCATTTGGGAGTTCGCCATCTCCCAGCAACAGTCAGAGTTGGCCGCAAGGGCCGACAAGTAGTCATTATCCATTTTCTCCTTCACCCAACGCCATAGGACACGTTCCTCACGATCACGTACAAACGCCACGCCACATGTCTTCGACACCAGCACCTCAACAGCAGATGTCACTTCCAAACAACAGCCCCGCAACAGAGCCATCTCTCTCGGGTGATTTCAATCTGTTTGACTGGGGCCAGCAATAGTCGACTGTGCAGTTGGGGTGTAATTGATGTTTTTTTTTTTTTTTTTTTTCGTTGTAATGGTTATTTTACCTTATTCTTCTTTCCGTTTCTTTCCTTCTCCTCTAAGTAAGTTACTTCTACACTTGATGACCCTGTTTTTACTTACCCTTATTGTGGAACCTCGGTGATAACCATATCTGCTTTACTGCCAAATAAACTGTACGTACACTGACATGTATAGCATATGCATAGCGTGTATTGATACATATCAAGCACGGGGTAACTAATATCGGCAGCAGTACCAGACTGTAACCATGTAGTTATAATAACGATAAGTTCCACGGGCACAGCATGATCGCCGCGAGGCTTTGAGGTTTCAAATAAGAGGTGTACGTTTCAACTACTCCCGAGAACGTGTTTTGTCTTTAGTGCGGCGGCTTTCCAGGTATCATAATGGTATTTGCCAATCTTTCGAGCCACGAAAAAAGTGCCTTTTTCTCTCTCCTAGACGAGTGCGTAAAAAGCCAATTAGCTTGAAGATCCAACTCGGTTTTATTTGTATAACCAGGTACTTTGCGTCTCGCCCAGGGATCTTTGCGAATGCAGGTGGTTCATCGGCTGGTAATACAGACGATGCGCTACACGCCACTGGAGCAGCAGCGGCTTCTGCTGTCCATCGTGCACTGGCATCTAATCCAGAGGCAACCTCAAAGCTAATCTCTGCGGGATTGAAACACGGAGTGCCGAAATCTAGCCCATATTCAGCTGCAGTGAGTCTGTTGTCGGTCTCTCTCTCTCTCTTTCCCAGTATATGTTGTCTTTCAAGGAGTTGGTTCTTTTCGGTGGGCGCACGTTGGATATGAAGTTATTTTTCTTAAAAGGACGACAGGACCTTTCATCATGAAAATACTGACTTGAGTGCCTGCCCAGACATCTGATCCTGACTTCAGAGACGCAACAAGTCGGGTAGCAGCAGCATCCTTGGCGTTCTCTACTCCTAATCACTCCAGTCACAAACCGCCGCCCCCGGCACCTTCGCGTTCCTTTGCCTCAAAGTTCGGCGCTGACAAGACCGAATCTAACGCCAACGTGATCACGCCAAGGACTGTAAGCACTCCACTCTTTTTCTCTTTTTCCTTTCTTTCTTGATTCCATACGTTCTCCCCACTCTCTTGTGTGACATTGTCGCGTTCCTTGTGATACAGGATGTGTCTTCTGCAAGGAGTATGTTCGAATCCATGCGCCACCCGTTCTCCCACAATGAGCCGCCTCCTTCTGCACCTGGGCCCAAGAAGAACGCATTTGCACCGCCCCCTGTACGACGTGTGCCATCTGGTACCGCGCCCACTCCACCGCCGCCGAGACCACAAACGCCTGAGGAGGACGAAGAAAGTCAAGGGGAATGGGCGGAAGCATTGTACGATTACACCAGCTCTGTGAGCAGCCAGCTTCTTTTCGCCTCATCCTTCACAAAAAAAAGTTATTTATCATGTGTAACAATTTTTTTTTTTTTGCATCCATTTAACAGGAGTCAACTGATCTGTCGATACAAGCTAACCAAAGGGTGCTCGTTGTCGAAAGGACGTCAGAAGACTGGTACGTTTCGTTTTCTTTTTGACCATTTCAACGTGTGTGTGTGTCAGGGTGCTCACGTATTTGCTTCGTTTCTTGACAGGTGGACTGGTGAGGTCGATGGGAGAAAAGGGCTGTTTCCGGCCGCCTATGTCAAGATGCTGTAATTTGGGAGCTTCTGTCATCACTAGCACTTCTTGGCCTCGGATTATTTTATTTTCTTGGGTTGTTTGATCATCCCTCCCCCCAGTCTTGTTTATCTTGGAATTTATACAACCGTTCCGTCTACTGATAAGCCCCGGAAACGAGTTGCGCGTAGCGCACCACGTTAATCAGATACCGCAAGGTAAGCAACACTCAAGGTGTGATAGTATAGTATAATAGTAGTGGTAGTAGGCATATGTATCGTGTGCGGAGCTGTGTGTTATATGGGTATAGTGTAGTAGGGTGTATAGGAGGTGGGTATCAGCCAAAGCACTGTAAAGGTACTCGAAATGTCCGAAGAGTCTATCTTGTACCCAAGATTCATACGAAAAATAGCTTGTCCGAGTAGAATAAGAATACGGAAGCATTAGATGGAATAGAATATGGTAGCAGATGAACGAGAGTGGGTTGGTGGAATGTCCATTTATCACCGAGAAAGAATAGTGAACCAGTGTTCCGCAATAAAATGAATGTGGAAAGAAGGAGCGTCGCCGAGGTGTCCGTTTTGTAAATCATCAAGTCGTATCCTCGTTACCAACATAGTTGTCATCCTCGCAGTGGAAACGAGAAATCATACGTCCCCACCGCGAAACACCGTCGACCTCGAATGCACGAGCCTGCGAAATGTACTCGCACCGTGCCCGAGATTCTCCGCAGGCTCAACGATCTCGATTATGGGAATCTGTCCTGGCCGCATCTTTGAATTGCCGTTTAGATGGGGAGGATTCGACGTCCTTTCCTTGTCGTGCCCTTGACCCTTAGCAGCACCCCACATCCGACTCAAGAAACCGACAGACACGCCTGGACGGCCAAAAGGGACGTTGGGATTCGTTGTGCTCGGCAGGATATTCCTGTCGTGTCCATCCCCGCACCGCTGACCGAAAGACATTGAACTCACCCGTTTTGCGACGGATGGATACCTCGAGCTGGGGTCGAATCGCTGCGTAGGAGGATGGACAGTCGGCCGGCCTGTGATAGTGGCAGTAGACCTGATTGACGATGTATCGGAAGCTTTCCGGCCTTTCGCTTGTTGTCGATACGCGGACAATGGTACCGCTCGCAAAAAGAACCTTTTAGATAGTGATCCACTCGCTTCTAGATCACAATCATATTCACCCTCTGATGCGCTTGCGAATTCGGACGAAGAAGACGAGGATCCAGTGTCGTCGACAAGAGAACCAACTTCTGAGCTCGAGGTACTGTCGGTACTATTAGTGCTACATATTGCCAAGGAAATAGGCCGATATTGACTAGATGACTGCGAGGGTGAATGAGAAGCAAGGTGGGTAGAGGAGAGGCGTTCTGTGATACTGCGGACGGTCGATGCCAACGTCGACGTAGACGAAGATGCAGAAAGAGGTGGTGCGTGAACGACGGTGTCATGTGGCGGCGTAGGGGGCATCTCCATTTGAGCTTGAGCACGCGCCTTGCAAGCTTTGCTAACTCTATCAACTGCGGCAGCCCGCATGGTCGCGTCCGCTTCTTGTTGCTTTTGGCGGCGGATGCTTGCCGCGGTCATGAATGGTGCAAATTGCCTGCAAGCCTCTGCTTCGTCGAAGCGAAGGTCGTACTCAAGGAGGACGAGGAGCTGCCTCTCCATGAGGTTAATCTCGGTGACGTCGAAGAGGGCAGCGTGCTCACGCCAATGGCAATTTTTGGGAGCAGTGTCGTTGAGATACTTCGAGGCAACAATGAGGGTCGCAAGAAATACGCGGTGCCGGGTGCAAGGCATACCTGAGAAAGCAAAATACGGTAAATAAAAAATCTTGCGGAAAAGTCTGGTTGCTGACCTTTTGACATGACAGGCAACTTTGAACGAAGACGCCGCAGGTAAATGACAGTGGTTAGGAGGGTCGGAACACGAACATTGGTCGACTTGACAAGGTGAACGATGAAGTTCTCGAGCGAGATCATTGGTGGAGCTGATGTTCGCTCCCAACGATATTGACAAGAGGCCCTGTGGGGCGTATGCGGAGGTGTCGGCAAACCCGGTCCCGCCGAGGCAACGGCGGACTCGCCCTCGATCTCGATGATCTGTTCTGTTAGGCGAGCAATGTATTTAATCATGTCCATCGACACATGCATTCTGATGAGGTTAAGAAAGAGGGGGTTGTGGCGAGAAGCGGCGACAAGGGAGGCGGGGTGTCGGCAATCTGCCCAGGTAGGCATAATGAAGAAGGGAAGAGACTGAGTCGAAGAGAGCGGGATGATCTAGAGATTGTATGTGTTTTGGGGACACCCGTCGAGGGATAGAATATAAAAAGTATGGAACAAAGAAAGGGAAGCAACCAGCGCGGAGGGCAGCGGCGTGCTTTTAAATGCCAAAGGAACCTGCACAAACAAACAGCGCGTCACCGGCGGGGGATCACGAGATGAAAATAAAGGCAGAGCGTGCAAGAAAAAACAAAATAAGTCAAGGTGGTGAAGAGGAAGAATGGGAGAGCGGAAAGACTGACATATTCACCTTTTTATATGTTCGGGGGCTGACTACCACGACATCCGCCGAAACTAAAACAAGTCTGAGGGTCCAAGTTCATCGAAACGCCAACTTCAGTGCAATTACCCAACAATACTTGTAATGCTGAAAAGTCCTTGAGGTCAATGTTTACCATTTCCTGAAATATGTCAGTCAGTTGAACAATTAGCGGTTGGACGTTTGAATCCCAAAAAAGGCAAGACCGGTATGTCTGCGCATCACGTGACCCACCCATGAGTCAAACTGTACGTGTATCACTGTATGTCCTGACAGCACTTTGTTCTCGTATGGCCTTCCAGCTAATTTCGGTTGTATCATTATACCACTGGCTACTGACATTGACCCTTGTATTTGGTGGATGTTGTACGTGAGTGTGTTGCACACCTTCAGCTTCGAGGGCAACACTGAGAATTAACCAGTAATGCCATTACTCTAGAGAAGCTCACTTCTGAATATCCGAAATCTGGTTCACTTATCACTTTTCTCCAATTCTTCCTGATATCTCTTTACGGACTACCAAAACACGTCACTTTTTCCTCTTCAAGCGCCGACAGTTGGTGCTTGAGAGTTCCTGTACCCCGGCTAAAATCACGGAAGATACCCATCACCGCCTACCTCATTCAAGTCGCTCTCTTCTATCTCATATCATTATTGAATAATGCAGCATTTGGTTACCACATTCCTATGGCAGTGCACATCATATTTCGCAGTGGCGGTTTGATCGTCAGTATGTTGCTGGGTTGGACCGTTGCTGGGAAGCGGTATGTTGCCCTGGTCTAATAATGTGACTTTCTTGAAGCATTTTGAATTATAGTTATACCACAACCCAAATAATCTCCGTCTTCCTTGTCACGGTTGGCGTAATTCTCACAACGCTTTCCGTATCTCGACCGATTTCAAAACAACAACCTTTGGATCAGTTTACCGTACGCACAACTTCATCCACCTATGAGTATGTGACTGGTATAACCATCCTCACCCTCGCACTCTTATTGGCTGGGTTCCTTGGGCTTGTGCAAGACTGGACCTATCAACGCTACGGCCGTCCTGTCCTCACGGGACCCAACCCTACAATACAGCAGAATCAGAGCCGTGAGAAGCAAGAAAATAGGAAGAATGCAACAGGCACAAAGTTCCACGAAGCTCCTGAGTGGCAGGAGTCAATGTTTTACCTCCACTTTCTTTCTCTTCCAATGTTTTTCTTCGTCCGGCACGACCTCGTAGCTCAGTTGAACGCCATTAACGGAGGTTCCTTGACATGTCTCTCCCTCCCATCAACCCTCACCGCAGTCGCATCACCTTCCCTCGGCCCGAACGCAGAACGAACACCCATTCTGCCTTTGCTTTCCTTTCCAACAGTATACATCCCTCTCCTCCTGAATACCCTCACCCAGCTCCTTTGCGTCGCAGGTGTTCTTCGTCTCACCACACAAGTGAGCGCGCTGACCGTGACACTCGTTCTTGTGGTGCGCAAAGCAGCAAGCTTTGTTATCAGCGTGCTTTGGTTACGCAGTACTGGCGAGACCGATGGTGGGTTAGGGAAGATGTGGCTAGGCGCTAGTCTTGTCATGGCCGGCACCATTGGGTATTCTGTCGGGAGCAGCGCTCGGGGGGAGGAAAAGAGCGCTCGCATAAGGAATAGTGTTGAGAGCAAGGAAAAGATTGGGAACAGCAAGGAAGAGAAAACGGAATGATCAAGAACAGCACTTTCGAAATCGCGTATTTCATCTGTCGAAACAGTACTAGTGTTCAATAAACGTTCAATCTAGACATATTATATATTGTAATTATTACATGGCTAATCAACTCCATCGCAGATCTATTACAGACAGGCACTTGCCACCTTCAGTTTAGTTTGCAAAGCTTTGCTACCCTCAGTGTCGATTATTTGCCAGCATTCTCCAAGTAACCTCCGGTCGGCGGAAGTGGCTCTCCCAACTTCTGGAGGTCCAGAAGTACTCTCCATGCGTCCCCTTCATACGGCATCTTAAACTGGGAGGAAGTTATAGCAATGTGGAGCCGTTCAACGAGTACACCTTCCACGGCTCGTTGGGTTTCTTGGGGTCAAATCGCTTTCCCTGTCCCACATTCGATAAAACGCTTTGGAAACACACACTAAGACCGCTTTCCTGCGCAATTTTGCGAACGTAGTCGATATTTCGCTTCATTTTATTGGTGCCGACTCGATCTTCCGAGTTTATTTGCGTCCTCCCATCCCTACAGACTGTTGAGGTTACCTCAGGCTATTATCCCGGCTCCGTGCATGCACTTCCAATCCGTTCTCCATTCCCAGCCCACACCTGTTTGCCTTGTGGTTTGCGGAATCTATATCTCCATCGAAGCGAGGGTCAAGATGACATATTGAACTGGCTTCTCTCCGTCGAGAAGACCCCCGCAATACACGCTGTTTATTTGAAGTTGTCAGATGCCAGTAAATGATTCATTCAAGTCACGGGGAATTCGTTGGAGATCATAGGCATCGAGGCGGTCCGGATACTAGCAGGTATGTCATCCAGAACTATTGCAGCCCTTGTTGAATCCGTGGAACCATCGTCCTCTTTCTAGGTCCCGACGCTCATTTTGGCCGTAACACGGAGCTGCGTTCCATGGGATGCGCACCATCTCACACATCAATTGGGTTACTAGAACATTGTCGCAGCTAGTCTCGGAGAAATTAGAGAAAGTGATCTTCACAATTTGGTGTTGTAGCGCTGATAAACGGCATGTCCTTGACTGGAGCAGGCTGGAAATGATATTTGCACAACAGTTCTTATTGAGGAAAGTCGAAATCAACATTGTGGTGTAGTCGTCTGTCCTCCCTACAGCTTTTTTTCGAAAGGGTCCCTACCAGGGTGTCATGCTCGTGGCATCTTCATGTCACAAAAAAGCCTATACATTTCGTTGATGATAGTTTCCAAATGTCCTAATTTTCCCGCATAACAGTTCAGGAAAATAATAGAATTGTATTGATAAAAACAGCGCAATGTACCCTCAGACTTACGCATCTTGCCCAATAGCGATATTTAAAGTCTTCTTCAACAACTCTGCGGCGGGGTCAGTGGATCCTTCGAGCTTGGAAAAAGAGATCGTAGTGAGGGTGGCAGCGTAGTTTCGAATGTGTGGAGCATACTAGAAATGGCATTGTAAGCTGCTGATAACTTGTGCAGAGAAAGGAGAGAATTTTTTGTTACCAATCTGCAAAACTGTCGATACCAACCCCAAGTCTCCCATGCATCCCACTCCTCGCTGCTCCAATTTGCACGGTTATGCCAAGCCTTTTCAGTGAGAATTCCGCGCGAATAAGGGTTTTGGTCCAAGTCAGGCGAGGAGGAAGTTAGACACGAAACAAAGCCATCTAGTGTTCGGGATAAAGCAGCCTTTTGCTCGCGGGTAAGGCTAGTGAATGCTTTCAGAGCTGTAGTGAGAGCAGGATTGTCCTCAGCAGGGATGTCTACAGCAGGGATGTCATCTGGATGATAGGACACTATAACTTGAACTTCGGATGAACTTCGGAGAGGAATGAAGTTATTCACCTTCTTTCGCATCGACATCTACTTCCATGGAGTTATCGGCACCTCCAGCCTTCGCCTTTGCTCTCGTATCATCCTCCTCTTTTCTCAACACCTTTACTTTCCTCCTCGCAATAACCACACGTCCGTTTGCCTTATCCAACGCTCCCTTTAATAAATCCCATTCGAATCCACTGAATCTTGCCACCCACGTCACACCATGGACTTGCCCGATTCCAGTCCTGTTCGTGAACGTCCACGCAACAACGTCGCTCGGGTCCACGATCTGGTACTGCATTAATTTATCGAAGACAATACTAATCATGTGCCGATTTCGTTTCCAAAACGCTGCAGCAGCTGTGAGAATATCTGATTTGGCCTCAGGGTTCCCATTCCCGCCCGTGCTGCTGACTCCACCACTCGCGAGGTTACGTAGTAGTGGCAGGTATCTTTCGATGGCGTTTAAAAGGTGTGAGAAGGACCGCGAGCCGATATGCAGGAGGGATTGAACAGCAATGGAGCGGACAACGGTGTCTATATTGACGTCACCCTCAGAAATCTCGAGGGAGTTTTTCAGGGTGTCCAGATGCGAGATGACATCGTTGGCTTTAGCACGCCCGCGGAAAAGGTTCAGCACTGATTGGGCCGCATCGTGGTTCGTATTGGCTGTATTATTCTATTAAATCAAATTCGAAGCCAGATATGACTGGAGGGAATACCAGGGTCGTCATATTCATAATCAGGGCCTGGGGCTTGCTCTTGGATTGTGTGAGCATCTTCCGTTTGCATTGCTTCAGGAAGGGTTTTCAAGATGCGGTCATGATAGGACAAGCGAATCTCAAACTCGATAGCTCGGCGCATAAACGCACGTTTGGGATGTTGAATTACCAGAGAAAGGTCAGGTATCCTATACTCAGGAATGCAAATCAAAGGAAATTCCAGCGATGTGGGAAAAATGAACTTGCCATTCTTTCCAAACCCAATGGAAACCGAAGTTACTCATATGAACGGCAAACCATTCGGCAAAGCGGCGAGCGACCTCGACGTCCAGACCATCCGCAAGATTCCCATAGAGCTTACGGATGGACTTTCCAACAGCCGGTCCTACTGTAGATGGCGATAATTTACACAATTCTGTTATAAGAGAGATGTGGTAGATCGACTTGGGCGAGGACTCGGGAAGGATGAGTAAAGATCCGAGAATGGTCTGTTCGTTGAATATTTCGAGTTGCCGGAACCCAAAAGCAAAGACAACTGACCTCAATAATAGTGCTTTCCAACTGCCAATCCTTTCCTGGAACTGGAACCGCTTCAACTGATGCACCAGGCTTCGGCTTAAATGTGCCAGGTACGGTCCACTTGGGGTATTCTAACAACAGACGGGCACACTCCTTTCGGTTGACTTCAAATATATCAAGAATGTCCAGCAATGTTGACCGAACGACATAGCCAGCAGGGGTGTTTGGATCCGGAGTGACCTGTATAATATAGATCAGCACAGCAGAAACGCTCCGGTAGAAAGACTTGCATCATTATCGCACAGACGAATAAAATGCTCTGGCCATTCCTCCCGTTTTAGTTGTGGTTCTTCACCAGAATCAGCAGATAGTCCATCGAGTTCGATTATCTCCGGAGGGACCAGTACCAATGGCAAGTCAAAGGGAACTGATATAGAAGTATCGAGTTCAAGATAGTTGGCATACGGTTGAGGGAAACTGGTAAATGTTTCCGCAAAGTCCGAAGCATCCAAGGCCCTCAACGAAGAGAGGATGGTGTCCAAAGTCTGATTAAATAGTATAAGAATATTGACTGGCTTAGTGAACAACAGATATCACCTCGTCTGAGTTGTCGAAAGTAGGCGTATCGGAGTACATTTTCACAAAAGGGTGTACCAGCCATTTCTGACCTGCTACGATATCGTTGTAGGCTTGTATTGCATCGATTATATTCGTAACGTTCGTGGCAGAGGTGGGTTTCAAGATGGGACCTCCCTGTTAAGTAAAGTAAGGTTTGACATTGTTGATAACAAAGCAGGATGCGCACTATCATCAGGCCCTCTGCGGCACATAACGCGGCCCTTTTCGCTCGACCATGTGAAACTCCAAATTCGTCGAGCACAGCAGTGAAGGATTGTAGAAGTAAGAACATGGAGTCGGCAGAGATGACTTTCGCCATTGTCAAATGGGCAAAAAAATGTATCTATTCATGTATAACTTAGGGGGGAGTCTTTGTGCGAAGAGTAGGATTTTCGGCTCACACAGAGTCTGGCCTCCCTCCAAGCCAGCATGTCCAGAAAAGCTTGAAATCCCTTCCAGAAGTCTTCTAGTATTTGTTTCCCCAGTGATGGCATATTTAAAGACGTAGTGTCGTCTACTCGGTCATGTAATAACCTGAGTAATGCAGCGTAATAAGGAATCTTGTACGGCTGTTCAGTCACTCTAAAACGCCTTGAGACAAAAGGGTGGAAGGATGAGACATAAAAATATGCACCCTATGCGGAAACCTTCCGATATGACTGGTATGACGATAGGAACATGCTGGCGAATTTGTTTGGCTACGCGAGGAAGCTCCTCCGTGGGGTCCTAAATAGCCTCAATGTGAGCATTATAGGAGAACACGGTAATGTAGGTGCTCACCACCTCACCCAACTTGATGATAGTTGTTCTAAGCTTTTGCTCTGGTGTTTCAAATACTTCGCGACGAACGTCAATATCATCTATTCAACCTGTTCCAGCGCTCAGAAATCATTCCATTGTGTTCCTTACCTCTTTGTCGTCGACGGTGACCACCGCCATGAAATGGTCGGTCGTGACTCATCTCTCTGGAAACTATTTCAGGAGCTCAAAGTTAGACGCCTTTCGTTGAGAATTGGTTCAGTGTGAACCCACGTGGAAAAAGGTCCCAAATTCGGTCATTTGCCTTTTTTCTTTCTTTTCCAGTCTCAACTGTCTAGGCAAAGCCTACCACCGGGAGAGTCGCCAACGTTGTTGCTGGTTAGCTCTCCAGCAGAACTGGTAAGCAGATGTTAATTACCTGCTGGGAGCGTAGTAATTCATGTCGAGTTCTAGTAATGCAAGGCACATGCGATGCACTTGGTCTACGTCGGCCAATGTCCTGCTGCGCAGAGCCATCCATGCATATAACAAGCCCGTCCAACAATGGCATGAACCACGACGGACACTTCGCACAGATTCTCGAACAAAACCATTCCAGCCTACGAGGCTTCCCGCCTTGCAGAATCCTTGCATCCATACTTCAATCGGCAAACCCTTGGTGTCATTCATTCCTTACAACACCCTTACAAATTCGTCCAAGTCTCCCCCCGATGAGTCTCAAGTCGAAACGGAGCAACCCACGAACCAACTGACATGTGCTCAATTGTCGCGCGCTGCCGCACAGGCTGTTCGCCTCTCTATCGATGACCGTGAGCTCAAAAACGCGTATTTCATTGTCAACTCTCTTCGGTTGTCGGTTCTTCGCGAGAACAAAACTATTGAAAGACTTCCGGGATTGCGAAGTCAGATTCAGCGATTTGACCCAATTAACTTCCACCAAGTCGTCTCTCCACGCCTATCCGCACATGCCTTACTCCATGGTCTTATCCGTCTAGGACTGACGGTTAAAGCCTCCAAGCAAGCGGATTTGATGATTCGAGATGGTATCAGAATCCGATCAGCGTCCCTACATGCAACAATCCACACACTTTTGGCTCATTCCTCCTCTTCCCCTGCCGCTACCTGTCAGCCAACCCAACCTGATATTGGGCAAACCCACAATGGGCGTAAGGTTCTCAATCTCGACCTAAAATTGATTTCCGATCCTTGCACTCGTTATGCTGTTCGTCTCTTTCTTCATGGTCGAATGTATCAACAGCGGCGTTCAAACAATATGTATCAGTCTTTAATCAATGCTTGCCTTCTCCAAGGAGAGATCATTGTCGGTTCTCTCCTCCTCGCTATGGTGGTGAAAGATTGGCAACTCCGCCGGACGTTGGCGGCACGTTTAAGCGAAGAATCTGAATTTCCTGCGGACCACCATGGTCATTCCAAGGTAGATCTACGACCCCGTTTGGCGCATCTACGCGGCGGGGATATCGATTCACAACAGCAGTCAATGTACGCCATATTGTCTTCAATCGACGCTACGCTATCGGACAATCCGCATCGAGATTCGGACCAAACCAAGTTTCATGCTTCCTTACAAGCCCTCGCCAACCTTGCTATGCTCCTTGACAATCGTCAGATACCTTTTCCTCAGATCGCTCCCCTCATCCGCGCTCTTTATCGATGTCCTAGAGTGGATCACCATGTGTGGATCTACAAAGACGGTATTCCGCGTCGTGTCAAAGCTCTTCCGTACTTTCACGGGGTGTTGAAAAGACTTATCGGTTCTTTGCCTTCGAAACCACCCTCCATAGAAAGTATACGGAGCGGATCAATGTTACCGCCACTCGATCTACATGCGTACAACTCTCTGCTACATTATGCACTTCGTCATCGATATTCTCCTGCTATTGCTAATGATCTGATAGAACACATGAGGACAAAGCGTTGGAAGCCACTCGAACCAGACATCTCGACATACAATGTCCTCCTTAGATCAGGAACTTTACTTCGAAGACGAGACATCACGGATCAGACTTTGGAAATTTTGCGTCGAAAAACGACCAATGACAGGATTATAGGAGAATCTTCCGCGGAAACAAGTATGGACGAAAACCTTGTTCGGCTAGCTTCTGTTCGTCCCCTTAAGACTTCTCGGTTCTCAAAGGCACTATATCGTCTGGGAACAGAGAAAATACAAATTAGGAGCGGTGCTTATTCGACTGATACGCCTCCGGCCGCTTCCCTCAAAGCGGATTCCTTCACTCTCAGTAGCTACATCGCCCATCTAACATCAACGGGTCAGCCACAGGTAGTCGCACATGTGTTGTTCCGGGTTCTTCCCGAGCTAGCCATTATCGACCACCCATCCTGGGGCTCCTTACCTGCCGAGGACCGTCAGAAATTGGGCACGCTTTCTCGTCGGGCGTGTATTAGGCGTGCGGTGGCACACGGTCCGTACTTCTTCACAGCCGTGTTGAACGCCTTGTGTAAAGCGGGTAAAACTGGTTTAATGGAGCGTGTGTGGCATTTAGCAAAGGAAGCAGAGCGAGTCAGTTGGATCCCTAAATTCATGCCAAAAAGTGGGCCATGGTGCCTTCCCGTCCACGCATACACCAGTATGGTACAACGCTATGTCGCAGAAGCTCGTGCTGGCCTTAAATCTTTGCGGGTGGGGGGGCGCCCATTATGGCTAGCAAGTGAAGGAGGATCAGATTGGGTACCTAAGTCCAAACGCTACGTTCGTGGCTGGGCAAAATTCTTTGTATCAAGAAACAGGATCGCCCGTTCTGACGGTAGCTTCTCTGGAAGGCAGATTGGGATGATTCTATTTCATTCAATGAAATCTGGCGCCCAGGCCGTCTACGAATCGCTTTTAAAAGTCAAACACTTGAACAAAGGACAATGGCGGAATGTTCAGATTCCTTCACCAGATGCCCGGTTCTTCAATGCTGCTCTAGAATTGTGCTCGCAACGACCATATTTATCAATCCGAGGTCACCGTGCTGGTCGTGCTCATTGGAGACATCGCTTACGAGGAGCCACTGTGCGGTACGCGCGACGAGGCAAATTGTCGAATCAATGGACTCCGCTGCTGCAAGATATCGCGCAGGAGATGATTGATGCAGGGTATCCGATCCCCCCCGCACTGCGACACCTGTTTGTTGGACGTTGGATTCGGGGTACGCTTCAGTCAAATGACCAACAACAACTCGACCGACGACCATTCTCCTTTCCACTTGTTCGACACGGCACCCTCCATCCTTGTTACACACCCGCTTTCAAAACTCGCGGTCGTCCTATGAGACGCAGGCAACATCGTCGTTCACCCCCGAAGACATTACCAGACGTAGCATTAACATCCAAGTGTAATTAATTGTTCAATCAGGTTTCGATGTCCCCTGGAGATAAATAGCTGCAACAGCTCTCTGAACTTCTCTAGGCTTCCACTCCTTCCCCAGGTCTTGCAATAGGCCCAATGTCTCTTGCACTCGTGATTCCATTTCTCCGGGTGGGGGCAACCGTTGACCCTTTTTAGGCGCGTAAATGAGATCAACGCGATTTCCCTTTGCAAGTTCCTGTCTGACTTTCTTGAGCTTGTGTGCCAAATCACCCGATGCAACTCCCCATGTTAGCTGAATCTCCTTCCGCTCTACCTCGTTTTTCACCGTCACCTTCCTCCTCGCCTTCTGTTCCTTTTGTTTGTCAAAGGCGTCTTTCTTACTAATGATTTTGACTATGGGATTGGGTTCCGCTCTGACGAGCTCGACAAAGTGTGTTTTAAGATCGACTGAAGAAAGGATCTCTTTAAGTGACGCAGGATCGTTGAGACGTCCTGTTTCTGAGTCAACGAGCTGGACAACGGGGTGTTGGATTTCTTCGTTCCTGAGATGCCTTCGATTTATGGAGGATAGATTGCGTGATAGCGACCGGAGGGTAAACGTGCTAGTTCGGGCTTGAGTGTGTAGGTATGTTACTCGGGCAGCCCTCAGCAGGGAGGCAACACTGCCGGTCATTCACACCTGCACCCAGTTAGTATGGTTGGAATGGCAAGCAAGCCTATCCATACCTAAAACAACCAGTTACACAACGATACGTTGGACCTGACTGAAGAGAAGCAGAAGTTGGACACTCCGACTTGGAGGCGCGAATTAGACCTGTAACCAATCCTGCCTTTGCAAGCGGATTTGGCCTTCCGCCAACTTGGTATCCTCTGAGGAGTCTAGGCGCGAATGTGAACTACCTATACAAGTACGCATTTTCTTCCCTAACCTCAAATTTAGCACCAAGACTAGATGTGGGCAATGTCCGAATTGGCGTGGAATCATGATATGTATCCCAAGCCTCAGGACGTTCGTCTGGCTGTTCGACGTCCTACAAGAAGCCGACATTGGCCACAGAATGGAACACAGAACTTTTCTCTAACAAAAACACTGTGGCATGTCTAGCAGTCCCCAACGGTATTTTGTACACCAAGGAGACCAGGAAAGACTCGGATGGTTTACCTGCAGTGGAACGGGAGATCTTCAGGTCATTGAACCACTGCATTTGACGTATCACAGGCAGGATGGCACCTATGAGGTATGTCATCGTTTCCAGAGTCGCCGAGACAACCATTCTGACTACTGTCATAACGTATGTTATTTCTTCAAAGGCGGGAAACGGCATCTATCCCGTCATCCACCTTTGGATGGAGCATTGGTAAAGACGGCATAAATTCATGTGCAAGCTCACCCCCAGGGAGTGCGAATCCGATTTATCATAGCGACCGACCGCCTGTGGTTCTCGACGGATTTGAAGGCGGAATATTCTTCCGCTTTGGACTTTCCCTTCCAGTTATCAAATGTTGATACTATAAACCCGTTGTTATTTCATATAAACGAAGGTACCTTCGGATATGATGTAATGAATGATTGATATAAAGTGGTTATTATATATAATTCACTCTAATTATCCTCAGTACGATATCTCTCTGCCCGTCTCAGAGCACTAATTCTGAGCAACCACGCCAAGTTCTCGTATACGACGAATGTCACACAAGTGCCAGGCAATACGCGCACAAAATTTGTCCCCAATCCACGGTAAAACCCACGAAATCCTTCTAGCTTCCATGTCCGCTTGATCGCTTCGGGTATGGTTGGATAAAGATGAGTTGTTGCATTATTCTGTATTAGCCTTAAGTATGAGTTAAACAGGCGAGGTCGTCAGGAGGGTTACCTGTATCCGAGACCGGATGACTTGATAAGGATAGGTTAGTGTCAAGGCTCCGAGTTTACTCGCTCCTGACATGGCTGTGTATGCTGTATTAGACTGTAAGGTAACGCTGAGCTTTTGAATGCTGATTTTTCTCCCATGGTGGTGTAGAGGACATACGAGTTTGTCATCAGCTGGTGTCCAAGCCCGGCCTGCTTTCACAAACTGTCTCCTCTTTTGTGCAAAACCCCATCGTTTCATTTCTTCATAGATCATGAATTGGGTAGCTCCGCTGCTGACGCCAACAAGAGCGAGAGTCGTGCCACGAAAGAGACCCGGAAGACCTTCGGTCTGAAAGATGGATGAAAGGCCATCTATGACGAGCGAATAGGATCAAAATTCTCCGTGTACTTGTAGGATACTCACGCCATAAGCCTCGGTATGAAGTTGGTGAACTGGCTCGTGTTGTGAACATCCGCACTTTGACTACCCAAATCGGATTCGTCATGATGGCTGTGACAGCACCTAGACATCACATTAGTTCATGATGCACACAGTAGTCTTTGACGAAGAGGTTTTGCGAACTCGCTTCTGCGGCACAACGTAAGTGCGTCGCCGCCGAGAGCGACTGGATGGGCTCGCCTCCCGATGCACGTTTTTTAAGCATGTTGTAGCTGTCGAGGAGAGTCAGAAGCAAAGGCAAAGGCAAAGGCATGACCCACAAGAGAAAATAGAGGCCCCAACTGGACGCGTTGCCGGCAATGTTGGGTCCAACACCGCGATATAAACCTCTCCAGCCATCCTGCGCCTTGATATCCTTCAACGAGTACCATATCTGTTTGCCGATGCCACCTCTCGGAGTGCTCGTTGCAACCTGAAACTTGACCTTGAGCAGGTCGAGTGGGTGCATGCATAGTACGGCGACGACTCCGGCACCAAGTCCAGCAGCTGCATGGTCCTAACCAGTGGTGGGTGACATTGGAGACGCACAGAAAAGGTGGCAAATTACTGACCAAAGCTGTGGTTGGAAAGAAACTCGGTGGTTGTTGAACCATACCAGCCACGACAGCCAGTAGATTGCTCAATATTTTCCACTTGCGCACGTCGGTTCAATAGATTTTTGACCTTGTCCAAGACCCCGGATACTTCTATATATTTATTTCGTACGTCCTACCAAAGTGAAGTATGACAGCTAGTAATGAATCGACGAAGTAAACTGGCGCTGAGCATTGACCAGTGATTAGCCAGGCCCGGCCATCGCCAAAAAAAAGGGCCCGCACCGACGTTACGCGAGTCAGGGTTTTTCGTAATTATATTTGCATTTCGATGACATAAGCAAAAGTCTCAAAAGTGACACTCTGGCTTGCTGGAAACTGCCACCACTATCGCATTGTCTACGACACAACCACACAACCATTCAAAATGGCGTCCCGGCCACCCTCTCCATCCTTAAGAACAGATTCACCCTTTGGGATGCAACCTTTCGCTCGCGAGGAAACATCAGACTGGGCGAGCTCGTTTACTTTACTCGGTGGGTGTTCTGATGTCGACGTGATACCTTTTAGTTTTTATAACAGAAATGCTTTGTAGATACAATGGAAACGTATTTCGATTCCCGCATCGATCTTATTCAACGAAGTTTGCAAAAGCACAGTGACCGTCTGAAGATGAAGGCAGAAGAGACGTTCAAAATACGGGACCTATCAGGCGATTTGTTGGCTGAAAACTTTGACCGAGAATTCAGAAACTTCAAGCTGAAGGTTTGTGCTGACTTCTGACTGTTTTACGTTGCCTTCTAATCTCAGTGAATTTCAGGTTTCCAAGCGCATGACACGGCTATCGGCGTCATGGCAATCCGCTAAACTTATCCGCACCCGTAACAAGGTCTCTTTCTTTTGCGGAGTGATGGCATTGCTTCTTTCTTCTCTCATGTTTGGGATAGCGCCTCAGTCGGTCTCCGTTTTGTTCCTACGCACATCAAATCACTAATTTTGATTTTTTTTCCAGATGGGTACATATAGCATATACAGTTCAAGGACTATACCTTCTCCCTTTGCGCGTTTATAGATACAAGAAGCGGGCTTGGCATTATTTCCTCTTTGATTTATGCTATTACGTCAATATTCTGAATTTCATCTATATCTGGTTTCTACCCTCTAATCCCGCGTTATTTGTTGCCTGTTATTGCCTTTCGCATGGGTCTTTGGCGAGTGCTGTCATCACCTGGAGAAATAGTCTGGTATTCCACGACTGGGATAAAGTCACATCATTGTTTATCCACATCTATCCTCCATTCACTTTCACGGTCATCCGGTTCGTGGTATATCTTCCAGGAAGCTCACATTTTAATCTCGTTTTCTATTTCAGACATTTCTACCCCAACGCCCACGCTCGGTTCCCGGCACTCAATGAACTTCCTCATATGAATCCATTCAAAGCCTTGTTGTTAAGTGGTGCTATCTGTCAATCCTTTCCTGTAACCCCAAGATAACTCGCTAACGCATAATTCTGTAGACGTTATATGGCAACTGCTGTATTGGAAAGTGAGGTCGTCATTTCCGGTTTGATGATATGCATTCTAACAAGGCAATCAGTTTGTTATCGTCGACCGCCGTGCTAAGATCGAATCCGGGCAACGCACGACGTCATTCTCCTTTTTGCTTAATGACAGACGTGGCGTGATCGGGCGAGCTCTATCTTCAATTCCGCCGCATCTACGAGAAACTGTGTTCATGGGAGGACAGTTAAGTGCGTCACGCTTGAAACCTTTGTCGACTTACTCTGATTATTCCGCTCTCAGTCTATGCAATCCTAACGGAGCTTCCTGCGGTCTTCCTCTTATATGACAGTGCATTTTGGAGTGGCATCTTCTTATTATTTATATTCTCCGCGAGCGTTTGGAACGGAGGAGGATTCTACATCGAGGTATTCGGCCGCAAGTATGAATTAAACATATTTTCTGCTCTTTCTTTCCTACTGATAAATTTACCCTTCAGATTTGAGCGTGAACTAGAAGCATTAAGGAAAGAGCTGGCAGAAGCAACCGCACGATCTGGGCGTTCAAGTCCAACCAGTGGGGCCGACACCCTTAGTCCGGACCTCAGCAACGAAGACCTTGTGGCATGTTGCCCAGACACCGTCCAGAATGGCCTGCCGACCGTGTCAAGCATCGAGATGTCGACAATCATCTACACAAATAAAGACCAATGATATCGTTCAAACTCCTGATATTGGGAAATATTTATACTTATGCGAGTAGTTCTTATGGTTCCTTTCACTTCTCCCTTCTTTTTCTATTCATGTGCAATTCCATCGTAGGGTACTCATTGGCCGGAATAATTCTGTGTTTTCAGTGCTATAGATCTTATTTATTTGTTGTCCTTTCTTGAAGCCCACATTAAGATCTGAGACCGCTGCTGAACTCTCTCAAGCGACCGTCGGATGGTCCATTGATGCCGTTCAACCCTCGATATGGTCCCCTGCCTCAATGGTGTCATCAGCGCTGTATATTTATATCTGACAACTACGTAATATCCTGAAAGTCGCGATTCCGTTCCCCTCGATATTCCCCATTTAAATCAAAATTCTCCCACCGAAAGCCAGTCCTTATCCAACCAGAGAACGGGGCACCATCCCCCATTAGTACTCTTTTAGCTGCCTGATAGTGCGTAATAGACTGTTTTGCTTCAAAATAGGTTGTCTGTGCTGTCCTTTCGAATGAGAAGGGATCAATAAGTGTACATCAGAAAGTGAAATCACGACTGACGGTTTCCAAGGGTGCTCGAGAAGTTCGGAAATTTGTGTGAAGAGTTTGAATAGGGATATCTTGGACAACTGGGGTCTGTTCGGGGTATGGTTTTGTTCTCTTCAGTTGCAAGGAAGGTTAGTGTAACATTCAAACATACTGGAATTTTTCCTTGTGCTGATGTTTCGGAGGGACGCCCCGTTTCCTACCATTGATAAGAACGTCGTGCGGTTTGATAGAATCTGCTATCCAACATAGTGCTAGATGAATAATGAAATGAAATGATAAAATGTTCGGAGGTCGAGATTGCAACATCGCATACATTCATTGCAAGGTGTGATTGGACCAGATCTTGTTGATGCCAGTGATGTACGTGAGTACAGGAAGGGCGACGAGGTGAACTGGATGTCCGGTTTACACAGTGCGAAGGCAGAGGAGAGACCTGGAGTTTGGGCTCAATAGTGACTTCAGAGCTTGAAGACAAACCTGACCTTGAAGACCATTGATTCTTCTCCAAAAAGCCCGAGCGCAATCCTCTCGTACGTCATCCTGCATTCCTTGTGGGACTTCGCCAATGATGATCGTCGAAATGTAGAGCGGCCGGAATATGTACGAGGCCAAAGCTCCTTGAAAGCCTAATACATTCCACGTAGCAATTTTGTCACTGCACGACATGCAAAATGTCGGAGGAGAATCAGCACGACCAGGTTTCGTCCGCAGGACGGAATAGAGTGCGTAATTGTCTCTTCCCCTTGCAGCAGTGTCAGGGGATAGCTTCGGGTAGACCGTTGAATCTTTCAGCGCTGCCATTTCTTCATCTTGGAAGGAGGCCAAGTATCGAGTCGAAGCGTCCCCACCTGGGGGAGTCATATTTTTATTATTGGACAACACAACGCAGCCCAAGCGGACGAAATTGGGTCTCACAAGGAAGAGTCGATACATACATGTGTATATCCACGCCCTTCTTCAACGAGAAAATCCTCCCCGAGTCGGAATCCTCCAAGTTGATCCATTCAGATGTCTGATCATTTCGATTGTACCGTCCTACTTCTTCCAAGAACCATCGGATAGCTCCTCGACGGGCTAGAACCTCTGCATGGCTATCATGAACTGCATCTCCCCCAGGGGGTAATCGTACAACAGGGAGACATTTTAACCCGGTCGACAAGGAAATGACTTTGAAAGCGTTTAACCGTGACAGAGAACTGGATAAAACGAACGAGGCCAAGATGGTGTATTGACCAGGATGAGGTTTGGGTGCAAGAGAACGGTACAAGTTGTCAATGACCAAAACGACCTCATCTGCGAACGCCATAGACATCGTAGTCCTTTCGGTTATGCAGTACGAAAAATCGACATTGTCACCAGAGCGCTCGTGGTTTCACAACTTGCGCCTATTCTGATTAGTCTACGATAAACTGTACTACTGATGATGGCCAGCAGTCTAGTCATCGTCACTGTCGTCACTACTGGTATAGTCCTCCTCGTCCTGGCTAGCTTCAGTCCCTCCACTGGCAAACTGGTTCAGCGACATTGGGCGAGCTGAAATGTTCACCTCCGTTTGCGTGTTCTCTGGCTCCGACAATATACCCGAGGTTAGGAAATCGTCAGATCCGTTCAGCTGCTGGTTCATCTCAGCCTCAAAGGCGTTCATGTCTATCTCCTCCTCGTCCTCGCCCTCATCGACACTCATTGCTTCGTGTGCAGCAGCCAGAACCGGCTGTACTTCATCCCAATCTTCTTCGGAGTCTGAGGCAGGTTGGGGCGCTGACGGTGTCGGAGTAATGCCTGACTTGTGCAGTGAAGGAAGTGGTGAGGCATAAACAGCAGAGTCGACAATAGACGAAGAACCAGGCAGTGCGAGCCCCGCAGAAGGTGGTGAGGCTCGTATGCGTTTCGTCTGACGTGCGGGTTGTCCGAATTCCAAGACCTCCGCTTCGACTTCAAGAGCTGCAGCTTCTCTTCTTGCCTTTGCCTTGCTCTTGGCCGGGGCCTTGGATTTGGCGAGAGGAACCGAGTGGGATGTAGATTTGGCGGGTTGCCTAGCGTGTTGCACTGCCTTGTATTTCGGTGGTGAAGGTGCCCGAGGAGGAGGTGCAATGTCCTCCTCCTCGTCTTCTTCTTCTTCTTCCCTCAAAGCAGTAGTATCGTATGGTACTACCTCTTCGAATTCATTGTCAGGTTCGCCGTCTGCGTCCCCTTCTGCGCTAAGGAGATCTCGTTCTAGTTGTGCTTCGAGATCAAGGTCTCGAACTTGTTCGTTAGAGGTCGATGGAGCAAGTAGTGGGGCCGACAAGGCTAAGCAACAAGGCGAACATGTTGGTGAACATGTCGATCTCGCAGAGAGGCAAGTTTGAAATACATACGGGAAGACGATGGGCGATTGGGATTTGTTGTGGTTTTCCGCTCGTGTGTGAGGGTCATATAAGAATCCAGTTTTTCCAGAGTGAAGGTCTAGTATACATGAATAATTAGTCGTGAAGTTAAAACATGGGGTAAGTACTTTACGCCAGTCTCTTCATCGTAAATAAGGACACAGTCGGTCTCTTTGGCAACCTGTTCAGACCCTACGAAGAGGTGACCCTCACCAATCTATGAAAAGATGTGCCACCCAGCATTATACAACACAAGCAAAATGAACGAACCTGCGAACTGGAATGTTCGACGGTGACACTGGTAGAACCTTTGCCTCTCTTGACGTCAATCGTGCCTGACTTGGTAGAGTCGATTGAAGGTGGTTTGAAGTTATCTAAATTACCACAAGATATAGAATACACACATAGACTGGTGAGAAAGACACTGACAACGGAAAGAATAAAAGTCCCGGTCTGGAAGGTTGTGCCGTTTGGTAGGAGCGTCACCTTTGCGAGCTTTGAGGGCACGACCCAGCGAGGTGCCAACGTTTACTCTGTGTCTCCCGTTGGCAGGCATCCAAGAGGTGCTAGTTGCCATCGTGGGTGCAGAACAAGAGCTGTGGATCGACCTCAATTTTTTGCTAACGTAAGGCGGTCACGGTTCTGCAAATCCTAATAGTGACACCAAATAACTATGATCCTCGACTCTCAGGCTCTCTATGCTTCTTCTTTCTCTTCTTAACCTTTTGAGCACTCTCGTTGTCAGTGACAACTTGGTCTCGTTTTCGTTTCCGCTTTTCTTCGACAGACGGCGCAGCGTCTTCTGAAGGTGCCACAAATGCTTCGGCTCGGATTGCACGCCGTTTTGCTGTCACCTCCGCTTGCTGTTGAATTGGATTTGTATCATTTAGATAAAGGAAGAGAAATACGGTAGCCGCACTTTCTGTTTTCTTCGTTCTGTTTCACGGGCTTCTTTTTCGTGCGACTTGAGGAAATACTCGCCAGACTCGAGTTGCAAGTCAACCTGTGGTATGCAAAAGCTCAGGCAAGAACTCAAATAAAGACTAAACATTGATCGACCTTCCGGGGCAATTGAGGTGGTGGGAAAGGCGTGTAAACTTTTTTGGTGGGTTTCTTCGTCTTGGAAGATTCTGCTACGTCCACCCCAGCGATTTTATGTGCTTCGGCCTTTGCTTCGGCCTTTTCATTTTTCTTTGCCGTTTTCTCAGAGGTCTTGAGATGCCGTTTCCGGAATTGTGGAAGGAAACGATCCCAAGATTCCGTGGCCAACTTGGGATCTTTGGCTAATTCACGTCTAATCATCAGTTCCTGGCAGGGAATCAGACAATGCAGCGTGGGGAACCGTAAGGGAAATCGAACCTTGATTCGGTAAATGGGGTGAATGTTCTTCATACAATCTACCACGATTCTCCGAACCTCTTTTAAGGATTTGTATGGCCCCATCACACTGACGGTGTTTCCTTGAACAAGGACATAACATTGCGTCAAGAGTTCAATCGCCTTGATACAATCGACAGTCGTTAATATTCCTAACAAGAAAATTAATGAGTGACTACCTTTAAGGTGCTTCCATCTGGCCCAATGATTCTCTGTCGCCGTTTAACAAACCGCTCAGTATTCCGAACCAGATTCCCAATCTTGATAATATCACAGGCAATTTGATCATCCAAGATTTTCACTGCCTGGGTGACGGCTACCCCTCGTGCGAGTAGCTTGATCATATCTCGGGCTTTGAGAATGATGTATGGATCATATGTTTTGCGAGTTGTCCGTACAGACATCGAACCGTGAACCAAGTCAAGGGTACACGCAATGCCCTGGGCGAGAGGTCATTCGTCAAGGCGGCAAACGTTGAAAGGATACATACTTACATGAGCATCCAAAGCATGGGTGACTGCGCTCCATACTTCCCGCAAGTATTTTTCTCTGTACTTGGGGAATAAGGTTGCGAAGGAGGATTCCTCGGTAAATGCTCCAGCCTTGTTGTCGGCGGGTTGAAACGGCTCAATTTTCCACTAAACAGACATTCAGAAACTAGATAGAAAGACATACAATATGCTCACGCTGTTAGACAATGTGGTGAGAAATGCAGCCCGGCAGATGTTCGATAAAATGCTCTCACTGGTCGATATCGTCCGTGTCCCAAGCTAAGGTGCGAGTATTGAGAGAGAAGTAACACAGGGTGGGACAGTGAACGGACGTTTATCTTTTCTGTGACTCTTGCGTTTGTCCGCAACTCCTTCCTCCTCGCCCATTTTGCAAGTCGGAAGAAATTCAAATCCAGCCAGTTCTGAATTTCAAAACCGCTTTTGTTTCAAATTGCACGTACCACCTACATAGTGACCAACTATGGACAACTCTGTAGACGTCAGTATCCCGGACGACTTCTCTACTCTTTCATACGACGACACTATGGCATACGAGGAGCAAGTTCCACCCTCAAACGACCCAGAACCCCCCTCCCTCGCCAATCGGATAGGACAGACCAAGGTTTACCTGCTCTCTGAGTCGTCTGCAGCCAGGGTGGGCAAGGTGCGCCGGTAGCATGTAATTGGAGGTGAACGAGAAAGGACCTGATATGAGAGTTATGTCTCGTCACCCATTTGTCAACGGTAAGCGCAAACATGGAGATGACGAAGAGAGTCTCGACGAAAGCATTGAGATCGAAGACGAAGGTACGTGGGACCATCTATATCTCTGTCTGCATCTCTCCTCATCGTTTTGTAGATCCCTCTTACCGAGGCAATGCGTTATTGTTTCACGGTCCACCGATATCTCACCTTCCTACGGCCCGCCTCTTTGCATACGCTACCCATTTTGATGCACATCCAATGGGCCTCGAGTGGATAGACGACAACACAGCGATTTTTGTCTTCGCCTCCAAGACTGCCGCACGCTCAGCGTACCGATACTTGAAGAAATCAGTTGATGAGGAAGCGGATTTCGAGGAATTCGTCACGGCAAAACCGATACCAATGGCATTTTGGCCACCCGAGGAACGCATTAACCAGAGCTTGGGGAAGGGCGAGGGTTTGAAGGGGACCATTAAAATGCGATGGGCGAAGGGTGACGATGTGAAAAAGAAGGGTGCAAAGAAGGACAGCGAATTTTACAAGAAACATGGGTCAAGTGCTGGGAAAGAGGTGTACGGCGAGAGGGAGCAAAAGCAAAAGAGAAGGAGAGGTGATGAAGAAATGCAGCAGACTCGACTAGACGATGATCTAGACGAGTTTCTAACCCGAGATGCATCTGTGGAGACTGTAACTCCGCCTCCTTCGCCGCCCTCCAAGATGCGCTCCGACTACATCGGGACGGATGGGAGAACGTTACTGGAACGAACGTCCACCATTCGTGTCCATCCCGATTTGTTGTCCTCCCGGATCACCGCACCTTTACCTCGTCGTAGGATTGATGGGCGACGTCGCTCGGAGAGAAATGGTACACGTCAGCTGGACCGCGGGGCGGAAGATAAGGGGCGAGGTCGGCGGGACGAACGACCCAGAAAGAGCCAGAAGGAGCTCGACGACGAGCTTGATGCGTTTTTGAATGATAGGGATTGATGACCGTGACTCCCGTGTATGTTCTACTCGAATTTGATTACCCAGCTCTGCCATATACGACTTGAGCGAATGCTGATGCAGTACGTGCTTTGAAGTAACCAATACTACTTGAAAGTTACAGGCTATATAACTTTCCTTCCCACGACCCTTCTAACGGCCTTTATACTATGGCGGGCACAAATACCTCAGTTACTGACTCCCGCTTCACCGTGGACAGCCGATTTTCTGATGAGGGCGAGGCAGAATCTTCAGCAACGCCCGAAATATATCGTCATGGCCACAATAAAGAAGTACCGGGCTTTGGAGAGTGTTCAAATACTGCTGCGAATGCCCAACCAACATATGGCTCGGATCTGGTAGAAGGCATGGATCCACAGGGATTTTTTGGGCCGTCCGAGAAAGTAGTGAAACCTTTAACACCGGAAGATTTGGCCGCTTACAAGGCTGCACAAGACCGAGCTGGTGTCGTCTACATTTCACGAATTCCACCCGGCATGCAACCTGCCAAAGTACGGCATTTTATGAGTGCATACGGTGAAATTGGGAGAGTTTATCTTCAACCCGAAGGTGGGTGTTCGTGGTCTCGAATTCGTCATTGCTGATTCGCAAGCGACAGACGCTAAGCGTGCCTACTTACGGAGGAAGTTTACGACTACGAAGAAGACCCATTTTATAGAAGGCTGGGTAGAGTTCAAGGACAAGAAGGTGGCACGATCCGTCGCAGAAATGCTGAATGCGCAGCCCATTGGAGGCAAGAAAGGCACACGTTGGAGGGACGACGTGTGGACGATGAAGTATTTGCCAAAATTCAAGTGGAACATGCTCACCGAGCAAGTTGGTCAGGAACTTCAAATCACTCAGTAGCTTGTTATTGATGAAATGTGTCAACAGCACACGAAGCGGCATTTCACGCTGCTCGATTGCGCATGGAATTATCACAGTCCAGGACAGAACAGCGTGACTATCTAAAGAATGTAGAGCTTGCTCGCGTCCTCGACAAACGCGCACAACGGCGGAAAATGCAAAGTACTGCAGTGGAAACAGAAGAGCCGGATGTAGGATCAAAGAGACCCCCCACAACTGAGCTCGAGCACGGGAGAAAGAGAAAGGCTAGAGAACGGACAGAAGACTCCCACCTCGATAGTGTTTTGGGTAGCATATTTTAAACAAGTTATTTAGTGCGCACGGACCACAGGCGGAGTTTGAAAGCGCCCGAACCTTTTCTGAGAAATTGGTCCCAGTTTGCTCATCGCGAACAATTTGTGTGCAGGTTGAGCTTGCTGTTGCAGCCAACGTCCACGCTCTTTCGTCGTTGTATCGCGATCCCAAGAGGTCTGTCTCTATCATGCTCGACCTCTTTCAGTCGCAGGCTCTGATAAGCCTTCTTGTGTCGTCTTTCTCTCTCAGTTTCTTCGTGACATGCTTAAGATGACTTCCTGGTCTCCCCCTCCTCCCCGTCGTTCACGTTCGCGTTCTCCTCGTGGCACTTATCCCTCGAGAACACACTTTGATCCTGCTTACATCCAAGATCCTTACCGTGCAGATTGGGATGCCTATGACAGGGACAGAGCTTGGGCGAATTATGAAAGGGAGCGAGCTGCTTACGACTATAGTCGTCGTGGAAGGAGTCGAAGCCCACCCCCTCTTGATGAGAGTGGGTACCGCTCATTTTTCTTTTCACTACACGCTCACCCATTCACTTTTCTAGACCGAAAACGACGCAGATCCCTGTCCCCATATGAAAGAGACAGATATGATCCAAGGCCTCGGTATAGCGATGACTATGGTTTGTTTCTGGCATCTCTTACACCGGTATTCGACTGACCATATCGACATACATAGATGCGCACTCCCGGGTATACGGGTATTCGTCACCACGTCGTGGCCAGTACCCTCCACCTTTCCCTAATTCACGACGTGCACCGCCGGATCCCCATACCTTTGACTATCCGGCATCCTTGAAGCAATATGCCGAATGGTTCCGTTACTATTACCCTCAACAAGCCATCGAAGAGGATAACGCTGATAAAGCCGCAGAACAGGAGGCTGGTGATGGTTCAAAGCCTCGAAATGGTATCAAGGCTAGATGGGAAAAGTATAAGAAAGAATTTTCTGCCACCCAGGTTAGCACCGTCTATGTTCTCCTTCATGTCTGCCTTCAGTCTGTACCTTTGTTTGCCCCATCCAATGATTCCCGCAAATCACAGTTGAGAGCCTGTTTAGCTGAATACTCTTTCGTATTGTATTGTAGCTTCAAACGATGTTTGAACATCACAGAAAATCTCCGTGGTTTGCCGAAAAGTACAATCCATCTCCGGAGTTGCAGAGCTTACGGGCTAGGGTAAGGAAGGAAGGTTGGAAGGGTCGTATCGACTCTTTCATCCTCGATCTGGAAGCTGGCAAATTTGATCCCGACATGACGGAGCCGGAACTAGAACCTGTTTCGCCAGTCAAAGAAAACGTAATGAATGGGGAAAACGGGCCAACAGATATTAATGGCCTTCCAGCTGAAGAACCGAAAGCTGGTGCTGGCGGTGAAGAGGAGATGCAGTTCAACATGGATGCTGAGGAAGACGGGGGCGATAATGACGTCAATAGAGCTGAAGCAAATGGCAAGTCTTCCATCGACACTAGGCGTGTCAACCGCGGAGAGGAAATTTCCGTCATGCCTGAAGGCAACCAGGTCATGATTCGCACCATTCCTCCCGATATCGGTCGTGTTAAGTTGGAAGGGGTGCGTTATCAAAACTTCCTAAGTGGACAGTGCTGATTCTTGAACTGTTATCACTTTTCAGGCTTGCAGGAATGTACCGGGTTTCATGTATCTGGCCCTCGGTGATCCACTTCAAAAGCGAAATTATTATCGTGCTGGTTGGCTCCGATTTCGCGATGATGCGGACATGTCAGTTGTCATGGCAGAGCTCTCCGAGAAGAAGGTGTGCCTAGTTACCGGTGTTAATGTGACATTTGCCCATGCTCTCGATTCCTCTCAGATTGAGGGCTTCAAGTTACATGTCACACATAATCTTCGGCCTTTCGTGAACAGGGTTCGCTATACACCAGAAGTTGCTAGCAAACCGGATAGACTAGTGAAAGACCTTGCTAATGTGAAAACTCTGGCCAGGATTCTAGAAGAAGAAGCGGCTTCTCTGCGCAATCTGAAGGTGAAAAATGATCCGGTGCCGGGTGAGGATGTGGATGCAAAATGTGACACAGATTCTATCATGGCGAACATCAACGGGTCCTCTGATGATGAAATCGATCCAGAGCCTAAGGAGAATGGTAGCGATGCTGTGGAACGACGAATTGAGAAGGTCATGTCCGATCTTCGGGATCAAGGGCTTGTGGATGTTCACGATGGGAAGGCGTACGATACAAGGAAGGTAAGAGTGATGTTTCCTCTCTCCATCGCACACATGTTGATTTTTTTTTTCAGACAGAGATCTCGCTGGAATTTTATCTGGCTTATATTCGGGCTGCGTTTCACACATGCTACTACTGCGCCATTGTATCCGATCACCTTGAGGAATTGCAACGTAAATGTTTGAAACACGCGAGGAAGCCGTTATCGAAAATGCTACTTGAGGAGGTGAAGGCAGCCGAAGCTGAGAAAGAGAAGAAACTCAACGAGGATGACAAGGAACCGGAGAAGGACAATACAGTCAAGGAGAAATCGAATGAGACTAAAGACTGGAAGCGAAACGGTGCGTTCTCGACTTCTGTGCTCTGCCTAAACTTATCCTAGCTCGATCATTATAAGATGATCGTTGGCTAGAATGGCTTGATTCAAAAACTGCGTTGTTGATTAACAGAAATGGTGTGGATCCGCGTGACTATGGTGGTAAAAGCTATGATGAGTACGTTGTAAAAGCGAATTTTTACAGTCATGTGGTTGATGACATTGCAGAGAGCTCACCAAAGCTGTTGAACCATACATGAAGCAAGAAGATGAAGGCAAGTTCAGATGCAAAACCTGTCAAAAGCTCTTCAAGGCTACGTCCTTTGTCGAGAAGCATATCGCCAATAAGCATCCTGAACTAGTCAGATTTCTCGAGGAGGTAGCAGTAATATTTTGTCGACACTCCCCATTGCTAAACCTTTTACTATATAGATTTCATATTTCAATAACTTTGCCCTCGATCCACATCGCATTCAACCCTTCTCTCATCCTCCTCCAACAGTCGGAAATAGTCAACCCCCACCCCCACAAGCTTACGGCATTCAAGGACCGGTATCTTACCACGGTACTGGCGACTATGGCCGGCCTGCTCCTCATTACGGCTCTTACCCACCAAACTATCCGCCTTCTTATTCTAATGGTGGTTACTGGGATCACTACGGCTATCAGTATGGCATGCCATCGTATTCTGCTCCTCAAACCCTTCCTCCTCGAAGGGATGAAGCCACGACTGCACGACGTCTCAGTGATCGCATAAGTGGATATGCGCCTGGATTCGATCAAATTACTGATCCTCCCATTGTGCCTGCGGCAGCTGGACTTCCACCGAAGCCTATTGCTACTCTTGAGCCTGTCCCTGGTAACAGACGGGGTGGACGTGGAGGAATTGGGGGTCCACCCCCACCCCCACCTCCTGATGCAAAGGAGGACCCTCGGGCTGCTGCTGGGAAGAAAGTCAGCTACCATGATATGGATTTAGTGGCAGAGGGCGATGTGGAGTTGACATATTGAGTTGTATTCTGAGTTCTTTTGGATTTTCAGTCATTCCAATTTTTTTTGGTGGCGTCAATTATTATAAAATAGGCTTCGGCTCGCCATCCATCACAAACCGTCTCAAAGGGGGCGGTTTTACAGTCCATCCTGTTATTACCCAGATTTTCGCATTTAAACTTTATCTGCTGCGCAGCAGTGGCAATTATTAAGCATCACTATCTGATACTCCGAAATTTGCTCCTGTCCGGTAATCTGGTGTAACCTTTAACAGAGGGGCGACGAACGCCCAAATGAGTGGCGATAAACCCCTCTCATTGTGCGTTCAACCATTCACTGGCCACGATGACGGGAGAGAATTCGGTTCTACCTTTGTGGTTGACTTGCCTCCCACCAATAAATTCGGTTTCGCCTGGCCGACAGAATCTTACGTGCAACGACTGCAGTCCCCTGAGCACCCTTGCATGCGGCGACTCAGCTCTTCCGGAAGGGGCAGTGAATCATCAATGGACGAACCGTTGTCCCCAACAGGCTCCCCGACGAATCGGTCAAATGTAGCTCCCAATGTCCACATGGAATCACCAACAGCTGTCTCTATCAGTCAACCTCTACCGTCTCGTGCATATTCCATGCCACTCCCTCACCAGCTCGGTCACCTGCAAAATCCTTGCAGGGTTGCGTCTCCTACACCGTCGCCAGATCCCTCGCCCGAGGAGTGCCCGGAGATTTCTCAGTTTAAAGAGCTTTCGCTGGAGCTGGCGGACTCTGTGCAGACGGTAGTGAAGACTTTACTCCAAATATCACCGCCTCAAGTCCTGGATCCAGCAAAAGAACAACTTTCGGCATGTTCAGTGTCTTTTCCAACCTCTTCGATGTCGGCCTTGTTCACCTCTATGAAAAGCCTCAATTATATGTCTGCCAATATGGCCGCGTTTTGCACAGAAGCCTTAAAGGTACAAAGTAACGGAAGAAAAACGTTTGACCTACCTTTCCGAGTACCGTGCCACGAGCCCAACGACTTTGATATCGGAGAGTTGCTACAGAGTGTAGGAGATGCTTTGAGTGGGGCAGCAGCGTACGCGGGAGTTGATATTATTCTTTACCACGGAGATGTTGGAATCAAGCACGTCGTTGTCAGGGGTGACGAGGGCGGTATTACTTACGCTTTGTCGCATGTGAGTTTCATCTTTGTCAACCAGGATCTCTTTTCACTTCCCCACCAGGTAGTTCGGCAAGTCATCGACGTCGCACGTCGAGGTGACTCTATTGACATTGGACTATTCGTTACTCCCGCCTCACTCCAACCTCAAAATGCAACCGTATCGTCAGAGGTTGGCTGTCCACATTCCGACAGCCGTTCATCACCTTTAGAGTTGGACGGACAATTGCAGTGTATTTTCGAAATTTCTCATAAACTTGTCACAACGGAAACCGGAGATTCTCTACAAGATTCATCCATACCGTCCCGACCACCGCCAACAATCCATTCACTTTTGCTTCAACGTTTACTTCGCCACCTTGGTGCCTCTCTGAATTCAGACCGGCTTCCCAAGACGTTCCCCGCTGGGCGTGTTTACGAATTGACATTTACCCTGGATCGTGGGTCCGAGTCTATCATCAACATTCCTCCAGCACTGGCTCCTGACGGTGCTACACCCTTGCGGCCAGACTTAGGGATTGCGGATGAACCAACCTTGGAGGAATTAATCCAATTTACAGAAACCTTACGTGGCAAGAAAGCTACGTTATATGCAAGTTCGAAAGGTTCTTTTGCTCACCACCTTACAAGTTATCTGACTGCATGGGGTTTGGATGTTAGCCATGCATCTGGTGAGGCAGGGGCAGAAGAAAACACGACTCAGGCCGAAGCACCATCTGTTGGAATGGATCATCGGGCAAGTACCTCGAAACCCCTGTTTGGAGCTGGTGGCGATGTGTTCTCCATGGGAACGTCATCATCGAACGTGGAAGCGTTACCTCAATCCCCTCAATCCTTGTCATTTGTACTGATTGATGACGATGTTACTGTTCTTCGGGAACGCCTGCGAGCTTTTCAGGCAGAACAACCTTCTCATTTCAGCCTCAATTTACGGAAGCAATCATTACCAGCAATCAATCGGCCTCGACCATCACCTCAAATTGCTCGCTTCGGCCAGATCAGCGCCTCGTCGTCACCCGTCATCTTCATTCATTTCACGAGTCTCGCTAACTACAAGTTAATTAAGGACATTGTTCACTCAGACTTGTCTTCGTACGCAAACTCCCCGACCACGGTTCCTGAGATTATGATCATTCCAAAACCTGCAGGTCCACGAAGGTTTCTAACAGCATTGTACACAGCCGTTACCAAGCCAATGATGGACCCATACTTTGCACCCATAGCGACGTCACCTACCAGTCCAGGCTCGCATGTCAGGAATTCTTTCTTTAGCCTCCCTAGTGATCTGAGATCCCCCACCAGGCCCCCCGGGTCTCGTGCTAATTCAGATCGGTCCACTCGGTCTGGAACGGGAGATTATGTTGGGATTCAACTACCGTCGCCATTAGGTATGTCTGATGGGAAGGAGTACTTTCCAGAAGGCTCTGCCAAACTCGGCACCTCACCATCTTCAGGACTTGTGATACAAAGTCCAGACGGTCAACCAGCTGGTATATTCTTTCACCCCAGGTCAAAAAACTCTCGGAACGTGCCCACTAGTTTGTCCATGGAGAGGGACAAAGGGCGTCTTTTGGTACCATCCGAGCATAGAGGACCAATTTCACGCCAACCATCCGATGCCGATGCGATGTCCACTGAGGGGAATGTCTCGTTCTCCACCCTGGCTACTTCAGCGTCCCCTAGAGGCCACTCACCTCATGGGAATACGGACAGGAGACCCAGTCCAATCGAAATCGTGTCTGCTAGTTCTCCGCAAATCTTGGCGCCGTCATCTCTCCGTAGGTTAGGTGCTCTGGAGAATACGACGCGCAAGGTTTCTTCTCCTCCCCCATCACCTCTGAGAGAAGGGGCAGCTCCACCAAGTGCCCTCCAGCGCAGACCGATCGTGAAACGGCCAACGGAGAAGCCTCTAGCCATACAGTCAGGTCCGGCCAAGCCAAGGAAAGGGCCTGCTGATGCCAATATTATTCCTCCCATTAGCGTTCTGATCGTCGACGGTGAGCACAAGTGCGGTGCAGTGATTATGCAGTCATGTGATCAAAATGCAGATAATCCTATCAATCAAACCATTCTTTCAACATTCATGAAAAAGAAGCAAATAAAATACGACGTGGCTAAGAACGGTCAAGAAGCTGTGCAAAAATGGCGCACTGGAGGGTTTCACCTTATTCTTGTGAGTTGCCAAAATAGCTGCATGACATCTTTAGATAACCGACTGGCATTTCAAGATGGACATACAAATGCCTGTGATGGACGGCATTCAAGCAACCAAAGAGATACGACGGGCGGAGAAGGAAAATTCGCTCGCAGGCTATCCGCCATTGAATTCTCAGAGTGAAAATGAGCAAGTACACGCAGGCACAACCTCCCAAGAAGGGCGTTCGTTGACATCACCGTATCGGTCGTCAGTCATTATTGTTGCTCTCACGGCATCATCGCTCCAAAGTGATCGTGTTGCTGCACTGGCCGCTGGTTGCAATGATTTCTTAACCAAGCCGGTGTCTCTTCTTTGGTTGAACAATAAGATTATTGAATGGGGTTCTATCAAAGCGTTGCAGATGTGGGCCGATGTCCGAACGGATGCAGTGAAGAGTATATCAAGCGGTCAAGTCGCACAAGCTCGGAATGTTGCGGAACGGCTCCACGTACCGCCAGGTCGTAGTACTCCATCACCCAGCCGTACATCAGCGGGACCCAGCACTGTGCCGACAACAATTGCGGTGCCCTTGACCACATCGACCGGTCCTGGTCCAACCTCTATTACCCCGCCTGCATTCTGGACCCCTACTCAGTCTCCTGCTACATTTTGGAGTCAATCACCTCTTGTTGCGGGCAGTAACTCGGGGCCGCAACCGTCCACTAACATTTTGAAGACTCGTCTCAGAGGTTAGTCACTTGCCTGTTCTGGACTCATACCAAAGTTAATATGCTCTGAATTATGTAGAGGCTGATGGTACGTGGACTTGAACTTCTATTATTGTCTCCGGTTTGACCGGTTTTGCAGCTGCAACTGCTGATGTCCAGTCTATCCCCGGTGTTCCCTCTGGTACTTATTGCATTGAGCCATATCTTACCAAACTCACGTTATCGTCTTTAGATGGAAGGCCTGCTGAGTCGACGCCGATATCGACAGTGGCAGAGCAGCATACCCATCCACAATGACGATTCTGGGTAACCTTCGGAATTGTCGCATGTCTTGGTGTAGCTGTGATCTATCCCGTCTATCTGGAGGTTGCCGAGTTTCTCCTCAGACTTGTCTATGATTTTTTCTGGTGGTCTTTTTCAGTTTTTCTTTTTTTGGGCTATGAGGGTGAATAGACGGTGACTATTGTTGTAGAATACGGCCTGGTGCTCGTCCGTGTAGCGAAATGGGATTTCATTACAGAATTTCAAAAAACGTCATAGCTTCGACTCCGATTTTGAACTCAGCGTTCGGACGTTCGTTCACCTTTTTCAGTTTTGTTTCAACTCTTCCCCTTGGCTAATTTGTTTACTTTGTTTGAGCGCCAAATTCTCTCAAATGAATGGCTTGAATGACAAGAAGACTGCTATAAGCCAGCTTCTCAATCCTGCGTCGCGTGAATCCTCTTCCTTCGACTCTGTTCCGTCCACAATAGGGTCAGCGCAGCCTCAACATGACCAGCAAGGCCCATACCCAGTTGCTTTTAATCATGCAACTCCTTTTCATCTTCGAGCTGCCAGTTGGGATCAAGTCCACCATGATCCCAACAAGCAAGGCCTTGACAATGGCGCAGCCTCAGCTCGAGAATACCACCATCACATGGACCCCGCATTCTACGGAGAACACGCCTCTCGGGCTCCCAGGCCTCGACCAGGTGATCCTAACACTTTTAGCTTGGATGGCGCCGTATGGGCCCCTGCGCATGAAATCGCGAACATGGCATATGGTGCTCCAGTAATTCCACCTATGTACTCCGACGAGCGCACAGGTACATCTATTTCATACCTTCCTGTACTCTTGTTGATGGCGGCCACCCAGCGCTTTCGGGTGATTTCGTCGCTAATAGTCAGTACTTTCATCTTGATTCGGCTGGTATGAATCATTCACACTATCTTACCAGATCACTATAATCCGTGTTATCAGGAGCAAGCACAGCCAAATATGGCTGCAACAAGTGCTTACTCATGATCCATCTTGACTTGACTGGTTCTGACCCTGTATTAGCTTGGCAGATGGCTGAAAGAGCCTCAGTTCGACTCGCAGCACGGGAGACGGCACCGGAACAATTACCTCAACCGCGATACAATTCGCCTCCTGTTTTCTACCCTCCTCTCAACATTGCTTTTGGTATTCCTTTCCAACCTCCGCTTCAAGCACAGAAGCGACCTCCGGAAGCTATCGAGGACTTACCCGCACCTAAAGCGAAAAAAGCAAAAACGAAGTCAAAACCACCAGTGGATGGCACTGCGGGTATGTCTCAAGTCCACCCGTTTCTTTATAAACGCTTGATGATTGTTAGGTTCATCGAAACGGGGATATAATGCCAAAAAACGTAGTGAAGCTGCCCAGATTGCGGCCCAGAATGGTATCCTCTCCTATATTACATGTTGTTTCGTGAAAAATTATTCTGATTTTCCGATCTTTAGCGCAGTTGATGCCAACTGTATCATATACCCAAGTGCCCAGCGAGAAAGGAAAAGAACAAGCCGCTGATGGTACCGATCTCCTTGCCACATCGTTTCTTAACCTGACCTGCGTTCATAAGCACGCATGAGAATTGTTTCTGATGATGGTGGTCAACTTCCAGGAGCGGAAGCCTCAGGGCCTTTGCATCCCGAACTTCAATTTGCAAGGTGTATGTCAAACCGATATAGGTCAGAACAATTCCCCCGCTGTGTATCTTGCACGCGTCGTTGGGCCGGGGATACCTGCCGTTTCCAAGGCATCCGCTTCTTTCTCAAAGATTCCCAGCGAAATATCGTTGGAATCAGTTTCGTGGAAAACCAAAAGGCAGATGCTCCCAGCATGAACTTTCCAAATAAGTGGAACGTGCCTCTTCAACCGTTTCACATCCGACGAACGAAGGTGAATACTCTGAACACAAATCTTGCCACAGTATATTCACGTATTGCAGAGGACAATTGCTCGTGCATTGTTACCAACGCTGGAGCTAGAGCGTAAGCACCTCGACATGCCTGAGATCATTCGTAGGCCTCGGGAAAGTGAAGTTCGTGCTACATGTGGTAAGCACGTTCAACGTCTTCATGCGATTTATGTGGTGTTGATGTAATTGCTAGATACTTGCATGACTTCCATCTTCTCCAGCAGCTGGATGTGCAGATTGTGTGGCCGTGAGGCTTGCGCAGAATGTTTCGAACAAGTTAAAGAGCTTACCGAAGATCGTCCGGGAGCCCGACAAGCGGAAATAGCAGCACTTCAAGCCAAAAGGGAGAGGCATGCTCATTCAAATCCTTTCTTCCTATCCTGCACCCGACGGAACGAGCATCAGGCCAAAGACTTTTCGCCCATGTCTCGATTCTGTAAAGCCGAACTTTCACAAGCCATTGAAGAAATGATTGTTCTACTAGCTACACCGGATGTGGATACAAATTCTGGTGACGCAATTGACCCTACTTTAGACGGCCAGAACATTGCTTTGGTTAATGACTCTACATCGGTATCGCCTCCTACCAATCTACCGGAATTTTATGCGTCGAATTCTACTACAGATAGTACTGGCGTTTGTACCCCTTCCGACACGTCGTTTGCAACCTCTGCAACTCTCAAGTCCCCTCTGGAAGTGAACGCGCAAGGGGAGGCATCTTTCAATGGATCTATCTCGACTGGACGTATCGGGGAAGACATCCCTTCCCATATTACCCAGTGTTTCACAGATGCCGAGCTCACAGACGACGTTTTCCGTCGTGTTTGGGCCAAGGGGCGACCTTTAGTTGTGACTGGACTCTTGCATAAATTCCAGATCACATGGACGCCGGAATTTTTCATGGAGAAGTACAAAATTCAATCATGCCTTATTATCGAGTGCCAGACAGATGTAAACAAGCGTGTCACGGTTGGTGAATTCTTCTCCTGGTTCGGGAAATACGAAAACCGAACGGAATGTTGGAAGTTGAAGGTAGTTTCCGTACCTTTTTACGATGTCACCAATTAATCCCCTTCCAAGGATTGGCCCTCCTCAACTGATTTCAAAGTGGCGTTTCCCGAGTTGTACGAGGATTTTAGCAATGCTGTTCCTGTTCCTAACTGCGTCAGGCGAGATGGCGCAATGAATATCGCGTCTCATTTCCCGTCCAATACAGTGGCGCCTGATCTTGGTAACGCCTTTCGCTTCTGCGTTCATTTGCAAGTTGATCAGTATTCTGTCAGGACCCAAAATGTACAATGCGTTGTCCTCATTCCAATCCGCTGGTAGCAAAGGATCTACCAGATTGCACATGGACATGGCGGACGCGCTCAACATCATGACGTATGCGTCAGATGCCCCTGACGGCAGTCCGGGTTGCGCTGCCTGGGATTTATTCCGCGCTGAGGATTCCGATAAAATCCGCCAATTCTTACGCAAAAAGTTCCAGGGTTCTTTCCAAAACGATCCCATCCACTCGCAGCAATTCTATCTGGACGTTGAATTGCGGAAAGAGCTCTATGATGTCCACGGGGTGAAGAGTCATAGAGTGTATCAGAGACCAGGTGAAGCTGTTTTTATACCCGCAGGATGCGCGCATCAGGTGAATTCTTCGTTCCCGCATTGTACTTTTTTAACGTATCTGAACAATGTTTATGCAAACTTAGGTTGCTAATATGGCAGACTGCGTCAAAGTTGCCGTGGATTTTGTAAGTCCCGAGAACATTGAGCGGTGCGAGAAACTCACTCGCGAGTTCCGCGAGCAAAATCAATCGATGGTATGGAAGGAAGATGTCTTGCAGCTCAGGACGATGATGTGGTTTGCGTGGTTGTCGTGCTGCCGGCAAGAGAGTTGAAGACATACTTACGGCTTACTAGAAGCAAAACGGATAACTACTAATACTCTTTGTAACATAGTGCATATTTTACTTGTGGAATATTTTCGACATGCATATATTTTCTGAACCTCTACTTGACAATGTTCC
This sequence comes from Hygrocybe coccinea, assembly GCA_963555575.2. Classification (NCBI taxonomy): domain Eukaryota; kingdom Fungi; phylum Basidiomycota; class Agaricomycetes; order Agaricales; family Hygrophoraceae; genus Hygrocybe; species Hygrocybe coccinea. Next base: position 2,937,360 of record OY741991.2, read on the forward strand.
GTTTGATTGCAAAAAAATGGTTAATGTTATATATGGTGTGTATACTATGGATAGTCCATGATCAACACGGCATCACCTTGACGTGCCCATCATCCTCCAGTATCGCAATCATCTGATCAACCTCCACAAACCAGCTGAAACCCTTATGGCGACCTTTTTTTCGACCGGGCTGCACGACACGATATGAGAACTTTTTGGTGAACAGTTTGTAGGGCATTGCTTGTACATGCATGTGTAGGTGATTGACGGAATTGAATGGAGGGATATGGAAACCCATCCTATGTGGATCGTGGGTTATGTTAATAATAAAAATTCGGGTTAGTATGTGTGCGTTGACGAACTGACTGAGGGGGGAAGGGCACTGACCTTCGTGATACGAGTGGAACGCCCAAGTCGTCCAGCAACTGGTGTCCCAAACGTTTCATAGATCTGACTAGGTCAAATGTTTGAAGAAGAAAAAAACGGGGACCATTAGACTAGGATTCGAACCTATGTGCGTGTCTGATTTGTCAAGACATTTCACGCTATCTGGCCATAATGCATAATAAAAATTTGAACAGTTGATTCAGTTCTAGGGTAATTTGTAGTTAAAAAAATACGGGGCATACCAATATGGGCTTTGGGGACAATTAGGATATGGTGCATTGCAGCAGGCTTCCGGTCGTGGAAGGCAACAAAAGTTTCATCCTGCAAGGGAGAGAGAGAGAGAACGAACATACAAAAAAAATAAATTCAATTCCCAGAAAATATGATTTGCGGGTTAACGACTTGAAAGGACACACCTCCCAGACAATGTCGAATCCTCGTGCGACAGAAACACGACAAAATCGACAACCTGCTGTGCCAGTGGTGACTAGTCGCCGTGGCGTTTTTGAAGTTTTCAGGCCTAGGTTTAAATTGCAGGCCACTAACGCAAGCAGGAACCGTAAGAATAGTGCGACCATGGTCTTTACGCCAAGTGCCACCAGTCCGGGAGAACGCCTTTGAAAAAGCAGGTACTTAGTTTAGTGCCAACGAGTAAACCGGTGACCGCCTGAGCCTGGTCACGAGCAGCCAATAAGCGCGCGCTTGCCGTAAGTAGCAGCACACGTCAAACGGTGCAGCAGACACAGCCCAACGGTAGTGACACTGATGGTTCCGAAATAGCCTCATCTACGTTTGGCATTCTCTTACTTAGTTTCGTTAATGATAAAATCAAGTGTTGGTGCCAAACCTCTATCAGAAAAGTGTTAAATAGTTTGAGACGGACAGTATCGGTGCGGAGTCGCAACGGATACCTTGTCGGGTCGAGGCTCCTATAAACGTACGTTTTCCGATCACCGAATGGTCAACTCTCTGAGGGCTAAGCTAGAAAATGCTAGGTTTGGCACTAAACCTCGGGAATTTACGCAGAACACCGAGGAAAAGTGTGACACACGTTAATAGAAGGTCGTTCATAAGCAAGTCGCCCTTGGCTTCAGTGACTTTAATCCGCGTGTACCGACAGAGATGAGGTATGGTGGGACCTCGGGTTTTATGACATGGATTATGCCAGGAGCTCAATGGTACGGCCACCTTTTCTCCTCGACCGCGTTACGGAGGCATCAACTATCACGAGAAGGAATCTCGACCTGTTTCTACGCGCGTTGGTGATTCTTCGATGAGCGGTACCGGTGAGGACGACGATGCGGTGGATTGAAACTGTTTCGGTGGCGGTAGAGGTGTCTATCAAATAAGATCTGCGTAACTGGACATCTGATAGGTCTTACGTTGCAGGAACGTCACGAGGACGGGACTCGTGGGTTTGTCGCTAGGGAGGAAGGGGTCATGTGAGCAAGATAAGCCGAGTCGCGGAGATGTCCGGTTTGAGTATGACGATCCGATGACGCTAGTGCATTTAAACTCCGAATTGAGATGTGAATATAACGACGACCTACGTCAGCCGTCGTCATCCTTCTTTTTTTTTTCTCCCTTCTCTCCCTGCTTAGTAATACTCGATATGTCCCACTCCCCTCCTCCCCTACCCCGACAAGACTTTCACCTCGAACCTAATCCTTTCGAACAGTCTTTCTCCGCTCGCAGCGAGCCCTCAAACGTTCGCTCCCTCAAACACCCCTCCCCCGTCTCTTCCGACTCGTCCCGCTCCGACCGCTCTCTCTCAAAAAAGAACTCCTCTCCTCCTCCTCGCCCCCTCCTCCCTCCCCTCGCCTCAATATCCTCTCCCGCAGACCAGTCCTACTCATGGCCCTTCTCCTCGAACGCACCCGGCAACTCCCTCCGTTCCGGCCCCCTCTCCCCGGCAATGCTCCAAGGTCCCCAGCCCAACAACTCTTCTGATCTTGCCCATCTTCAATTTGACCCTGCCTCTTTCCGCTCCGGGCTCACCCCCAGATCCGGCATGACCCCCCGTACCGGTCTAACCCCAGGAACGGGCCTCACTCCCCTCGTCGGCTCATCCGCCCCCTTCCCTCCGTCCCCGAACACCGCTGCCTTCCTTGCCATCATGAACAACAGCAACTCAACAGCTCCCTCTTCAGGCGTCACAATCACGCCAAACACCCTCAACGCAATATCCAGCGTTCTCAACCCTGGACCGACCCAACACCACTACCAGCCCTCCCATTTACAGCACTCAACCACACAAAACTCCTCCCACGAAAACGATTCTTCTTACATCCAATCCGCTCCAAATGCTACCAGCACAGCACCAAACGGTCTCTTTCTGCTATCTCAAGCACACCAAGAGCTCAAAAAGCGCGAGGAGGCTCAGGCACGTGCAGGTGCAAACGGGTCCGCCCACGGCAAACCAGTCACCAACGGGATCTCCACAACGACGACGACGACAACAACAACAACAAACGGCAAACGTACAACTAGGCGCAAGTCTTACGATATCGCTGCATCTCCGCCCGCACCTCCTCACACGCGCGGCAAGCGTGCGCGTACTGAATCTCGCGCACGTAGGAGAAGTCCAACTGAAGAAATGGCACTGGACGATGACGATGACGATGACGACGATGACGAGGTCATGGCTGAAGATATTCGTGATACAAACAGTGGTACCAAGAGGACCTCTAAAAAGCCAGAGACGGAGGAGGAGAAGCGCAAAAACTTTCTCGAGAGGAATCGACAAGGTCTGGCTTCCGTTTCATATATGTAGCACTCCTTTTTTTTTACCCTTCCCTCTTTCCTAGCCGCTCTCAAGTGTCGCCAGCGCAAGAAAGCCTGGCTTGCATCTCTTCAAGCAAAAGTCGAGTTCCTTACAAACGAAAACGAGCGCCTCACGTCTGCTCTTGTATCCTCCCGCGAGGAGATATCACGCCTATCGACCCTTGTGGGCAGTGCGGCAGTTGGACCCGACCACGGTTCTATGAGTGTCCATCCTGGTGGTGCGTCAGGCGCCCAGCCCGTCAGCATGAATGTGAGCTTGCCCAGCAAGGCAGTCGCCGTCGCCGCTTCAGGGGGCCGGAGCGGGTATGGATATTGAGCGATATGGAGATGGACGACCTGATATGGTCGTTTTCTGGATCGCCTGGGCCTCGATGTCGGCTGCTGTTGGGGAGCAGTCTATCACGTTTTTATTTTTGTTCTGCCGACGCTTGTGGGATTGGACCATGTCGGCAGACGCATTATCCACTCCTTTTTCCTATTCAGTGTGCCATCCAATACACTGTCGTGCGCTGCGGAGCTCTACCGACCGCCACTCACTTGTGATCGCCCAATGCTTTCGCCCCTCTGCTCGTGTTGTTCCCTGCTATCTATCCATCTACCACACAAATACACACGCATACACTCACTCAAACCTCACGCCGCCCTGCGCCGTACTGTTCCATTCACGAAGTTGCATCACAATATATGCGTACGCACGGCGCTCTTCCCCCCATACGCACCACAAGAACTCACGCGCCACCCTCCGCTGCCTGTCATCATACTTTGTATGTCTACCCGTATGAGCGCATATGGTTCTGCCGGGGGACTTTGTATTTTGTGGTCCTGTCACTGTTGTTTGTATTGACTGATTGTCGTATGTAAATTTTTTAATCTCTTTCTCCCTCTCTCTCTCTCTCTCTCTTTTCGGGGACTTTTTTTGTTTATAGGTGTTGCTTTTACTTGGAATGACAAAAAAATATCATTGTACTAGTATTTAGTACGTGTCCGTTTGTTTTTTTAGATGGCGTACAAGGAAATTTTTCAGAACTTCGGAAAGGATGGTTCCAGATTCTGGGCATTGATCCAGCTTTGCTAGTAAGTAGTCCCTCCTGGTTACCTACTCACGGAGTTGGTTTGGCTGACTTTCCCGTCACTAATTTGTTTATTAAACTCGTTTGATTCCATTATGTCTCAGACACCTGATTCGCCCGGGCCTGACCAGGATGTCTCCCTTATGAAACTCCTCGTAAACGTGCTACCACCAGAAAGTCAAGTGATCGACTTGTAAATCAATATAGCACTCCTTCGACCCAACTCTTCATCTCAGTCCAACTGAGCACAGTCTCATGATTGTGATCCTGAACCATCTTGGCAAAATGGGGATTCGCCGGTCCCTGCGTAGTACCTGGCAAAGGTAAGTGGGTCTATATTGTCTTCCCAATCTTCATCCTCGTCCGAGCCGTCGTCGTCTGAGTCAAGAAAGGTTGATCACGGCCAAAAATGCGCGTAAATGCTGCCTCTTTGACGACATCATTTACGTGCAATATACCATGCACTTGCTACTCGTAGAATTCCCCTCGCCACGATTATTATTGTCCTGTCCTGGTTCCTGTGGGGTGTGAAGGGTGTTAGGTGGTGGTCAAGTGTTCCGGACATCAGGTGGAGGTGGGGATATGGACACAATGATGTTGCGGAAGGTCGGAAGGATGTATTTGCTATATTTTAGGAGGTTCAGAAACTCGCTTGGCCTAATGTAATATCCCGCCTTTTCCCACGCCCGTCGGGATTGCCAAATTGAATGAATAGAATTTTACGCCCGTAAAAAAAAACTAGCCTCCCTTTTTGCTTTACGAACTGAGTGTACGCTCGATTCGATGTGAAACAGCCAAGTTTCTGAGGTTCTGCTCTGCCAGGCTCAGGTTGCAACACACCAACCTCACTTGTGTGGACGAAGCAGATCGAAAACCTGCAAGTGGGAAAGACACGTGCGCAGAGATTCCCGCTTCGAGTGATCCAAAGGTAGAAAAGCATAACTTCTTTCAAGGAATTGTGTTCGATGACGTGCAACCTCCTTGGACAAACTTTGAGCTTTGAGATTTGGACGCAGGCACGTATAGTGTTCTAAGATATATATACATATACATAAGTAAGTAACGAGGATCTGGGAGTCGTGAGTTGGAAGGAAAATAAAATAAAAGACCCAACCTCCTTCTTGAAGATCTCCTCCCCAGCTCTGGATATATAAAACAACCTGCGTCTCGTACTCTATCGAAAAGGGCTAGGAGCCTACTACAAACCATACCATTGTACGGGTAACTGCTTGAGAAAAGTGGTAAGTTTCTCTCTCACGTTTTCCTTCGTAAACGGCGACCGAGCACAGTGCGGACAGCGGTAAAGCCAACATGCTGTGGCTTCTGGCCCATCCAATACTGAGGGTTCGAGAAGTGTATCGCCTAGAGGCCTCCGATCAAACTCCAACAACATCCTGCTTTGAAACCTTGCCGCCAAAGCCTTTTCCCTGTTACCGTGACCGCAAGAACTAACACAAACCGTATTCCATGACTGGAATAAGTCGTCCCCCGACAACGATAGCATAGCCTGCTTGAACCCCTCTTTCCTTCCGTTGTGAAGGGAAATGAGGTCAAGGAGGCCTTTGGAAGGAATGGATTTGAGCACATCGTAGTGAGATTGGTCGAAAATCGAGAGAGCGAGAGATGATGATGCGGCTAGCTTGGCCTCCTCTCTCCAGCCAAATTTCCAAGCTATAGCGTACTTCTCCAGAGGATGCTTGCGGAAAAGCGGTGATTCGATGGCCAAGCGGACGACAGATAGGGTGCCCGGGGAATCATACTTCTCCGCAATCCTCAATATGTCCTGTACGTCATGACGGGACGTCCAGCGTGGAATTTCCAAACAGCTGATGATCCTCAAGAACAACTCGAGCAATCGACCATCTTCCTCCATCTGGATCGTCTGGTCACTAGCACTGTGATTGTCGGGCTGGGGAAGTGTCAACATGTCGTGGAAGAATCCACATGTCGTTCGAAGGGTCAAGGGATAGACGCGAAAGAGTGTTCCATCTGAAGATCGAAGGACAATGTTGGTATCTGGATACGAAAATGACGGATGATAGCTGGGAGTGGGGGATCGACTCGGAGTAGGCATAGTGGTCACGTGTTGCACTCAATTACACGATGCGTCGACAGGTAGAAGACTACATCGTTTCTTTGCAGGACAAGATCGTTTCTGCCTTTGAGAAACTGGATCCGAGTGCACCCCCGTTCAAGCGTGATGCCTGGGTACGTGCACAGGGAGGCTATGGAAAATCCTGTATCTTCGCTGCTGCCACCGACACCAACACCGTCTTGGAGAAAGCAGGCGTCAACATCTCCGTCGTGCACGGATTACTGACCCCACCAGCCATCAAGCAAATGCGTGCAGATCATTCATCCATCCCGTTCGACCCAGACACGCAGACCACCCTCCCTTTCTTCGCAGCCGGTATCAGTCTCGTCGTCCATCCACGAAACCCCAATGCTCCCACCGTACACGCCAACTACCGATACTTTGAAATCACCGATCCCACGCCCGAAGCACCACCAGCAGAAGCGCCAGCAGACACGGGAACAGGCAAGGTTATCGCCTGGTGGTTCGGCGGTGGTTCGGATCTAACACCATCTTACCTCTTCGAAGACGACGCACGCCATTTTCATGCAACGTTGAAGACGGCTTGCGACCAACATGGCAGCACTCTGTATCCCGCATTCAAAAAATGGTGCGACGAATACTTTTTCATCCCTCACCGCGGAGAATCGCGAGGTATCGGTGGGATATTCTTTGACGATCTCAGCGACGAGCAACACAAGCGGCTCTCAGACGACACTCCTACTGCTACTCAGCGCCCAAGGTCTCCCACAGAGATTGCTGCCTTTATTCAAACCCTCGGAGACGCATTCTTGCCATCATATCTGCCCATCTTGGAGCGAAGGATGTCGATGCCCAGTGACGAGCATAAACGGAGGTGGCAGCTATTGAGGAGAGGGAGATACGTCGAATTCAACTTGGTCTACGATCGTGGAACCAAATTTGGTTTGATGACGCCTGGGGCGAGGATAGAGAGTATCTTGATGAGCTTGCCAGAGACGGCCAGGTGGGAATACATAAGCGACATGGGAGGTGATGGAGATGCGAGCGAAGAAGGTCGGCTGATCGAAATATTGAAGAATCCTAAAGAATGGGCGTAGGCAAGACTTCACGAGAGGAGGGAAAAAAAGTCGCGGTCAATACCAGGACAGATTATGATTTTCCATTTACGAGTACACATACTATCCAAAGCTTGTAAATAAAATGTCTTCACCTGTCGCAGTAGTCAACGGAACGAGTAACCATGCCTGAAGATCATGACAAGCCTTCCGTCCAAAAAAATTGGCACCTGTTCCGGTTAGCTATGTCCACCGATTTGGATAGTATCCACTGGCAAATGTCCTTGGAACATGGACTTGCGCTGGCATGTACAAATCTGCTGAGAGAAAAGAGTAGGACAGTACGCAGCCTCAGTGAGACGTGGACAGATAATCACCAGCATTTACCCATCGACGGCCCAAAGTTCATGCTTCCTCCTCCGTAGATCATGATGCGAAACGTTCATATGGACCCTTCATCGAACAGAGGGGGACTCCGAGTTAAGGCCCGCCACATTGAGGATTGAGGATTTCGAGACAGTCTCCAGCGTTATCCCGGACGTCGACGTCGAGCAAATTTCCCCGGAGATTCAAGCCTGATCTTTATCTTCGTCTTTTCACCGGAAACACAGGATACTGGTCGGACGGTCTCGGCCATTCGGAAACCCGTTTCCGTTCTTACTGGTAAGAAAGTCACTGGCACTACTAGTACTGAGTAGCTCAGGCTTATTTATGTAGAGAAAAAAGAGATCTCATGCCGACCAATCCTCCTCAACAACCTCCGTCTTTCAAATCGCTACTTCGCAAGCTCGTCGAAACTCCTGAATATTTCACCCCTCTCGATCTCAAGCATGCCCTTGGCCTTCTCTTTACACCGGACGCCGTCCACCCTGTTCAGATTGGTGCTTTCCTGACGGCTCTACACGTTAATCGCGTCGAGAGAAGACCAGAATCTCTTGCTGCTGCTGCTCAGGTGTTGAGGGACCGAGCTTTGAAGGCCGTCGTGCAGGATCGAGACCATGACTTCGTGGTGGACATCGTCGGAACAGGAGGTGATGGGTTCAACACCTTCAATGTGAGCACCACAGCGGCTGTCGTAGCAGCTGGCGCAGGTGCTCGAGTCGTCAAGGTATATATATAACTTTCGTGCCCAATATATAAGCTTTTATTTAATCAAATTTCGAGCAGCACGGTAGTCGCGCTTCCACCTCTTCTTCAGGATCAGCCGATCTCCTACAGTCACTGGGCTGCCAATTCACTGCACCATGTCGCGATACTGCAATGCCCATCCCCCGTGTACCATTTACATTCATCCTTGCTCCTCAATACCACCCCTCGCTCGCCTTCATCGCTCCATACCGCAAAGCCCTCCCATTCCGCACCATGTTCAACGTTCTAGGTCCCCTCATCAACCCCGCACGACCCCAAGGAATGGTCGTCGGCGTAGCCGAACGTGAAATCGGCGCCACATTCGCATATTCGTTGCGCGACGGGGGCGTTCAGCGCGCTCTTGTCGTCTGTGGTGCAGAGGGGCTCGACGAGATAAGCTGTGCGGGGGACACTTGGGCTTGGGAGCTCCTTGATGGGAATATCACCGAGAGGACTCTCCATCCGGAGCAGTTTGGTTTGAAAGTGCACCCTCTCCAGGCTGTTGTGGGCGGCACGCCTGTGGAGAATGCAGAAACGTTCAAGGCGCTGCTTACTTCTGGCGAGGCGATCCCGGAATCGTTGACGTCTGTTCTTCACTTTGTGTTGATGAATACGGCTGCTTTGTTGGTGATTGCTGGGTTGGTGGGTGATTATAAGGAAGGTGCTGAATTGGCGATGAAGAGCATTACGTCTGGGAAGGCTTGGGAGGCTCTCGAGATTTTTCGGGAATCTGGCAGAGTAGCGGCTCAGGCTGGCACTCTCTCTTGACGTTGTCTGGTAATTTCCACCACAATGGCTGAACATCACTGTCACAGAGAATCATTCCGGAGTTGCTATATTTATTATATCTAGAGTAACAGTACAGTTTACAATAACGTTTTTTACGCTGTACATTTAGACTCTACAGTTGTCTAGATTGAAAACCATGATGTCCTCGGCACCAATCATCACGAGCTCATCCATGATATCCGCAATTTGTTTCTTCTCCACCATACTGCTAACCGCAACCCAAGCCTCGTCCTCCAAGGGGCTGATGGTTGGAGCTCTTCTACCTGGCGTAATTCTAGTAGCATTTGGTAGTTTGGCTCGGGAGATATTGTATTCGCATACGACGTATTTTCCGGCGGCGATGACACCAGCGATACGATTTTTTATTCTGCTGATGATCGGAGCTAATGCGGGGTGTTTTGCAACATTTGATTGGATCAGAACAGCTTCAGATCGGAGAACTGTCGCTATCGCATGCAAGCCCGCGGCGCGCATAGTATCCCCAGATTCTAGAAAGGCGTATCATGAGCAATGATGTTTCGATGACATTTGATCCCCTTGAAACTTTACCGACAAGGTCAACTATAGGGGATGTGGGGGATTAACAAAGCAAAGGGACCCGATGCCAACTATGAAGGAAGCCTACCAATTCCATCCGCAAGGCCAAGTGCACAGGCAGCTTCAACACTGCCGCCGACATACTCGATCTTGGTCCTGTTCTCACCCGCGAGTTGTAATCTGTCGTCCAATTCGTGGAAATACTGTCCGGCAAGCACTTCAAAACTGGTGACGATCCGCTTGCCGGCTAGATCTTCTACGGTCTTGATCGAGCCGGATTCTGGAACCTGGATCTGCAGCGCACATTGTCCGAACCCAAGCTTAAGTTCCTCCGAAACGTGATCCTGCATTTTGGCTTCGAGAATCACGTCGTGACCTGTAATGCCGAGATCAACGTTTCCTTTCCCTACGAACGATGGTATATCAGCTGCAGGGAGGAAAACGCTGAGGCGTCCGTTAGCTTTTTTTGATTAACGCACGAAGAAGGTGGACTGACAGGGCTATTGGGTGATTGAGAACCAGACATACATCCAGTCTGTGGTGTCTCCGAAACTGGATATCGGCGCCTGAGGAGATGTGCATGTGTAAGTCGATCAGTTCTAATAAACATAAATCTCTCTTTCAACTGACCCGCTAACAGATCTAGACATTTCTCGTGGAGTCGTCCTGCGTTGATTGGCACAAGTTAAGCCACAAGTTAAGCAGCCGGGCTCGAGTTGAAGGGAGAGTTGTTGACCGCACCTTTCTTCGGAATAGCAAATAAGAGAAGCCCGTCAAGGGATTCTGAGTCTACCGCAGCCAGATTGAGGAAGCCACGACAACCAGTAGGATATACTCACTCATGGCGGTCACTGGCAATTCAGGAATATTATTTGTAATTTGTAATTCACAAACCTGACCTCGGCACAAATCGGCATCAGCATCACGTGAAGGAACATCAGACTTTCAAGTTCCCGGACGACGACTATCGTGTCCTTGCCTGGTTATTATTCGAGGTCATGGCTTCTAAAGCAGCTGCCGCTGCGGTTGTGAGTTTCAAAGGACGTATAGAGTTGAATTTTTATTGATTACACCACAGGACTTTACACGCATCTACTCTTCGCTCGGCCTTGGAAAAGGTTCTTCTTTCTTGCTCGTCGCCTTGTAATACTGACCTTGATCTCCACGACAGAGACCATCGCTGCATTGCAAGCCTTCCGCAAACGAAACAGCGAGGCGCAGCGAATACATGCTCATTATGCTTCCCAGCACACCACAGTTGACTTTGGACACTACCGCTCCGTGTTGAAAAATAAGGCTATCGTTGACGAGGCGGAGAAATTGTTGAAGGAGTTCAAGCCTGTGACGTACGATGTGGATGCACATATCAAGGCAATAGAATCATTCGAGTCAAAGGCGGTGCGTAAAATTGGGTTTATTGCTACCATCAAAGGCGTGGCTTTTGATATGTCCATTTGTGCGGCGGGCATAGGTCGCCAAGGCAGAAGAGACGGAACAACAGGTTGAGGTGGAATTAAAGGATCTCCAGGCAACCCTTGCCAATATCGAGGAAGCACGTCCGTTCGAGGATTTGACGGTGCGTTGTGCTCCACCCTATTTTTCTGTTTACTTGTATGAAACCCATGCACAGGTCGAAGACGTTGGTGCTGCCCACCCGCGCATTGTGGAGGCTGTGGAGACGATGGTCAAGAAAGGCAAATGGACTGTTCCAGGCATGTTCTTGGCTTTGACTTCTTTCCGCCGTTAATCTTTTTTTTTTCTCTGGTATTAACAGGATACAAGGAGAAATTTGGCGATTTGTCTCTTATGTAGACCATTTGTCTTCCGCCTGGCGATGCTCTTGGAAGTGCTTTCACAAGTCATTGATCCCGAAATACCCTTGTGCCCGTCGCACAGTAGCAATCGCTTAGATGTGTTCTGCAATCAACTTACATTGCTTCTGAGGGCAATTTTGCCGTCGTACACTCCACAACATTTACGACCACGAGTGTTACAGGAAACTTGGATACGGCATGAGAACCTCTGCAGCCTTCTTTGTTTTGTCCTTCTCTTCTTTGATTATTGTAGAGAATGCTTTGAACGAGGGGTCCGCTGCGTCACCTGCAAAGTAGGGTATTTTACTTTAAAAGAGCAGGATATGACAAGAAGTGCGCACGCAAAAGTTGGAAGGCAATACTTTCGCTGGTTGTTACGATACCCCCAGCTTGGCGAATGCGGTCTAGAGCGCACGGCACTTCTTGCTTATTGCAGCTAGACACACCATCCGCGAGCACATACACAGTGTATTGGCGACGCAACAAGTCAAGGGCGGTTTGCAGAATGCAGACATGTGACTGCAAGAATGTGAGCCAGTGGGGATTTGCAATGACAGAGGACTGACTTCAATACCGAATAACACGACTGCATGTACTTCCCGCTGGACCAGGATTTCTGTGACATCTGACGAAAGCATAGAGAAACATGTCTTCTGGAATGTTCCAAGATGAAGAGGTCCAAGTGCCTCTAGATCGATCTCAGGCGCCGTCGAGCCTAGCGCTTGATGCAGAGCATGGTCGAAATTGGGAGCGGAGGAGGCAGGACATCACGACCAACCTTTCGGATTCTGCTCAGTAACGACAACCTTGCACTCCAGGATCTGTGGAGCCGCAGTGCGTCAGTTTCCAAGGACATCAATGATGTTAACGGGCGCTGGCTCACCTTGGCAATCCTGAGCATTTTATTGGCTGTGTCTACTACCTGATCAAATCCGTGGATGGCATCCCCTGACCGGTCACGGTCAACGGCGTTGCGAGAGTGAGAATAACCAGTATCTCACTAAATTTACTCTGAACATCGCAAAGGAAGAAGAGGGTATTCTTGCGACTCTGCAGCAATTGGGTCTGGTTCATTTATGTAGCCGATGGGAAATGGCCCTGAAATAAATTTGATTATTTAGGGTTTTCAGGCTCCGCTCTAAATATTACGTCTTGTCCCGTGCTTGGGCTGTTCGACTTTCTGCTCCTCGCCATCATCTCGTTCACGTCCTCCTTGGACCCGCTCCCCCCCTCTTGTCCCTGCACGGGCCCTTCCTTTCTTTTCTCCCCCCACATTCTTTCCATATAATTCCACTCCTTCAATAATGGAACCCACACACCAAGTGACCAGAGATAACCTCGACGCCAAACAGAGGGTGAGTTTTTCGTCTAAACTCCTTCGGTCAAAAAATAACTTACTCGACGCACAGTTTGAGTCCTTCAGACTGGGAAAAAGTTCGCAAACTAGTGCCAATCCCACGAAACCTTCACATGGCCGATCTCATTCCCGCAATACCTCCGTTTCATCTTCCGTCTCCTCCGTTTCCCATTCCACTTCCGCTACTCCGAGCAAATCTTTGAATGATTTATCCTCCACCTCTAGCGGTCCTAGCAAGCGCCCGAATTCCCACCATCGACGCCGCTCATCTGTGTCAACGCGTCATGAATCGGCGGAGATGATGGGAGTTTCCGTGCCTGAGTTGCCGACGTCGCTGTCGGACGATAATATCAATTTAGGCGATAAGGATTCTATTCGTCGACGAGCCCTTTGGGCTCTTGAAGGGAAGCCCGATGTTTCCTTTTCCAAGGTGGAAATTCCCGAGCTCTCTAGCCTTGAGACCGAGAAGAAAACGTTCGAATTCCGTACGTCTTGCTCACTTCATCATCTTCGTTTTTCTCAAGATATCTTTTTCTCAGCGAGCAAACCATCCTTTCCCCCTGGGACCGGTGCCGCATATTCTGGGGGACCCCTCATGGGCAAGCGTGATTCGTTTAAACTCCTTACCTCGTCTTCATCATCCAAAGACCAGTTGCATACTCTCGTCGAGGAAGAGGAGGAGGAGGAGGATTCACAAGAAATCGACTTGTTGCCCAACAACGTCGATATAGTCGAACCTATCCCATCAGTCCCTGCTGTTGTGCAGGTCACGAATCCGAATCCGAATCCTGCTCGTCCACGACCGGCCAATTTGAACTTACGGCCCTTATCGTTGACTCCAGACAACCTTGTCAGTAAATTTCACGGTCTTCCTACACCTCCAAATACGGCTTCCTCGCTGAAATCGTTGTCTCTCAACCCTGCTACCGCCTTCAAGTCCTTTCTATGTACGAATAACGGCGATGATTCAGCCACGAAAATTAACACGAACGCCACGAAGCGTCAGTCCCTTGTTTTGACCCCTTCCCCTACTCCTTCCTTGGGCACTATTTCTCGGCCCATGTCCTTTCTTTGCGACAGTCCATCTCCCACGCCTTCCGAACAAGATAGGCCGAAAAGGCAGAGCAGCATATCGTACAGGAATTCTCATTCCATTTCTCAGCATTCAGTTTCTGGATTGCCCACGCCCGACTTGACTCCCACTTCTGAACAGAGGTACTCTAGTTTTAGTTCTTCCAGCACAGAGGACGATTTCCCGTGCTCTCGCCCGCTGTCTGCTAGCGAACAGCATTTTCTATTCAAATCACACCAGGCACTTCTCGCTCGTCTTAGCGACCTGGAGCGTACCCTTTCGTCTCGTCGCCCTCTGTCTTGTGCATCGGATACGTCTTCCAATCCCGTTTCCGAACCCACTGATGAGATACTCCAGCTAGTCACGGATCTCAAAGCTGAGCGAGACGAACTCAAACGAGATGTTGATGGCTGGAGAACACGGGTTGGTGATTTGGAGAATCACATCAGTATCTATGCGAAAAGAGTCGAGGCAGAGAGAAGAGATGCATGGGTTGCTAGATCCAGAGTCACCCTTCTTGATGTCGAAAAAGCCGCTTTAGAGAAGATGCTTGATGAAAAGACCCGCTTATGTCACGATGCTTGGCGCCAATGTGACGAACTCAAATGCGAGTGCGATGGTCTCCACGCCTCTCTCGAGAAGATTCAAATTGAGCTAAACAGCAGCCGGGAGTTCGAAGGAGAGTGTTGTCGACTACGAGCAGCATTCGCAGAAGAGAAACAACGACGTGAGAAATTGGAGAAAGAAGTGCGGAGATTGGATCCTTTGGCCACCCCCACTGCCCCCGCGTTCTCGACGCAGGTGCCTTGTGCCCCCGGTAGAACGTCGAAGAGAGGCCTTGGCTTCACCTCCTTGGATTCTGAAAGCTCTACTGATGTCGAGGAGCCCAGCGTTTTGAAATCTATTACAGAGGACGCAGAAGATCCCGACGCAGAATTGACCGATGAGGATAATGAGCTCGCCAGGTATGAAGATGAGGAGGATTCCGATGCCGGCTTCCAGAGTGGATCATCCATGGGTTCGCTTGACGACTTCCAACGCGTAACCCGGACCTCTCTTACCACAACTATGTCTCCGACTTCGAGTTGCATTAATCCGCCGTCAATGCCAAACGTGGTTACCCACCACAGTCGTGCATCTTTGTCGAAAACCTGGACGTTTCCAAAGGCATTTAAAGCAGCGCACCCTGCGGAACGCGAAGAGGTCGATCATTTCTTCGGTTGCTTGGGGGATTCCGATACATCACCACCCATGGGCGTTGCTGCACCAACTTACGAACTTAGCAAAGGCTTTTTTTCTCAAGGATTCGATGCTGGATCTGATTTAGGGGATGATGATATGCCGCCATTTTTCCTGCCTTGTAACATTGGTGTGGAGGTCGTAGACGCCCCAAAGAGTACTTTGGATGTTGTTTTAGAGGAGGAGGAGGAAGAGGAAGAGGATGCGGAAGATGAGGAAGACTTCAGTGAAGACTTTGAAGTGGGAGGGATTAAGATCACTTTTACCCCCCCTCAGCCGGAAACTCCCTCCCTCGAATCGAAGGATTCCTCAAGGTTGGTCCCTACCAATAAACCCATCCCAACCTATTCGACCTTCGAGGATGATGATGGGCAACATGTCACATCCTTCAACTTTGGCAGACCTGTCCTTCAACAGGCTGAATCACATCGGAGTGAGACCACCACCCCCGAAGCGAACAGATATCCGAATAGACAGGTTGCCTCCCCTTCATCCATACCCCGTGCTACTTCCCTAAGGTCACCAGTAGCGCCCACAACTTGCGTCGCCAGCACTCCCCCTAAACAGTCGCCCGGAAAGTTCGTCCTTTCCGACAAAGCCGGTTTTGTCACCCCTCCTACTAAACGTGGCGGTACAATTCCTTCCTTTATCCCGCAACCCGTTTCATCCCCCCTGAGGAGTGTCACACCACCTAAGCAAAGAGTTCATCCTTGCTCAACGTTCATACCTCAGCCACCACATAAATCCGCGCCAGAGTTGTCTAGCTCCAAATTTTCTTCAAGAGCGACAAATGGTTCGACGTTTAAACCTCGACTTGCTATGAGTATGTATACTTATCTTTTTCGCACGTTTCACAGCCATCGAATCGATGAATCCCTCCCGCAGATCCCCCGGTCATTTCTCTCCAACGTTTTCCTCGCCCTCAGAAATGAGTGACAACCCCTCCACTCGTACCTCAACAAATATACCTACAAATGAATACCCGCAAGATCAGCAAGTTTCTTCTCCCACATCGTCTCCTGCATCACCTCTTTCCTCCATTATGTCGTCTCCGCTAGCGGCACGACTTTCGACATTCATCCCTCTGTCGTGGGCAGTAAATCAAGTTAGACCCGTAGCTGCGGCCACTTTATGTTTGATACCGGAAAGCTCAAGCACCTCTAGTAGTGTTGCTGACGAGCCGAATGGCGGCCACTCTTCACCAATTCCGACGATTAACGGAAGTTGTAATGCTGTCCACAGGACGAAGGGAAGGTTCGTTACGAAGGAGGAACAGTTGAAGAAGCTCAGGACCCGCTTGTACACGTCCAAAGGCGCCCCCGACTCCTGTAAAAATTGCAAGGGCGGGATGGTGTCATTTTGAGGTAAGCACAGCATCAGACCTTGGTCAAGGTGATCTGACGAAGTTCAAGGTCTCATGCCTCCGGAGTGCCCTTGTCCAGGCTTTTTGTCTTCCCGCAAATTGTTTTGCATTCGCCTCAATTTGTCTTGTATTTCATATTTACATATGTTTTTATGTGAGCTCGATGCTCAGGACTATTTTCTGTATGTATTATTCGCACAGCATGAATATATGTAATAGCTGTCTTGCTGCAATCGGAGCAACCGGAACGTGGGAATCGTCGGAATTTAAACAAACTACTGTTAGAGCTCTTGACGGTCCAACAAGTTGAACAATGTCGGGCGCAGTACGAAGACAGTTCATGAAACACTGGTTTGCCATAGAGGTATTGTTCATACCAATTTTCTTGTTTCTTGAAGCTAATGGTCAACGGACCTTAGGCTATTCCCATGTAGGTGATCCGTCAAGCCCAAGACCCACTTGTATATTCACCGCAAAAACAGCTATACCATCATTGGAGGAGTTACGGTTGGCGCCGGGTGGTACTTGTACCGTCTTGCGACAGGGCCATCTAGTAAGTTCATGCGTTTGGTATGACCGACGAGCTCTTCAATAAGGCCTGTCTTGTAGTCATCTGGACGAAAGCAAATCCCACACCGTGGAATACAATCGGCCAAGACCAAGGAACGAAATTGCTTGAAGTGAACCAGAAATTCGAGAAAAGGTGCGCCTTTTCTGTGTCCTTTGGGTATATAGGTCCCGACATTGATAACCCTATTCTAGCTGGACTCGTCACAGGCTGTGAAGCTTTCTAGTGTAGTCTGGATGTGTTTTTACATCAATCAATTCTGATTTTTTGAACTTATCAAGAAGTGAAGCTTTAAGTTTCATGTGACTTTCCGCAGTCGATGGGCGGCTTTCCGGGCAATTTTCACCTCTTTCCATGAAGATGGATTCACGACCAGACGCTATCTTGCCTGAAACCAGGGCAGCTTTGGTGAGCTCAACATTTCAAAAAAAAAAGAATGTGTTATTTAAGATTGACTATTGATCCAAGAGACATGTCGGCACACTCGAGTTGCCCGAGCTCATCTTCGGCGCAGCCTCTTTCTCCAATTTTTACAATTCTGATGCGTTTCTCGAAAGCTCAACTCCTCTTCACGTAATCGGGCTTGCGCTTCGGTAGGTGTTGTGCGCAATACTCTCGAATAAATGCGAAATTTGCTTGCAGTTACGGTATCTGCGCGTTTGATACTGCGCCTCTCTATGGACCATCCGAGATCATACTAGGAAATGCATTGAAAACTCTTGAAACCGAATTTCCTCGTTCTTCCTATCGGCTGGTAGCGTCTTCATCAATGCTTGAAATGACTTCGACTGAAACAATTGGTCCAGATGACAAAGTGTGGTCGATATGGACCGGACGTGTCGCACTTTGATTATTCGCGAGCCAGGATTCGGGAAAGTGTACTTCTCAGCCTGGACCGGCTGAAAACGTCATACTTGGATACTGTGTATCTCCATGATGTTGAGTTTGTTTGTACCCAGGTTTCTCCGTGGATAGGGGGAAATCCTGTGCACGCATTGACCGAAGAGGCGGAGCGTTTCGGATTGGCTCAAGGTGACGAAGGAACGGTAAGGGAGGAAGGTGAACAGAAGATACTTGATGCTATAGCTGAACTGAGGCTGCTCCAAGACGAAGGGTTGATAAAGAACGTTGGCATCAGCGGTCAGACATCACTCACATGTATCCACATCCGGTTCCTAACGCACGAAACAGGATTTCCATTGATGACTCTTCTTCGCGTTGCCCTGCTAGTTTTGCACACGCCTCCGTACAAACCCCTCGACGTTGTCCTCTCATATTCCCATCTCACTCTTCAAAACAGTACGTTCGTCACTTTCGCCTCGCAGTTCCGCGAACGGGCAAAAGTGAGGCAGCTCGTTACTGCATCGCCCTTGAGCATGGCTCTCTTCACTTCAAACCCGCCTGCCTGGCACCCTGCATCATCAGAGCTACTGCAGGCGGTTGTTTTGGCAAGGAAGAATAGCAAGTGGGCAGGAGAATTGCCCAGCCTTGCTCTTGGATATGCTATCAGGACTTCTCGGGCCATCGGGGTGCCATTGGCGGTGGGATTGAGTAATCTCCGTGAAGTCCATGAGTGTATGAGGGCTTGGAAGGAGGTATCAGAGGTAGAGGACGAGAAAAGGAAGGCAGCCGAGGAGGAAGTACGGAATACCATTGATGAATCGGGATTCCTGGACTGGTCGTGGGCACTCCCGTGAAATCAACAATATGTTGAGACCTTGCTGCGAGAATGTTTACGGTGAATTTGGTCACGGGATTATGGATCAAGACCGAAGACCGAATCCTTCACCGAGATTCGGGCAAAGATGATACCGAGCTCAGTCATCACTACCTCACCGTCGTCTAAGTTTCCAATGAACATACATATATAAGACCAGTATGGAGCGGCAAGTTTTTTCAACAGTTTATTCAACCAGATAATCAAGCATGCTCACATCCGAGTCCAAAAAGCTCATTCTCGTCATCGGAGCGACAGGTGCCCAAGGCCTCGCTGTTGTTGAAGCACTCCTCGCACCCAACGAAAATGGAGAGGCGTCTCCATATGCTGTCCGTGCTCTTACCAGAGATCCCACCAGTCAAAGAGCCCTGGAACTTGCCGCGAAAGGTGTCGAATGCGTTCAAGGTTTGTTATTTTCTTGTGTATAAGAGATTGTTGTATTCAACTCTCTTTGAAATAGGATCATTTGATGATTTCCATTCTGTCGCTTCCGCCTTCGAAGGTGCCTATGGTGCATGGGTCAACACGGATGGATTCACAGTTGGTAGGTCATCCCAAACTATTATTGTTATTTCATTCTGACCGCAAGTTCTCTAGGGGAAACCAAAGAAATATACATTGGCATGAGAATTTTCGAGATCGCAAAGCGAATTCCATCTATGAGACACTACGTGTGGAGTGGTCTTGATTATTCTACCAAAGTATGTTCGCAGCTCGTTGTTCGTTGTCATTCTGACCCTCCGGTCTGAGCAGAAAGGCGGGTACAGTCCCGACTACAAAGTCGAACACTTTGATGGCAAGGGACGAGTATCAGATTGGCTGAAGGCGCAACCCTCTGTCGTCGGCGAGAATGACATGTCGTGGAGTGTAGTATGTCTTTCCAGTTTTTCAAATTACCCGATATCGATGGCTGATTCTACACCCGTCTTCATAGGTTACATCCGGACCGTATATGGACATGCTCAACTCAGTAAGTCCATGCCTTCGTTTTCGTTTTCCTCGTCTCTAAATGTCAGTGATAGCCTATGTTTGGGCCGCTCAACAAGCGCCAGGACGGTACTTTTGTATTTGCATCCCCGATCGCAGATGGGCATGTATCTATGATCGCCTTGTCCGACCTAGGCTTCTGGGCCCGTTATACGTTCGACCACCGCGCAGAAACATCTGCCAGAGATCTTGAAGTTGCTAGTGAGATGGTAGGGTGGGAGCATCTCGTGGCGACTTTCACCAAAGCTACCGGTCAACCTGCGGTCTTCAAGAGGCAAACTTTGGATGAGTGGTTTGAGAACTTCACCAATGTCGACAAACCTGTTGCGAATGAGAAGGGGATTGGAGATGGATCAACCACGATCAGACAGAATTTCTCCTCATTCTGGAGACAGTGGAGGGACGACATCATCTCACGGGACATGAAATGGATCAGGTCCATCCATCCCCAAACCGCCACTGTTGAAAGTTGGATGAGGTCGACGCATTACGACGGGCAAGTTAATAGGAGCCTCCTCAAAAACGCCGAAGAGGGAAAAAGCTTTGGGATGAACTGGGAGAGAATAAACTCGTTGTAGGCTGTAACATCTTTCTTGTCATAATGTAGTAAGTAGTACGCAAACGTGAACGACGAAAAGCTCTCATTCAATGTGAAAGGCTGCGATTAACATACACTCAAAATATCCTTCCTTATTTAACCCCGTTAAACCTTCTTTATACTGTGAATAAAATCACCTTGTCCTGATGATACCCGCGTTGATCAATTTCATGATTTTGTGGCGCACGAGTGGATTCTTCATATGATCTTGTAACGCCCCGGGATTTCCTTGAGCTTGCTGCAAAATTTGCTGGATCACAGGATCATTCATGATACCCTGAAAACCAATGGAACAAAAAAGGGTTTGCATAATCAAATAAGCGGTCGAGTGGGTGTCATCATGATATACACGCGCTTACCGCAACCTCTGGATCGCGCATGGCCCTCTGCAATGTCTCCTCCTGGCTTTCGGTGGCTCGCTGACTAAACAACGCTTGTTGGCACTTCAAATCCTGCTGTTGAATTTCGGCTCTGTGCTTATGTTCTGTATCATGTTCCTCCGCCTCCTGGATAGCCTCAATCGCTTTTGTGTACTCCCGCATGGCGAACAGGACGAGCGACTTGCGAATGTATCCCTTCACTACAACGACCACCAAGCTCTTACATCAGCTGGGACCGTCTTGGCAGAACAGGAAAAAGAACGCACCGAACTGCGGATCGATCTTAATCGCCTCCTCGGCATCCTTCAGAGCTTCAGGCAAGGCCACCAGTTTGGTATAAGCAGCGGCCCTGTTGTTGTACCCCCTTGGATCATTCGGGTCCCTCTTGATGCTCTCGGTGTAGCTTTTCACCGCCTCGGCGAAATCTCCTGCTTTGAACTGGGCGTTGCCCTCCTCACGCGCGGTGGCACTCTTGTCGACGTCGATGTAGGCGAGGCGGTCAGCCTCGGCCTTGATACGCTCGATATCCCGCAGCTTATTCAGGATGTCCGGCGTACGGTGCTCCGTAAGCGACTTTTCAAAGTACTTGATGGCATTGTTCAGATCGCCTTTCTTCTGGTACGACGAACCAATGCGTCCTAGTGCTTTAGCGACGAGTTTGTAGTCGGCCCGAAGCTAGAGAGGTAAAAATCTCGTTGAGAATACCGAGAAGGGGGAGAACAAGGTGAACATCGATACATACCGAACGACCTTCCTCGACAGCTTTTTCGCACATCTCGATGGCTTTGTCATAGTCACCTTGCTCGAAGTAGACAGCTAATCGCGCCAAATCCCAAGTTATTCATCCAGTTGAACACAAACAAGCAAAAGAAAAAAGAAAAAACTTTTTTACGCACCGCTCAGATTCGTCAGGAATGTGATATCCTTGGGCCATACATCCCAAGCCTTCTCAAACAATCTTGCAGCTTCGACCAAGTCCCTCTTTTTGTAAGCCTCGTTCCCTGCTTTCTTCGCCGCCTCGGCCTCCTTCTTGTTCTTCGCGTCTTCGTCTTCGTCATCATCCATCGACTCATCCATCGGAGAGGGATCCGCAGTTGTTGATGATGCACCCGGTTTAGATGTCGATGCAGGTGTGGGGTTAGGTGATGCGGGTGTGTTGTTGTCGGTATGCACCGATACTCCAGGTGGAAGATCATCTGAGCCCTCGGGTCGAGAAAATCCTTGGATGTCAACACCCACGAGCACGCCGAGCACATCGATCATCCTGGGGTCTTGCAGTACGCTGTAAAAAAAATATTTATCATTATCATTAGCCCGTGTCAAAATTTTCCTGAACCAAGGTAGAAAGAAAGAAAGAAAGTTAAAGTACGAACTTGTCGGCTAGTCGGGGGTTTTGCTGGATCATATTTATCTGTGGAGGATAAACAATTTATGTGAGAAATGAGGAAAGGTTTTTTTTGGTGTGTGATTTAGGAACCTTTTGTACAAAGGAAGGATCGGCGAGATGTTTCTGTGTCCGGGGATTGGACGCTAACTTGCCCCAGATATTGGGGTCGGAGAACATCTTTCCGAATCCGAATGGTTCTTCGGCGGGTCCTCGTTCATCTACAGCTGTTTCAGTTCGTGTTCGCGAGAGAGAGCGAGAATAAGAATGACGGTCAGAAAAGTTTCGGGCTGATAAGATACGGCCAAGAACTAACCTTTGGCATCCTGGACTTCTTTCAAACCCTTTCTCAATGCAGGACTATCCTCCAACTTCAAGCCTGCTTCATATGCAGCAACTGCGGCGTCGTACTGACGCGCACCGTGTAATGCAGCACCTTTACGCGCATATCCTTTCGACCACGAAGGGTTCAGCTTTATGCACTGAAGAAAGAAGCAAGATTGCGGGTATCAAAAAAAATGAGAAACACAATACAATATACCACCAAAACCAAAACAGTTTAACGAAAAAGAAAGCGACTTGGACTAATAGACGTACCTGCTCGGCATCCTCCAACGCCTCGTTCCATTGTCGCTTCCCGACCTTTGCAGCGCTGCGATTCGAGAAGAGGACATGATTTTGAGGATCGATGGCGATGGCTTGTGAGAACAGGAGGATGGCTTTGTCGTAGTCTTTCGCCGCAAAGGCTTTATTGCCTTCGTCCTTCAGTGCATTTGCCTTGTTATTTTGGATTCGCCCATCACATATGAGTTAGTTTTCATGTGTGCATTGGATAAGAAAATACCCACGTCCGACATGGATTTCAGAGAGATTCGTGGGGTTGCTCACGACTATTGGATAGTAAAATTGGTGTTTATGTAGCTATACTTTTCTAACTTGAGCTTGAAGGTTCCAGAAATTTCGAAAAGGTTTACCCTAACCTTACACTTGGCATGCAAACGCGTCTGCTCCGGTTCACTGCGCCGTTTGATTCAAACGAGTCCCAATTAAAGAAATATTGCAGGTACGTTGCACGTATGCGGCAATTGCGTTCAGATAACGAATGCCGAATATGATGAAATTACTTTACAGTAGTCCCTGACAACTCTCGGCATACAGTATCGGAGTAACTCAGGAGAGGCTGGTGTGCTATAATCTTTCCCCTGTGGCCCTGGAATTCACATAAAAGCCGGGATATTGGTGACACGATTACTACCGGGAACCCTAAAACCGTTAAGATAGACGCCATCAGGAACCAGCACCCATTACATAAGCCAATAATTGACAGTCTACCATGTCTTATACCTTCCACATCAATAATATTTTCACTAATATCATTGCTGGAAATGGTAGGGATATGTCTGGGCTTGTGCTCCTAGGAGACAGTTTCTTTAAATTCCAGGAATTAAGCAAGTTATTACCAAATTAAGAAACTTTTCAATAAATGTTTCCAAATCACTTTTCACGTGGATTGCCAGAGTTTTGATATTTTGAAGCATACATTTGGCCGCTTATGTAATACACCATGTGACCCGGAAAACTCCGAAGAGTGACTAGCCCGGCAGGAAACACAGGCCAGAACTCAATCTCCTGATTTGGGTTACTGTCCAAAGCTCATTCTGCACATTTGAAGTATCTCGGAGATTGCACTTTACCAGCTAGTATGATTGCTGAAGTCAAAAGGACTATGCTACAGTTATGGTACATATATATTTCCCAATTTTGCCTGGCCAAGGTCAACATTTGGCCGTGGGAACATCACGTGATTGCATTACATAAGGGTGCTGGTTCCTGATGGCGTCTATCTTATTGTACCCAGAGAGCAAAGAACTAGCCGACGACTGGTTGTTTGACATAGTCCACCCCCGTTTTGAAAGTAAAGGAATCTGCTTGAGATAGGTTTTTCTCGTGATTACTTGGTCCATTTTTTACTTTTTGCTTGGCCAAGGTATTGGAAGGCACACTTGGCGAAGGTTTCAACGACCTCTCATTCCAACAGACGCGGATCACCTTGACTATGACGTCAAGGTTTCGGAAGAAGCCTTTAGCCGGATTCAAGCCTGCGTTTCCCAACGGTTTTTTGTTTTGTTTTTTCAGCGCTTCTCCAGTTGCAAAACTACCGGCGCCCTTCGACCCTGCATGACGGTTTTACATAGATGCATCAAAACTGACGTCGAGCACTAGTGAAAGACAAGGGATTACTAAGTTATCTGGTTCACCTGACTATGTCCGACCTAATCGTGCCGAGGATGATAGCGCTATCAAACATTTGTCAACGCTTTATGTGGATGACAAGGTCGAGGTTGTTGAACAGCAGGCGCCGACATGACGCATGGTCCGTGTGTCTGATTTGACGTTATGGATGAAAGCACTCTCCGGGGACTGTTTCCGCATTGCATGAACACTATATTTCATGTATCCTCCCGGGTCGTCGGTCATGAGAGAAGCAATCTTGATTTACCCGATGAGTTGCCCGATATGGTGGTAAGGCGGAAGTAACTTGCAGGCGCTGTGGTCGTAACAACGCAGACCTCGGCCACCATGTCAGCGCAAGGAGGTGGGGTGTTCGTGAGGTATTGCCAAGCAATTTGGAGGTGTCAAATTATGTATGAACGGTTATTACAAGTTACAAGTCACTGTGGGAAGCCGAACGCTTGAATTTCAGTCCGAAAATGATTGAACGTAGGAGATTCAGTCATACTGTGACTGAATTCCTAGGTGACGTCTTTTCAGTATACTAACTTATAGTACTGAATTTAATACAAAAAACTATGCATTACTGAATTTCAGTAGGACTAGTGCTGAATTTCGAATACTGGTACTGAAAATCAGCTCCTTTGGTAATGAAAAAAGAAAAGACCGAAAATTCAACTGCTCGTACCATTAGAGACTAGTTAGCCATCCGAATCCGAGTCTGCAACTTGAACGTGCTCCCCGTTGTCTGCAAATGTTACATGAATGAGATCAGCCATCCGAGTTCGAGTATGCTCACCGTTGTCTGCAAATGTTACACGAACGATTCCTGTATTTCTGTCGACGATACCCCATTCCCCTCGGCTTTCCCCACGGCCCACAACCCCACGAATGTTCCTAAGATCAGTAACAACAACAGCGAGTGTGTGTTTGAAAGTAACGGTCTCTTCTGCCGCATCCTGTCCTTCCGTCCGCCAGGGTGTTATGACTGCAAGAAAACATGTTGTACCACGGAGATCACCCCATACAGACTCGTTACCCATTGTGCACTGTAGAATCCGCTCCAAAACTCCATAGTTAACGGTGTTGACGATGTTTTCGCCCTCCCCACCAAATACAATCTCATACTAATCCACTGGTTACTATAATACATTGAAAAAGGTTGTTTCAGAGACTTACTCGGATGCAACAGTTCTTTCGCAGAGTCAGACTTGTCTTGCTGTGCTTTCTAATCCAGCTTGCAGTCCTGATGCTGTCCCCTCCGTGACGAATACGCATTTTCATCCACATAGGCATGATCTTTGGCAAGTGTTTGGCAACGGCATCTTGTCGTTTCTGGAGTATAACAGAAAAGTATTGAGCTACTCGTCGGTGTAAGTCGACATTGGGTTGGAAGTTTCTGATACAAGGTGACCGCAACACCTGAACTGGGTCTATAAAGCCGCTCATATGTCAAGCGCAAAGCAATATAAAAAATTGGTGTTGTTTGCTTACAATCTTGGAAAACACTCTCGCCACGTCTTGGCTCATCTGAGTGCCGACCCTCTATTGCGGAAAGTTCATCGTCAAGGCAGTAGATATTCTCGAGTTGCCCAAGATATGCCATGTGTAAAATACGTTTATCAAGGTTGGCTGCTGGACTTCTTCGGGAGTGCAATCCAGCTTGGAGTATACCGCAAAAACGTTCGGTCCAGAATGTCCATGTAGCCCATGAAGGTCCAGCATTGCGAAGGTCATTTGGGATGTGTAGGAGGCCATGGATCGTTAGCAAACAAGTCGGTAGCCGATGTTCTTGATATTGATAGTAATACCTATGATTTTATGATTAGTACTGCCAGAAGATACAGTAACACGCGCCGCACTCTTCATATAGTTCCACCCATCGAATAATTTCGTCTTCTAGATTATCAATTTCTTGCAAAGTTAGTTCGAACTTGAGCGTCGTTTTCATGATTTTGACCAATAGAAGCATGTGTTCGTAGTATTTTGCATCAAGACGCCCTTTGAGAACGATAGGGGCAATGTACATGAACCAAAATGCCCAGGTTTCAGCGGTGTAGTAGGATCGATCTTTGTGAATGTTGGGCAAAACGCGTATGTATGATGACGGGATCTCTTTCACCGATTTTTCTGTCTCTATGCCGATCTGTGCCCATATATGGTTTGGGATCTCGTAATCTTCATCTCCTACATCGAGTCCTTTGAAGGTGCCAGACCAGAGACTAACGAGATTTGGTATCGTATTCTCGCAGAATATATGTAGCCATTCCCATGGAAATGAAACAGCGAAGTCGATGGAGGATACCCGGTTAAGGAGAGGAAAGTGTCGAATTCCATAGTATTTCGCTAGTCGTTCTCGTTCCTTCTTTGATGTTGCTGAATTGATCTTTTCATGTGCGCGTAGGAAGTGTTGGTGTGTACGCAATGGCAGTGCTCGTGGGTTGACAGAAGGTCTTGTTTGGTGTTCGACGTCAGGAGTTGTGAGAGGAACATAGTAGATGGTGCCGCGCTGTGATATCATTCGAACGCCTTTGATGGTGCATGAGCGACAGGGACAACAGGCATTGTGCCCCTTTATCCCAAGCATTTCTTCAGCAGCCACTATGTCCGCATGTTCTAGTATTATGTATGCACGAGAATTGAATAATTCCTCGGTGGATGCATCAAACATTGGAATGCCAAGTGCGAGCCTTGCCAATTCGGCATCAAGTGGTACAAGAAACGAGCCCATGTCCTTTGGTTTATGAATGACGCCGAGGCAGATGATGTTCTCGATGTGCGTTCGAATCTGCGGTGGCAGATTGTAGTTTTGAAGAATGATTGGGATAGCTTTAGGACCGTTTCTTCGACGCTTGAACAGAAGGTATCCATCAGATGACAGACCGAAAGCGATGTCGCGTGCATCGGAAAAGAATGTATAGGGCTGTTCAACATCATCAACTACAACATTGCGATGCAGGAGAGCCTGGTAGTGGGCGCTGTCAAAAACATCTCGGATGTGATCGGGATCATGTCGAAAGCGATGTCGATAACACATCTTCTCAATCATGGATGGGTTCTTGAAGAAACCTTCGATTCTGGGTATCAAGGGGATATACTTGAATGTGCGTCGGACTCGTCGATCATGGGTGTATCGAAGCTCGCTGCAAAATGGGCATTTTTCGAGTAACTCATATTTGCTGGTATATGCAATGCAAAAGTTAATGCAGCAGTCGATCTTGAGTGGTTCGATTCCAGAGAGAAGTCCAATCCGACGACATATCATCCATTCTGAGTCGATGTCGAGCTTGTGTCCGAAAGCATGGCGCATTTGGTTAAATGTACGGCGGGTGACATTTCCAAACATCTTAAACTTGAAAGCACGGATGTTGTCACGATCGACGTCACTGATAACATTATTCCCTGTCAATAACATCGGTGAGTTCTTGTTTGTGACTGATAAACGGAATACAAACTAAGTCTCCATATTTCTCGCTCATCTTCCACTTCCATGATAGCCTCCAGATCCCTGTACATGTCTTCGAGACCCCATTCATCATAATCAGACCCGGAACCAGACCCGGAACCACCAGATCCAGACCCAGGTGAATCTTCGTCGTCCTTAGAGTTGTTGGAATCTGATGATTCATAGTCTCCCGAGGTTGACAATTCTGACGATTCATGGCGATGGTGTTAGTAAATATCCATAGAGTAGTGGCTAATGACTTACGATCAGTATTTGCGTCCTCACAAACTTCCACAGCTTGGGATGCTGGCTCATCAAGTATGACATTATATATATTATTGAGTGAGCTGATAGATGCTGATCTTGACCGTAGGACTAAATCCGAGTTGCTACTAGTAGTCTCGTCTGCGTTTGATGGTTGTGGTGATGATGATATTGATGGCAGCATTCTGTTGGGATCCGCAAACCGATAGTGCCGGAGACGAGATGAATAGGCAAGACGCTTGTTGCATGAAGGGGAATGGCGGCATATTTTGTGACGACGTCGAGTCTTTTTACGCCCTTGAGCCATGATTGTCGGGCACAGAGCTTAAAGGAAAAGATCAATGTCACGTGAACCGATCTTTGTTGAAAGAAGTCAGGCATAAATACGCCATAAAAGATCAATGTCACGTGAACTGATCAGCTGACCATTTCGCGTCATTGCGCGCAAGTCCTCTCATCATTGTCGACCACTACCTTCTTCCACTATGGCTCCGGCAAGCAAGCTTCAAAAGAAAATTCCCGACAAATATGATGTTATAGTAGACAAAATGGCAAAATTGCGTCAAGAAATGGAGGCACTGGAGCGTAAGTAATTGTGATCTTCACTGATCACGTCTTATTATTGTCTACAGGTCAGCGTAACGCCATCAAAATGCCCAATACATATCAGAAACCCAAACACAAACTTATTCCGAAGCCCAAAGGCACTGCAGGACATAAAGGGCCGTACGGTTACAATCTAATCGAGGCTATGGGTTTAGACAAGAACAAGAACAAATATACGAAAATTAGGGCGCGTAGAAAATTGGTTCATCGTCCTTGAGTTTTAATACAATATCTTTCAGGGTATCGTACGGCGGCTCGCCACGAAGTTCCTTGACCTGGAGCTCTCATTGAGGCGGCAAGCCCATGTCAACGTAACCAAGGTCATGACACTGGTACGTGTTACAAATGTGTTTTCTAAGCATATATATGCACTAAATTCTACACTAGACTCAAGCTCAATGGCCCGAACTATCCAATTATGAAGATTCATGGCCTGTTCACGCATTTTTAGCCCAATATCTTCGCAATCACAGAGGATACAACCGAAAGTTGAATAAAGGTGTAGACGAGGACGACGAAGTGAGTCAAACACGTTTAGACAGATGCATCGATGTGTGTACTCTAAAACTTATCATTCAGGTTGACAACAACAACGAAATCGAACAAGACAACGACATCTCAGACATTGAATATCTCGATCCTGTGGCTAGTCAAAAGGCAAGTTCAGCTCATAATATTGTGATATACTGGCTTATAATGTCTAACTACAGAGCGCCAATCACATATCGGTTGCTGCCAAGTCATCTGTGGCAAACGGCAAGAAGAGACATGTGATCTTCGACAGTGATACTGAGGATGCAGGACATACGCCCAAGAAACGCCGATTTCAACCCAAAACAATCAAGAAAGCATCGCGAAACGATAATGAGGAGGAAGAGGCGATGAACGTCGAGGCTGATGATGAAGTTCTGCAGCCGGCAGTAAGTCATCTCAATATTCAGCAAATACGGCTCAATACTTTGTTACAGCCGAAAGCGTCTGCTGCCTCAAAGAAGAAAAAAACTACGCGCAAATCTGCCAAGACGCTAGTGTCCAGTGATGACTCGGACGATGAAGTTCTGCAGCCAGCAGTAAGTCATCTCAGTGATCAGCAAATACGGCTCAATACTTTGTTACAGCCGAAAGCGTCTGCTGCCTCAAAGAAAAAAAAAACTACGCGCAAATCTGCCAAGACGCTAGTGTCCAGTGATGACTCGGACGATGAAGTTCTGCAGCCGGCAGTAAGTAATCTCAATATTCAGCAAATACTGCTCAATACTTTGTTACAGCCGAAAATGTCTGCTGCCTCAAAGAAAAAAAAAACTACGCGCAAATCTGCCAAGACGTCCAACACATTCCAGGATACTGTACATTCGGGTGAGATGTCAGCTACCCTCCAAGAGACAAGCGGCACTGCACCAAACACGAGGGCCAGTACCAGGATGGCCACCAATCACCATGACGGAGTTCAGGCTGGTGAGATGTTGCATATGCCCAAGGAGACTCAGGCGGCCAACACCGGTACTAAGACCAAGAAGAATCTCAATTGTGGATCTGGCAAGACATCGGGTACAGCTGGGGAGACCATCAATCCTGTTGAAAATTCTGGGCTGTTTGCCGCACCTAAGTTTGCTCGCAAGGCAGGGTGTACAGTGCTTACATTTCAACCCAATCCCAAGACGAAAACTGATTCCCTGGTTACACAGACAGATCGACGATTCTCATGTGATCCCGATGCTGACGTTGATACGAACATAACCAAGTTACAAAAATTTCTGAATAATTCAATAGCGGTGCGGTTTGAACTTTTTTATAGGGATTGTACCAACTAACTAGTCTACTCTAGGAACTTGAAAGTGACAAGGTAAGACGAACGTGAGCACAGATTAGCCTGCTTATTTCGTTTCACAGGAGTTGAATGTTGAGTACAATATCGATGGCATTCCTTCAAAGTGTCCGGCAGCTGATTGCGAAGAGCGGATCCCGGCCGGTGCTGTCGACGAAAGGCTTTGCGAGATGTTCAAAAAGTATCGAGCAGTGGTCAAACGTAATAACGCAGACTCGGATGCAGCTTTACAGCAGGCGACAATCATCTGCTTCTACGTTACCAGGATCAAAAAGACGCTGGAGAGCCAGGAGGAAGCAGCGAGAAATGGGTTCCCTGAGATTGATTTCAGGGCAGTACCCGAACGTGTCATTGCCATGAAGGAATCACTTCGTCATATGATTTTCGACGAAGGCCTGAAATCTGAAAATGTCGCTCAACAACATTTTAACATGGGCTTGAAGATACACAAACCGAATGGTCGAGGACTGGAGAGTTGGTCGCCTACGAAGGTGCCCAGGATCATCGCCGACAATGCACGGCCGGGGTAGTGCGTACCAGCTAATATTTTGTTCGAATTGTTTCATTTTTCACTGTTCCCGTGTCTACAGCTACGGAGAGAAGGGAGCCGCAACCATAGAGAGCACGATTTACCGGCTTTTCAATCCTATCAGCACCAGGAGTAACGCTATCGATCCGCTCAAGTTCACCGATTACACTCGCTACGTTCTTGTTCCTTATGTTGCACACCGTCTGATTGCCCAGGACCTTACTTGTACTCTAAAAGAGGCTTACGCAACAATGCTCAAGAGTGGGGACTTGGGTTCTGAGATATATCCCCTCCTAGATGGCGAAGACCCGGAACTTGAAGACATTATGGAAGAAAACACTCGCCTTGCTTGCAAAGCACAGCAAAAGGTGCGTTTTCTTAATGACGTGTTTATTACTCATTACTAGTAAAGACCTAACCAGGCCCGTGCATTTGCGAATGGCGAAGTACACGAAGTTCCCCGTGCTCATGATGCTAAAGGGCGTCCAATTCCACGGATGGTTCGAACCAAAGTACGTCATTCTTAATCCTACGCATCGAATGGTGTGCTTGACAGAAATTTGCGGTAAAGTCTTAAAGAATTCCGAATCATCGCATCGTCACGGCTTCCTCGTCTGTTCCATCGCTCTGTTCCGTCGCATCGTCTGTTCCATTGCATTGTCTTATAATTCCAAATCATCGTCGCGGTCACGGCTTCCTCGTCTGGCTCTATTCCGTCACTCTGTTCCGTCACATCGTCTGTTCCATCGCATTGTCTTATAATTCCAAATCATCGTCGCGGTCGCGGCTTCCTCGTCTGGCTCTGTTCCGTCACTCTGTTCCGTCGCATCGTCTGTTCCGTCGCATTGTCTTATAATTCCAAATCATTGTCGCGGTCGCGGCTTCCTCGTCTGGCTCTATTCCGTCACTCTGTTCCGTCGCATCGTCTGTTCCGTCGCATTGTCTTATAATTCCAAATCATTGTCGCGGTCGCGGCTTCCTCGTCTGGCTCTATTCCGTCGCTCTGTTTCGTCGCATCGTCTGTTCCATCGCTCTGTTCCGTCACATCGTCTGTTCCGTCGCATTGTCTCGGCTTCATATGTCAGTCATATTCTCTTTTCTGTTGCATGGTCTTCACTTTGTCAAGCTCGTTGAAGCCTCGTTCCGGTCGTTTTGTTTTGTTTTGTTTTGTTTCGTTTATACACGATTTGCGGTAAATTCAGTACTAATAGATGACGAAAAAATCAGTATCGCAATTGTTAAAAAAATCAGTACGATTGATAGTGAAAAACTAGCTACAAAATGACTGTTTTTTGTCCCAAAAAAATGAGACCTTCATTCAAAATTTTGTGAGTGAATTGAACAGGGATACTGACTGAAAATTAGTATCCTTCATACTGAAAATCCGCACTATAGCACTGAATATTCATTACTTGTGGTACTGGTTTTCAGGTGTTAGACTTCCTACAGTGAAGTGAAAATACACTTTTATTGCCCGTCCTGTATTTTTATCCAAGGCAAGGGATCGGATCGTCTTCTTGTTCTCTCCATCCATTGCCCTCCACACACCAGCAGACATCTCCTCCCCACCGTTCCCTCTAGCGAGCAGCGCCCCCTACCAGCCATATACATATCTCATTCTTATTTAAATTCAAAAAAAATCTTCTTTTTACTCTTGGATTTGATTGTCTAATCGTCGTTGTTGCGATGCAGCAAGACAACAATGCCGCGCCGACATCGCCTACAGGTCCGCGGCACAAGACTGGGAGATCCACAACAGGGACGGTTCGTTCTAGAACGACCCCACCCCCTGGTGGTGAACAGAACGGTGACGGTCGGCCGCCCACCAAGCGCGCTCGCAAGGCAATCAATTGCGAGCCTTGCCGGAACAGCAAGCTCAAATGCGATAGGTCCGAGCCTCAACGCTGGGCTCTGTGTGGATGAGCAGATCTGACTGACAGTGATCCTCGGACATAGGAATCGACCTTGTTCGTCGTGTGTGTTGCGGGGTATGTCCAAGTTATCATATCGCATCAGCACATGTTCCTGTGTGAATACCCATTTCTGACTCGGTTGCGCCAATCTTTCCAGGCACATCTGCCCTTTGCTACCAAGATTCTCGAGGTCACGAAGGCACTGACTCGTTATTCCGCGGAGATGACCACCATCAGTACGTCACTTGTTTTCTTTTTTTTTTTCACAGAAAAAAATAATTGCATTTGTTTGTCATGATCGAATCAGCCATAATCGCATCGATCCCGCGCAAGAAATCGCTCGATTGCGTCATTCGATCACCCTCCTCGAAGCTCATATCTTCCCAATCCAGCGCAGTCATGCAAGGCGTGCCGACCCTTCCAACGTCATCCCGAAGAAAGAGGTCGTCGATGCCGATATGCTGGACAAGGCCCCTGCCCCGGGAATGCTCGCAAGTCAGGGCCAGGGTGGTCTCTACGCCGGTCCGACAAGCGCAGCCACACATCTGATAATGGTGAGCATCTTGTTCGCATCTTGTTCGGTTTCGTTGCATTCCACTCATCTCTCCACAAGAACGAGGGCCGGTCTTCCGAAGAGCCCTCCGACAGCAGACAGCAGAGTGTAGATCGTGTCGAGGACCTATTGACTCCGGAATACGACCGTGATCTCCTCGCTCTCCTCCCCACGCTCGACATCATCGATGGCCTCATCGACTACTATTTTTCTTACAGCAACTGGATATATCGCCATGTCAACCAGGCTGTCTTCATGCAAAATTGGCTCAAATTCAAGAACGGCAACTCTTCTGACCGTATCGTTCTTGCCACCGCCTGCAGCATCATGGGTGTTGCCGTGCACTACTTGCCTCCCCAAAGTAATCTGTTAGAGAACTTTGTCGAATCTTACGAAGATCTCGCCATCAAGTTTGTTGACGTCTCGCGGACAGCTTTGGCCAGACGTCAAGCCGAATCAAGGACTTATTCACTTGAGCTCGTCGAATTGCTGCTTTCCAGGTGCCATTACTTGACCTTGTGCAAGACTGACAGTGAGGAGATATGGAGTGTCAAGAGTGAATTGCTGTCTATTGGGATGGCAATGGGTCTCCATCGGGACCCAGGCAAGTTCAAAATGCATCGCGACGTTGCTGAACGGCGGCGTTGGGCATGGTGGCATATCATTTTGTTGGAAAGGTCGCAAGTCTGCCTTTTTGAATTATTCAAAAGTACTAACACCTTGTCCTCAGATGGCAAGCCTTCATGTTCGGGAGGCCTTTATCAATTGCCGCCCATCATTATGACACGCAACTCCCTTCTTATTGTGATCCTGCATTCGATAGCACAGGACGTCTCTATCTTCCCAACATCGCCCTCTTCCGGCTCGCTGCTATCCTCGGCGACATCATGGATGATGCTGTCTCCGTCCGCCCCGTTCCGTACGAATCAGTCCAGGCTAATGACCGTGCACTCACGCAATGGATGGACACCCTACCTCCAGAACTTGACCTGGATGAGTATCGCGTGGCACGCAATCTGGCGTCCACCAATCCCGCAACCCGCCGCCTAGGCGTCCAAAGTGTCATCGTCCGAACTTCTTACTATCACATTCGCTTCACCCTCCACCGTCCCTACGCGAGTGCAACCGTTGCCATCAACTTGGGATCCAGTCCGTCCATGAAAGGGCCATCGGTTGACTCCACCAAGACCGCGCAGAGTCTTGAGATAGCCGTTAGTGCGGCAGACAAACTCATCACCATGGTGGGCCAATCACGTCCCGACTTCCTTGCCAACTCTTCTCAAGCGGTCCCGGGCCATATGAACTGGGGACCCTTCCACTGCTTCTCCGCCGCAATGTTCTTCTCCTTCCAGCTCATCGCCAACCCAGACCAGCCTGGAGCTGGCCTGTTTCGCGCAAACATTGGCAAAGCGATCACGACCCTTCAGCAATCACGAGGCACTTCTCTGGCAGACAAATGCTTTGATATTTTACAAGCACTAGCACCTCTCTATTCTGTCGAGTTTCCGCTGGAAGGTGCTGAATCTCGAGCCAAGAAACGAGCTGTTGTTCTCAGCACTGTGAGGAAGCTTGCGTTCCCGTATCACGATTCACATTACCCGCGAAATCTCCCCGATTCACCCAGTTTACGAGGCGCGGTCAGCTCGCCCGCCAATTCGAGTTCTGTGAGCCCGCCGCTGGGAATAATGCCTACTTTGCCAGTGTCACATCACCCCATTTTACACTATGATTCGACAGGACAGCTTCGCAATCTCCCTCCAATGTCGTCGATACCAGCGCCTGCAGCATCCTCTGCCACATATAGCAGCCATCATCGTCAGCCCCTTCCTCCTTCTCAGATAAACAATAACACCATGCCTTCTTCATTATCAGATTCGTCGTCGTCGTCGTCGTCACACGCACACGCACACGCACACACACATGCACATGCACATCAGCCACTGCTGTCTCCCGATGCCATGACGCATCCGGACGCGCAAGGATCGTACCACATCACGCAGCAACCCCATGTCGTCTATAACGATAACCCGAAATACACGGCGTATTCCCATCCCATGGACGACCCAGCCATGTGGGGAGCGTCTGTTGGATTCGGGCAGGGCGAATGGGCACAATTTTTGCAGGTCATGCAGCGGCCCGACGCCACAGGTCCGTCAGGTCGACACTCAGGAGCATGATTTTTTTTTTTCAACTAAAAAAAGGGAACGTGTGATTCTGTGTAGGGTTCCGTATCTAAGTTTTTTTTGGTGATCTATATCTTTTGCTGAGGTCTTGTTATCGTGCAATGCTTTGTCAAATTATATATAAACATGTATTGGATTTTCTCCCCTGTTTACCGTATGGACAACAGCACTTTGTCTGTGTAAAGTAGAAGAAAAACAAGTAGTAAAAAAATATATTATATAGATTTTGCATGATCAATATAACAATAAAAAAAAAGTATCTATTGTATCTAGTGTGGAAACTGGCTTAATTTTTGCATGCGTTTGACACGATTGTTGATTTCGGTCTGCAGCTCCTGGCGCAGTGCCTGGCCTCGGGGTGACAAACCATCTTGAGTTGTGGCAGCCACGAGTACTTCATCAATGAGTGTGTATGGCAGCCAGGTCGAGTTCGAGTTTTTGGGTGGTTCCCTCGCTAGCTGATGGCCGACCTGTTAATTGATTTACCGTTCAACGATTGGGAAAAATAGTCAGAACTGAGAGATAGAATAATGGTCAAATATTATTACAAACATTTCGAATTAGAGACAAGGTATGCTCCAAGGCCGACGAGAGAGCCTCATATCGAAGGCAAGTTCGGATCAAATATTCAGGGTGATGTTCCTATGTCAGAATCACGTCTTTTTTTTTGGCGCATGATGGGGGGATATATGGGTTGCCGCTCACTTACCTCGAGTGAATGTACAAGCCATGGCGGTGGATGCGACGACGGTTCAAATGCTATTATGGTTTCAAACACCACTTTGGTGTACTTGTAGTCCGTTTCTACATTGTCGTGTCGTTCTAATGATTGCCGCAAGTATCGCCAGCCCTTGTCCACGGTTGTGCCCGGCCACGATGACACTTTGTCCGTGAGAAGCCAATCAGATGAATCCTCTTGTCTTGGGGGGGTTAACTGAGCAAGTGAACTACCTTGGAGAGGTTGCAATGTTCACTCACATGACAGCGTCGGGATCTCGAGACAGCCTTAAACATTGCCCTGTCAAATGCGTAAAGAGATCTGACATATCAACATTGAGGCTGCGCGCCGTGGCCATGGCCATGCTGAAACGATTAGATTGCGCTAATTTCAGGACAAGGAATGACGGGGGTAATAGCAATTCTAGAAGACAACCCGTTGTTTGAGTTTAATGTAGGATGTATATATACACCTTGCGTGGCTGTTGGAGCTGACCTGACAAAGAGTGCACCGTAGGATCCTTTTGGAGCAATTCCAGTTGTGCCGATAGCAATGCGTGCTCGTATTGGATATCCGCCAAGTCCACAATTTCAGCATCGTGCTTCCCTTCAGCATACTTGCTGTCCGGTATATGTTTTGATAATCTACGTCGTTTACGGGGCTTCACTTGAATGAGAACTTGCAGTCGCTCAAAAAAAAAAAAACGAGACCCACCTCACGCCCACTCTCAGAGACAATAGGCATCATAATCCAGGCATTTTTAGGGTCGATCAACGACAGGCAGTTCATAGCAAGCAAATATGCTTCAAGTTGTTCTGCCACTAGAGACACCAGATATGAAGGATCACCACTCAAATCATGCAGCTTTCGGGCCCGTTGATACATTGTAAGGGCAGCTGCCGCAGGAGAAAAGACGATGGAATTTGTGAGAATGTATACATCTTGCGGGTGACGATACTCACCGTTGCGGTAATCACTTCTGGAAACATACCACGAATACAGGATTCTTGAATACAACGGCCGAATACGGGGATCCACGTTCCGCGCCTTGAACGATAGGCAATCTTCAACCTCGTCAACAATTCCGGCAAAGTTGAATGTCATGAGCTTCTCAACGGCGTTGTCTTCACATATGCGATAAACCAGGTGGCTGACACATTCCCGCTTTCTAGTTATGGAATGAGAAAAGCCGTCACGGGTGTATGGAATAGGACATACAACTTGTCGTAAGGGGAGGCAATTAATGTAGCGTATGCATCGTCGTACAAACTTAAATCGGTATAGCCTCTGATGACACTTTGCCATAGGGCTGTATAATCCATATTTTGAGGTGCCACGGATAGTGCCAATTGGGCGAACAAGACTTCGTGACGAACTTGCGCAACAGACTTGAAAAGTGCAGAAACGTGAAGATAAAAAGAGAACTCTGAATCAAATAGCTCGGCACCAGGTAAGATCGCCGCTAATGCTTCTTCATCTTCTGGGAAAAGTGCATTGTCAGGACCTGCAATATTAACAGTCAACAAATGCCTATGTAAGTTTTGCACCACATTCACATACCAAAACTACCCGAAAGCCTCTCGAGGAGAACGGAGGCATCGTGAGCGCGGCCCATGGTCAACCACAAACGCCCAAGGACATATGTAACTCCAGGCGTCCTTGGGAGCCAGGACAACATATCCGCAGCGATATGATGGTATCCAAGAAGCCTGAGTCTTTCGCAAAATGAAACCTCAAACTTTGTGACATGAGCAGGCGATGTGGACTGGAGCAGCCCAGTGCTGTCAAGAAACCGATGAGCTGCGCCGGGAGGTCCATGCGTGTCACCAGATTGGGCAAGCAGACGATGGAAAAGGGAATAGGTGGGCGTGAAGTGACCTCGATCCCTCGATACATGCATACTGCGCATACGGGCAACGACATCGTCGGCTGTGGGATTGGCTAATGGAGGTTTTTCATCACTCGAGTCCCCGCCAAGTTGTTTCGAAACGAAACGCAGCATCGCAACGCCTCGGAATACTGCAAAAACTTCGGCCAGCAATGCCTGGTCCCACACAAGTTCCTCTGAAAGGAAAAACAGAATCGTGAAAATAGAAAGACAAAGCTCATATCTGGCTTCCACAGAAGTCGATATGTACGCTGCTGTAATGGCTCTCCGCCATTCGGAGCGGGGGGGAGGTAGAAGTAGTT
The DNA here is from genome assembly GCA_963555575.2 of Hygrocybe coccinea. Classification (NCBI taxonomy): domain Eukaryota; kingdom Fungi; phylum Basidiomycota; class Agaricomycetes; order Agaricales; family Hygrophoraceae; genus Hygrocybe; species Hygrocybe coccinea. Next base: position 2,976,082 of record OY741991.2, read on the forward strand.
CCACTTCGTCTTCCTCTCTTTTTATCTCCATGTCAAAGCCTCCAACGATGTCGAGGGCCGTTCGAATAGACTGGTCAATATCTCCGACACTGTGCAACCGCCCAATAATCCAATTCTCGAGACCTTCATCCAGCTCGTCCCTGAAATTGAATCGGTGAGATTCGTCTTGAAGTATGTCGACAAAGGATGATGCTATTTCCTGATGCATAATCTCGACGAGTCTGCTTTCCATGTTGAGCATTGAGCGAGGGCCTAAATTGGTTCGCAACATCCACGATAATTCCAAGATGCTGTTTTGAGGTTCCGATTCGATGGACAACGCCAGGCGTCTATGAACCATGAGGGCCAAGTCTTCCCGCACCAGAGAAGCGACCCGCTCTCGTTCTACTACAATGGTATCACGATCCTCTCCTACGCCAAGCACGAGAGGCCACCGTGCATTTCGCTCTATTTCACGACATCGAGCTATGAAACCTTCCCAATCCCTCTTCAACGCATTCCGATGGTTGTCGTGCTGAAGAGCTCCAGTATGTGGATCACGCAAGAGTTGAACCGTAGCACCAACCACCGCCGCGATATTTTCACCCAAACTATTGTAAGCAGTCGTCAGTTGGGGCGGTGGAGGGCCAGGTAGGGAGAGACAAGAATCGGTATATTGATCAATGGCAGTGCACAACGTCAAGGTCGAGAACATGCCAGGCCTCATGACCGCCTCAAGAAACTTGTCCGTCATAGATCCTGGTGAAATGAGAAGTTCCTCCAAATATGCGGGTGTCAGTTCTGATTCCTGTGCGTAGGAAGCGGATTCCCAAATGACATGGCTAAAATCCGATTGATGTGACTCTATCGGAGTTATCGTCATCATTTCCACCGTAGATTGACCTTGTCGTTCCCATAAAGTGTATAGTCGATGTCCAGAAACCATAAAGTCCTGAAGATGACAATAAGCACTGATTTTAGAACACTCTATGGTTCGTAGCTCGTATAACTGATCCGAGACTGTGTCAAAAAGTACGAAAACACCGCCAGAAGTCGAGGAAGAAGGCGTAGGATTGAAGGCGAGTACATAAATATGATCTTCGTTGGAATTGGTCGTGAAAACCCGCAACAGTGTTTGGTGTCCGGGTTCTAGGAGAGTGCGAGGCTTGATATCACTGGCAGGGGTTCCAGGTGAGGGTGTCGTAGCTCGCCCTGTGATGGTGGAAGATAGTGTCTTGGCGGACACACATCCTATTTTGGCTTTCCAGACCCGCAGTGTACGATCCCTCGAAAGTGTCCAAATATGCCCAACGTCTGTAGGCCATGGATGACTAGCCATTGAAATGACTTCCGATCCGTCAGTGGTTGAACCATACAACGTTGGAAGAAATGAGGTGAACGAATAAAGAAAAGAATTATGTTGGAATAGGGATTCTGCCCAGTCATCTGAGATTTACAAAATACCAGCAAGTGAACAAGAAGCCACCGCCAAATTGCACTCAGCTTACCACAGTGGCTATCGTCTCCCAAGCGTTCCGTCTCCAAGCGGAGAAGTGACCCATTGGGTAACCCTACAGCCACGCAATGCGTTCCTTGCACCTGAACCACGCCATTGATGGAACCCGTTATACTTTTTATCATGTATTCTCGACACCAATTGCCTTTGACTTGGTCTTGCCATGGCTGATCATGCCCGACACCGAAAGGCAGAACCAGGCGATATATGGATCCAATGTCCGTTACTGCGAGAACGTGAAGCTCGTGGGTCCCCCATAGGAAGATAGCCGGAGTCGACAATATGACAGCAGGAAAGACGAAACGAATCGGAGAAAGATCTGTCGAAAGCGAAATGAGCTCTAATACCAAACCGCCATGCAATACGCGTAAAATAATAGTTCCTGTGATTGGTGTATGTAGCACGGTCGAAAAGGATGCATGTTCGGCAAGGAGATCTGTTTCACTGGGAGCTGATGGCAAAGGTGTGTTCTGGCGGGAAGTATGTACGATGAAGGTGGTCACTTGTGAGGCTGGAAAAAGCGACGAAAGCTGCGCGGCGACCAGGATGCCGCCGTCCATTTCTTTGAGCAAGAACGGGAGTTGACACTCAAAGTTGAAGCTTAAAGGAACTAAACGTCGGCCTGGGAGTTCATTTCACACGGGTTTCCTAAAGAGGATAACCCTCTGATCCTGATCACATTTGACCAAGCTTCGCAACTATTATTATGATTCCTGCTCAAGCACAACGCCAGGATTTACAAATATTATTAATATGGTGCGCCAATTACACGGCAAAAAGTCGAGTCGCCGGAGGTAATTTAATTTAATTTAGCAATGTTTGACCCCGGGCTGTGATTCTTACTTACTGTCACCACATCGGCGTGTTTGGTTCCTGAATCACTTCGGATTCCTGAGGCCTGAGGGTGACTCTAGGGCTTGGTTACGACAGACTGATCCTGAAGAATTAGGAACCCCAGAAATGCACCATCGTTTCTCCGATGAACAGCCATCAGCTGATTAATCCAGGTAGTCTGGGCTCTAGATCAAGGAGAGCTTGAGTCTGAAGTCAAACCTAACAAATTTAAAGGCCAGCATCTCGACCACAATGTCCTCACAGCAATGGAACCAATGAGTAAGTGAAGGTTTCTAGTAAACATAAGCATTGGGCAATGACCCGCTTCTACGAGGGAGCTACGAAACAACGGAGGCGTTTAATAAAAAGAACGTGACAGCACCGTATCATACATCATAGGCCGTAATTACTTGCAATCTCCGTAGAGGAGACAACCCAGAACCTGTTTAATGATACAGGGTGGCAATGAGGTTGAACAAGTGTCAGTGTCGCGTCTTTGATAGTTAGGAACGGGTTGACTAGGCACCAGAAACACAGGAAAGATGGAATGTGTAGTTGAGAGGAACAAGCCAGATGTAGTGGAAGAGAAAGGGGAAGTTGATAACTAAGGGCCAAGCTCGTACTTTGAGTCTGAGCCAGGATTCACTCCACCCACGAACTCACTGGAAGTAGTAGCCCCCAACGGTGGTCCTTATTCTCGATATGAGTGGGCAGTGTGCAAGATCGGGGGCACAGACGCTGGACATGAAAGAGTGCTTGGGAAGGTGCGTTCAAAATGAGAGGACAGTCGTGAAGACACCGGCGCATCCACTTTGGGGTACTTTCTTTGTGTTCTGTTCTTCTTCCGGGGGTGGAGAATCCTCGTTCCCAACGTCTGGCAGATAAACGGAGAGTAAAAACAGTTCACGATAGCTTGAGATGCGAACCAAGCAGACGATGATGAAAACCAAAGGGATTAAAAGGCAGGAGGCAGCACCAAACGTGGTTACTAGTTTTCGGCCGAGAGGGAGGGCCATCATTTTGGCGGCCATGATCAGAGAATGGGGCAGTGTTCAAAGGGCCTGGAGCAAATCAGAATATCTCCAGAACACGCCTATCCAGCACGAAGGGTCGACTCCTGGCTTGGACGAAGGTGACGCAGAGTGAACAGATTCGCGGAGTGGGAGTCCTGAGCCATACACGCCATGGGCATGAAGAGGTCTTCAACGTTCCTGATTAGTGAGTGCCGTCAAGATATTGCATATGACAGTTGACTGTCAAGAGAAACTAGGAAACAGGATGAGACATCTTGTCAAGGTGGGAATTTACGTCCATGTGTAACCAAGCAAATCCGGCATACAAAACGTTATCCCTGTTCTTTAGAATTCTGATTTCAATTGTACGAGAGAGAGAGAGAGAGAGAATGAGAATGAAACGACGGAGTGGATTCTAGGCTTTGATGAAAGCAGCTCCGCAGATTGAGTCACTCCGCACCTATACGGTAAACTAACGTTCGAAACCGGTCAGTCCGTCAGTAGGCGTGGATCTGGATAGAAACAACGGCTTACTACATACGCAGTCGGCACTAATCGCTCTCGTAAAGCGGCGACGCGGCAAGAATTAATGTTCTCATTAAAGTGGGACGTGAATCCTGCCCCAGGCTACAAGTACGACTCAAGAAAAGAAACCACTAACGGAAAGAGATTTTGTACTGAGAAATGGTGCTCGGCTCAAGGGGAGCATCGTGTTTGCCAATTCTGAAAGTAAACGCCGAACCATAAACGAACCTAGTGACTTGCTACTTTGGTCCACTTAGTCTCACCGTCCAACAATTGTGACTCTCGTAAACGGATCTCACTCAAAGGAACCCCGGCCTATAACTAGAACTCCATTTGTCCAACTTGAAACACCCGTTCTTTTTTCCCAACGTGCTCTTTGGTCTGAGTCTTTCACAGTCATGCCGCCCACTGAGGTCTTGCACGCCAATGGATATTGCAAATGAGCCGACCTCGTGTACCCTAACGATTGGATTGCTGCAGCCTTTTTTCCTTTCAGGTGATCGAGAGAAAGCACCCCCTCCTCGTTTTCCTGTCTTTCGGAACATAAAAACACACAATTGCGATGGGGCCAATTTCGTGTCCAAGGTGCTCCGGTAGTCAGTCTCAGGCTTGAAGCTCTGCAGTCTCCTCTCACTTCAATATTCTCTAATCCTCTTTTAATCTATACTGCTCTTCGGTCAGTAGTATCTCTGCCTTTTTTATTACTATTTTTCCGATTTCTTCTGCGACGTATGTATTCACCTATTGGCAGCCTCCCACTTGCGATATGGCCCAGCTGATCGCCTTCGATGCTATTTTATTTCCTTCTGACGGCCGCCCACCCCACTTGGTCGCACTGATGACTAGCCCCATGACGATACCGATGCACCATCACCACACGACTTATCCTCAGCAGCCCTCACGACTCCCACATCCAGAACATTACATGTCTTTTATCGCCGAAGGGCTCGGGCCACGAGCGTGGAAATACCAAGTGCGGTCGTGCCGCTACTTTCTTGCCTTTTCACCACTGACATATAATCCCTTCCTTTCGGAAAATGGGAGTACAGCTCGTGGAGGCGCTCGACGGCATGAACAAAAAGTTTGCCAACCCCTACATAGTGTTCTATCCCACGGTTTCACGCGATGGGATGCCCTTCCCCATCAATGTTCGGTTTCAGCTGTGCCTTCGAGATTCACCCGTTCTAATGTTTTGATACCGGTTCTTTGTTTAGAAATGCATCCGCGAAATACAAGGAAAGGTCTTCCGAGAGGAGAACGGATGGCGAGGTGACATCATTATAGCAAAATATCGCGACAACCCGTTCTCGTCCATGATCGACGCTTCGATGGCGGACTTTCCTATCTTGAAAAACTATCTGTTAACGCATGGCACACCTATGCACGTAGGTGGACTCCATTACTTTCTTCTCATAGTTTCATGCTAAGACTACTCTCGGCACCAGTTCTGAAGCCCTTTTTTTAAACTCTTGGATAGCATCAGCGGGATCTGACTTTCGCTCTTAAAATTGCTATGTTATTTACGCAGTTTTATCCAGTCCTTTCACGACGCATTGCTGGTAACCTCTATACGATTGGATAATCCATGACCTTTCATGTTGTATACACATTGGACGGTTACGTACATATATATACACTACAGTTCCTCATGCACCACATGTCTGTTCGGATCCTGCTTGACACTCTTCTCAGGACTCTTTTGCTGATTACTATCGCGATTAACATCGCAAGGTGCCGGAATCGGGCTTGCGGGGTCAATGGGGTGATGTAAAACTCTTCCGACTTTAAAGTAAGTTTTATGCTCCGCAAAGAATTTCTTCCAGTGCTTGACACTCTACAATGAAGGTAAAGCACTAAAAATATAAGAGAGTAGGTCTACGCTTACAGCCAGTTCGCTATCGCTCAAACCACGCAAGTCATGTGTGCGGTGTTCGCGGAAACATCCAGTGCCGAAAGACCTCGCGGCGTCAATCCCTACCCTACGAAAATAGAATATTTATGTGTCAATTATATCAATTTCAATGTGAAGTTCAGGTGGAATAATACATATGATGATAGGACCCGCCCGGCCCATACGTATGTGGATTACTGGACACGTCATACACGTCATGGTCGATCTGCTCCACCCAGGGTTCAAGTTTCAGCAAATAGGCTCGGCGGTACTGCGGAAGCGAGCTTACAGCCAAATACAACGGTTTGTTTGAATCAGATCCATCAAATTCAGCGAGGCGTTGCTCGGAAAACAAAAGTTCATTTCTCTATAAAAAAAAAGAAATATTTATATAACATTCCGTTTAGTGTATATATTCCCGACAAACCAACTCACCGGCCAAAAGGTCTTCACCAACGCCAACTTCTCTTCATAGTTCCACAAAAAACTTCCCGTGAAGAACTTCCCCGCTAACAACATGAACAAGACAATATACAGAAGGAACTTGAGCAATCCAAGCACTCCAACTTCCTCCTCCGCCGTAGGATCCTTTTCCACGGGCCCTACCGGCTCTCCTCGTGCTTTCTTCTCTTCACGTACCTTCATCCTCTCCGCCCACTCATTATGCAGCGCTTCCTGCCGCTCGCGGTATTCTTTGTATCTGAGATTCAATGTAGGGAAGGATAAGGGGAGGGAGATTCAGATGAGGACAAAGGAGAAAATCATTAAACAATTCGGCAAAAAAATTGACACAAGT